>OX579634.1:35335554-35392437 GCA_951230915.1 Antitrichia curtipendula | reverse complement strand
AAAAAAAAACGTTTACTCACATTTCATTAAAATCTTTCCATCATAATTTAAGTAGAATGGTTGAGGTTTGAAAACGCCTACCACCTTTTCAATGTAGAATTTTTCCAACCATTGACTTAGTACTATATTGTACCTAAGTGGTCAATATCGATACAAAATAATTCTAAAATCAAATGCCAAAACTTGTGGGATATTATTTTTTCAAAAATAAAAATTATACAAGAAAAAAACAAATCTTTCAATTTTAAAACTTGTGCAAAATCACATTTTCCAACTTCATGCTATTAATTAGTAGAGAATGTTGTCCTTGACCACTGAATACAATAGTGCAAAAATAATTTTGTATTGACAAGACTTTGCATTATTTGCAACATATGAACAATTCTAGTATAGTGTGGTATGAAAGCATGATTCAATATGAACTATTATTGACATTCATTTGCTATGATAGGTATAAAATAATTCTTTTGACAATTTACATCATTCTAAAGTTTAAAGTACCCAAACAATATTACAACAATATACAAAATTTAGGATTGTTCTTTTGCCTTAACAAAAATTGAATTTTCAGTATTGAGGAGATAAAAGCTAATTTGGCATCTTAACCCCTAAAGTTCCTTGATTGGGTTATCACCAAAAACGCTCAAAACTTGTCATTTTTAGTACAAGTATCAAATTTTTGAAAAAATTCATTTTGGACACATGTAATCGTAGGATCTTGTAGTACGTTAGGTTGAGAAGATGTGGAAAAATTTCAAAAAATTTCACCGTGTAGATTGCAAGATATTAACATTTGAAGTGACCAAAATCCTTTTCTGTCCCTGTGAAAAATCGGGCAACTACATTTTACTAGGTCACATATGTATGAAAAAATGTCCAAAATGGTGGTGCTTCTTTGGATTCATTCTTCAAAGCAAGTTGTCTATGTGCTTGAAAGTTTTCAAATCATTTGGAGTTATACAACACATAGAAAAAAAATAATGAGGAGAAAGATGTAGAGAACGATTCAAAATACAAATTTTTAACAAATTATTTATGGAATTGAAAATGCTAATCCCAATGGATGCAATGTTGTAATAAACAATCTACATCCTGTGTTTTTATTTTTTTCCCAAAATATTGAAAATTGAGTAAAATAATGGACTTCAAAGTTTATTTTAGAATAGATAATCTATAACTGCCCGCAAACTAAAACACCTCATAACTCTTGACTCATTGATAAAAATGTAATGATTAAAAGCTTTCTAAGTATATATATATCTAAAAAACAATTTTAAATTTTATTTTTGAAAAAAGTGATTTTTTCAGATTTGCCCAGACTGCCCAAGTTGAGAAACCCCATATTAGACCATAATTTTGACTCATATTTTCAAATGCCTTGAAATTTAGTGCACATGAAAGACATTCCTTGTCCACACCATCTTTAAAATTTGGGCTAAAAACATGGAAATCTCTAATCACATGTACCTACCCAAATTTTCTATATTGCCAAAAAACACAGCTTGGTCCTTTAGGGGTTAAAGAGACAATGTCATCTTGATGAATCAAAACTTTATTTTACTTTTTTCCAATATTTGGAAAAAATCCATAATAAGAGTTTAATCTTTGAAGCCATGGGGCTATGAAAGTCAACCTACAAATTAAATGGTCAAAGCTTTATGATCTTCACATCATAATATTCATTTGTAAACCATTTTGAAAACATACCAACGAGACTCCATTCATAGTCACAATACTATTGCTTTATACCTAAAGAAGACAATTCTAACATCTCACAATTTATTCATTTTTTGTTCACAAATCCTTGGGATGCAAAGAAAATAAGATACTTTGCTACTTCACCCAATAATGAACTGTCAAATAAGTTCATCCCTTAGACTTCTTCATAATATACAAAGCCTAGCTCATTCTTCCACTCTAATCCCAAGGGCAAGAGAGACATACTTGCCCTAGATCCCTAGATGGTACTTCAAATATATTCCTAAAAGATCCAACAATGAATGAGGCTTCTATAGTGACTACAAGAATGTCTCTCTGATGTCATTAATTGCTTGCAATTGGTGGGGAGCAAAGGGAACCCATAGCTTTGGTAGCCATGTTCTGCTTCATGTTGTCAATATACTTAAAACTGGATTGTTGTAATGTTCATAGTCTAAACTTCATATGTGCTCATTTTCATAGCACCTAGTATAACAAATTTCCCTTCAAAGTTCAGTGTAACATCAAGGGTGTCAAACCTTTCAAATTCTTTTCCACAATTTGCAGAATTGTTGCCAAATTGAGTACATCATGGTTCTTCTTTTCTCTAGCCCCCATAGAGTTCTGGAACAAATTTCTGAAATTGCCCTTCTGCTTGGCACCTGACACCATCTATTGTCAACTTCCCCTGTTCATTGTGCAGGCAAAATCTGGCTTTAAGAGAGCATTCCGTACAAATGTCGGTCAAAGGTGTGTCTTTTGTATATTGCAAGGAGAACCGCAACTGTCTTGCATTGACTTCTCATATAGATACGAAAGCATGAACAGCACATATCAGAACAAACTCACTCACATTCCAAGGATGACTTACCTATGTAACTCAGAAAAATGAGATATTATGTACAAAAGTCACGTTCCCTTAGACCAGTGCAAGCTGTAGAATGGAAGAAAATGAAAATTCAATACTAAGTACCAGTAGGTCCACGACTAGGTACGTACACATGTAATCACTGCACTAGCGTATCTCATCTGAAATCACAATATCCTGAATGCTGGTACCCAGTAATTTTGCTATGTTTGCCATCACGTCATCAACGTCAGCTTCAGGTTCCTTACACTGCTGTGACTCAAAAGGAGATTGATCTTTCTTGTCCCACTCCTTCGACTCGTATACAGCTTCATGGTGGGATGTACTCCAATCGTTATACTTGAATCTGTTGTACACAGTATGCTTTCGGTCAATACAGTACACCAGAAAGTCAACAAATAGAAAACATGATAAGCGAGACGGACTCACTAGGCACCACTAGTCGTCACAAGTGAGCAGGAACTAAAGAAGATGCAAGTACGCACGCGCAGTTGGCATCCCATAGAAACATGCTTTACGCTAAACTATGGGATGCCAACTGCGCGTGTAGGACAACGTGTATTGGTGAGAATTGCTAGAGAACAATACCACCAACGTAAACACGCAGACTCGGAAAATCACAAAGCTTAATGGACAATATAGCGTAGAACTCAAGCCTGACTTTCAAAAAGGAGGAGATTCCCAGCTAATGATTCAGAGTATGTGCTGCTGCAAGTAATATTACGATTTCATAGGAGGTCTGGATATGGTAACATAGAGCTGAAGGTCCTCCTCCTTGGTGTTCCGCACCTGCAACACTCTTCGGATTTCAGAATTCACCACTTTGATCTATAATGGATAAACTAAGACCGACGCAGAAATACTATCGCTATATCACGTATGAGCCACAAAAAATCAACAGATTCAATTATTTGAGAAGTACAAGTTCTCAGGTAGGCAAACAATTGCAAAATTAAGGTCACTTGAACGCTCCAATATCTCATGCAGTTAATGATTATGATCTGTTGTTTTGTTCAAAGTTCATCCGACATAAATTGTGGTGCAGGGGTGTTACCTGGTGCACAGCATCCACTGGGATAGTAAAGGTGGCATTTGGGTAGATAGAGAGCGCCAGGGGTGTTCCAGGTCTATCTGGATCGTAACCCGGACTAAGATAAAGGGTTCCAAAGCCCTTGAGCGTGATGAAAACTTCTTCACAATTGTGCCGATGAATGGGTGTTCCAGAGTTGGGAGCGAAAGTTTGCATCCAAACTTCAATCTAGTCCAAATATTGAATTGTTCAGAAATAAAGGGAGACAGTGCTTAATTAAGATTTTCCAAATAAACCAAAATGCTCAAGATATCAAAGTTCATAAGCAAGCTTATCAGAAATGTAAACGTAGAAATTCCATTGAAGATTGACGCATATACCTCTTTCATGCCATGGAGCACAGCCCCGGCAATAGTCATGTGAGATAGACCAGGTCTCCCAAAGGCCTCAGATCCTAGTTCACTAAGATTTCTCACCACTGGAATCTCTGCAGAATACAGAAGCCAACCCAAAGTTACATTCAATAAAAGATACAACAAAAGAGCGAACCTCAATTTGATTGCAAGACCAAACCCATATAAAAATAAAAAGGAATCTACATTTCCAAATAACTCACACCACTGATTACTAAGAACAAAATAGGCCATTGAGCAAATTTAGGAAATATAGAAACACTACCTGATATCCCACATCCTCCGGGATTCTTCAGAGCACTTGATCTTGCCAGGATACAAATTAGCACGCACAGAAGTAGCTCAACACAACCTACAAACCTCGCCATCGTGTGGGTCTAGTTTACAACTGATTCCCTTGTTACTAATCTATGTAAAAAAGCTTCATATACTCGATCTCAAGTAAAGCACTAGAACTAAGAGTCCTTCTCCTTATTGTTCCACTTTAGGAGCTTGCGCAGAAACCATTTGCTTCTGAATGTGAATGTGCCTTTGGTACCAGAGGTTGCCAACGACGAGCACGAACACACTCGTTCCGATAGCCCCTACCATGAAATTAGGCTTCGCATGCAGCTCCGGGTTCACAAGGCGCGAGAATGTTGTAGATCTCTTCAACCAGTCGTAGTTACCCTGGCTCATTGCAAACGCATGCTTCACCTCACACACGTGTCTATATGTAGCCTACAAATAATGCAAAAGACGTCAGAATCTCAAGGGAAGCAAATCTCTAAACCTCCCAAGCCTATTCCCAAGATCCATTCGACCACTAGTTAGCACAGATTCAAATTCGCTTCTAGATCTCCAGAACATTCTAAACCCGCAAAACTGTAAAATTAGCAGCATTACCTTCCACGAGACAGAAAAGATTCATTCCAATCGACATTACAAACGGTCATTTGACCAACATAAGTCAAAACCTCAAATCCAAAGCCGCAATCCCCAAGAATGTGAACCAAACGAATTGGAAGTTTCAGAATTATTACTGATACTCGACAGAAACTCAGTTCAGATTGAACCCCGTAACAAAAAATCCCCGCTTGCACAGGGTGAATATACGCCTTTCACTTACCCTTGGATATATAGCAACCTTTTCTCCTAACTGCACTCCAAACCCAATAAATTCGACATACGAATAACCTGTGAGATAAAAGTTACGCGAATAGAAGAAACACAATGCATACCAGAAGGGTGGGAATCGGTTTCCCTGCTACGTGAGGTCGAGATTGGATCGAATTTCTGAGCTGCGAAAGGGAGAACAAAGTGGAGCAGGGCTGGTTTCAAATTTAGGGTTTATTAAAGAGGTAGGTGGACGTGCATCCACCTTTGGCGGTGAGCAAGGCTGGCCAAGGTCACTTCCATAAGTTAGGGGGCGTCACAGCAGCGTGTTTCTGGGGGGCGATCCCGGTCACTATCTCCCACCGAAACCAGGCCGTGCGGGCGCTAAAGCATCACCACGCGTCCTACAAAATCCGGCTTGCAAAATGGGGGGCATCCATTTTGCAAACCGGATTTTGCAGGGCGCCCCCACCCATGACCTCTTAAGAGGCCAAGCTGGATTCACCGGGAGGTAAGTACTGTTACAGGCATACCGCGGCTTGCTGGAGTTGCGGACTACTATGACTCTTGCTCTTCCGCAATTTTGCACTTCGAGCATTTATGTACTTGCTGTTTGAAAGGAATTTAGTTGGTTAATATGTATGTATTTTTTGTACTTGCTCATTTTCACTATGCTCTGAATATATTTTCTGTACTTTCTCGTTTCCAACATGCTCAATTATTTTGAAGAATACTTAATGTTTAAGTAATGAAGGAAAAAGTTTGAAATGAAGAACAAAAATGCAAAATACTATGAGAAATTAGTATTTACAAAGTTGTCATTACATTATATTCTATAACATTAACTTGTATGGGACGTGGCCGTCTACGAACAAAGTAATCACCAAAATGCTACGACTACTGAATCAATGGGTGCACTTTTTGTTTCTATACTAAAGAGTCAAATCATGCATCAAACAACCTTAGCCATAGCATCCTTTAACCCTAAGGTAGGTTCATATCCATTGAGGAATACTCAAAGATCATGTCTGAGATAAATTTCACCTTTTAAATTGCATTCATATATCAAATTTTTTATTTATTGTGTGACGCTTTGAATTGTCAATCATTGTGATAATTTTTACTTTCCTTTATGGAAAAATGTCATAGTTCTAATTTCTGTGACTAAAAGTGAAAATTAATTCATAATTGAAGCAAAACAATCCAATTAATTTGAAAAATATGAAGATGTATAAGTGGCAATGTAGAGTAATGTGAATTTTTTTCAAGTAACCCCTAAAGTCCAAAGGCTTTTTTTCTATTGAAAACCACTCACAAGTGTCATTTCTATAGTGAAGAGCAATTTTTAAATTTTTTTTCCCATATCTAATCATGGGATTTTTTACTAGACTAGTATTAGAATGTGTGGAAAAAATTTCACAAACTTTGACCGTAGAGACTGCAAGATATTTGCATTTAAAGTGAAGAAAACAATTTTTTTTGTTCCTTCTTCAACTACATTTGGGGGCTTCAAACCTTCATAACTTATCATTTTTGCTCTATTGATTTTGAATTTTTATTTTTGTATGATAAAGAACTGAATTACAAGTTTAAATTTTTATATATTTTAAAAACAATCATTTTTTTCATTAAAAATTTGTTAACTAGAAGTAGGTTCAAGATTGAAGGAAAATCTAAATTGTTCATAGCTCTAAGATGGAATTGAAATACAGTAATCCCTACGGTGAGGTTGTTCTAGCAATAGATATTTACTTTGTAAATTTTATTTTTTTTAAATTGTGGAAATTGAGGTCATAAATGAATCTTACAAGCTACTCTTTTGAGAGGATGCTCTAATTGCCCGAAAAACAAGGTTGTCCATAACTTTCACATGACTAATTCGAATGGAATAAATCAAAGCTTTCCACGTACATTAAAATGTAATTCTTAAAAAACAAATTTGATAAGATTTGTTACTTTAAGTGCTTCGAAGGTTTTTTCCTACCTGTCGAACTAAAAAAACAGCTTCTTATGCCATATTTATTGTTCCTAAACTTCAATTTAAAAAAAACAATTTTATTTTCAAAAAGCAAATGTGTTTTTCTATCTTCATAAAATAAATTTTGAGAATGAGGATAAATATTGAAAAGACTGGAGCTTGCCTAAAATCCATTTTGTCCACAAGGGGACAATCGAACTTTAGGGGTTAGTTGATTTTTTTTACAATAAAAACATCCTTGACAATGACCTTCAAGTCTAATTCCACTACCAAACTATTTATCCTATTAAAAATTTATATTTATAATTTTGACACTTTTCACATGTGAAAAAAGCGTATTTTCTATTGACAATAAAAATTTTATAAATTTTGATGGAAAAATCAAATACTTGTAATTTTTGAAAGTAAAACAAAAATAAAATCATATCAATTATAATATATATTTGAATAATCTAGGATTTCTACCATAAACGAAGTTCAAAATGCACAGCATAATTTCTTAATTGACAATTGTAAAAACATTTTAAAAGAAGAAAATTTAGACAAAATATATACAATGCAATGTAATATGGATTTTGACACTTGAAGCTTGTAATTTCAAGAATTGTTTTTGTTTTAGTATTTTTTTCAAAATTCTAAAATGAGCTTCATTTTCTTAGTTCAAAACACATATCAATAATGGATATTTTGAAAGTTATAATGGGGGTTTAGCAAGGCGCATTTACTTTGGGATGTGCGGACTTTAAAAGGGTAAGGATATAGGAAAAATTTAGCGACAATGTAAACAAAATAATTTCATCTGGAACTGAAATCTTCATCAACAAATGTCATAGTTATAATAATTGCTATAGTTATAATTTTAATAGTTATAATTTCAAATAATTACCATAGTTATAATATTAATAGCAAACATTGGAAATAAATTGTTGAATATAACAAAAAAAAACAAAAAAACTTTGAGTTTTCATCATCATTACTAAACAAAGAGCAATGAAAAATAGTGCAAAATTTTTTTTTAGCTATTATTATATTTTAAATACACAAAAGACCCTTGGCAATGATTATCAAGTCAATTACTACAATAAAGCTAAATTTAGCCTTTATATATTATAATATGTAGAAAAAAATTCTATAGATTTTGATTTTTCAGTACTTTTAATGGAAAATTCAAACTATTATTGTTTTTAAAAAAAAATGAGATGGGTAGATAAGATCATATTAATTCTAATATATATTAGAATAATTTAAAAAAAATTCCAAAAAAAAAGGTTAGAATGAAAAACAATAATTGTAAATTTAAATTTCATGATCATTTTCAAAATAGAAACCACCAAAATGAAAAACACATATTAATATTGTGAAATTTAGATTTTAACAATTGGAGCTTTTAATTGCAAAAATACATTGAATTTTAGGATATGTCAAAGATTTTAAAATAGGGTAGACATAAAACTTGTTAAACTTTGTTTTTTAATTCTAAATTGAATTTCAAAAATGAATATTCAAAAAGAGGCATATGATTTGATTTAATTTATTTGTGATACCAACTACCATTCTATAAGATCACTATGATGGAATTCAAAACACTATCCATAAACCTTTAATTCTAAAAAGATGCCAAGTTAAAAAACTAGTTGATGGATGACTTTCAGAAAAATTGTAGAGACAAAAGGTACACCTATTTATCTAATGAAGGATAATTTTTGGTTGACTACCTTAATAAATTTTAGTCTCAAACCTTCTAAATTTGTCTAGTAACAAAAATTTATATTAGTTGGATTGTCATAACTTTGATAAAGAACTCAATGCGTACATATATGGTAGTAGAAACTAAAAGCAACACTATCTTTTCTAGTCCCACTACTGTCAAATGACCAAAAAAAAATTGATGAGATTATTAGCAAACTAAAAAAATGCAACCCGAATGGTTTTGTAAATTTCCAAACCTTTTAGTATTATTCTACAAATTTTCACAATTGAGAACATATGGTAGCCTACAACTAACACTAGACTAATTTTAAATGAGCATCCTTGAAGCACAAAATGTGTCACCTCTCATTGGTCGCTACGAAAAACTCTTCACCTTTCAATGGTTGTTTTTGATATGTTGTCGTGGCTTTGAGTCATGGAAGAGTTTTTTCAAGTCCATTTTTTAGATGTTGGAGATTAAAAAAATGTTGCAATTAGGTGCTTCTACCTTAACCCTTTTAGGATGCTACAACAAGGAATGGCCTACAATGGCTTGTACTCGTTTGTTGGTCCCAATATATAAGACTTTATTTCTTGCACAATCATATTGCAAAAAATTATAAGAAAATCACAAAGCAAAGGTGCACTCCTAAGTAGTCACACAAAAAAAATCTTTGTTGAAAAATAATTTTTTCTACAAGCAAATGACCTTGGTACTCAAAAATTACAATAATATCTGCACTGTATGAGCAGTGCCTGGGATTGCCTGCATTGTTTTAGAGATTAATTTATGAAAAAATACTGAAACCGCTAGGATGTTATCTCTATGCCACATTTAACTACTTTGGGACTTTTACGTGAATTATGGACAAAACATTCAAAAATCTTTTGATAATAACATCTGGAGATCTCCAGATGTTTGTATAGATCTTCAAATGTTTTACATAGATCTCTTGATGTTTTACATTATCTCCAAATGATCATTTTTTTTCTATTATTAATTTTGGACCCTTTGAAAGTCCGAAAGTAGTTAAAAACAGCATCTCTGTACCAACATTCTTTGTCTGTCCATGGTTTCCATTCCTTTGATTGATCAAAAATTATAAATTATTAAAAAAATCAATCAATCAAAAACTCATTATCGTGTAGATATTATGGCCTAAATACTTGGCGAGAAAGGATTAAAAACAATACTCTGGTGCTTCAAAAAAAAGAAAAAAAAGTGAATGAATAATGTAATAATAAAAGTGATAAATCAAACTAGGTGGCTTCATGAAAACAGAGTAAATGAAAAACAACAGAAGTGAATAAATAACAAAAGTGAATAAATGAAAAATAACACAAGTGAGAAATCAAACCAGGTGGCTTCATGAAAACAATACCGTAGCAAGAGCAACTCTGAAAGAAAGGAGGAAAAAAACTGACGTAGAGGTAAAAAAAACAAACCCATAGTTGCCGCCCGAGGTTCCGGAAAGGCATTTCCGTTTTGTCTCTTCCTGTTTGGAGGCCGTGAAGAGGCCAAGCTTCTGGCTTGCAAAACCACCCACTTTTACAAGCCGCTTCGCATTTGGAGGCCAGCCTCCATTGCTAGTCATCCAATATGGAGGACGGGTGGGGCGATTTTAGAGGCCTCATCACACAAGTCATCCATTATGGAGGATGCGTGGTGATGCTCGAACCGGTAGTGGGGTGGAGCGCTGTGCATTCCATCCATCCAACAGTCAGCAGTGGGTCTAATCAAGGTGGCATTAACACCCTCCATCCAAGTTAGCGCCCATCCCCACTACCGGTTAGCCCACAAGGCCTGATTTTTGTGGGAGCTAGTGACTTGGGGGGGGCGATACATCGCTCAGTCTGACACATTTTGGCCACTCTAGCCCTGTCCCTCCAAACTTTGACCAAAATACAATGAACCCAACCAATTGACACGCGGCCCCAAAAAACCACTGCGTCAAAAGCGGTTAAGTTTCAAACTGAGTTTAGAACGAGATGTTCAAAACTCATTTTTTTCTAGTTTTCATGGGAGCTAACCTCACGTAGGAAAGTTTTGGTTATTTTCAAAATCCAGCCTTTGGAATTGGATTGGACTTTGAAAATACCAAGAACTTTGTAGCATATTCTTTGCCACATGGCTGACATCCATGAAAATTGGGGAAAATTAGGTTTGAACTTCAGGTTCAAAATCTGACCCTCATGCACCTGGAATGTTATTGCATGCAATAAGTTTTTGATGAATGATATGGAATCTTCCTATAGAATGATGGAAAATAATTTTCATCCCGTTTTTTTGTATGGAGTTTTGGATTGTTTTCAAGGCCTATGAAATTTGTTAATAAATGACTTTCTTCCCCCTTTCAACAACAGATTCTAAAGAAATGGTAGGAAGTTCTCCAATAGGGTGGTAGATGCACAAGGCCCTTGTACAAAATTTAAATTGTGTTTATATATTGTGAACCTTGTACAAGGTGAAGTAGTGACCATAATTAGTAATTGTGTTACAAAGGACAATGTGCCTAGAGTTATTGTATGGGAACAATTATGGGTACGATTATTGGTGCATAATGCTTTGTGGTGGAGGGGAAGATCAAGACATTAGGAAAAATTTCAGCCTTGGAAAAGGCTGTTAAGAGTTCATTTTCGGCCCCTCCGAGGTGTGCAATTACAAAAAAATAAAAAATATTTTTTTTTGAAAATAAATAATTTTTTTTTTTTTTGAAAATAAATAAATAAATAAATTTTTTTTGAAAATAAATATTTGAAAAAATAATTTTTTTTTTTTTTTTTTTTATAAAAATGATGTGGCACCAATAGTTCCACATCAGATCCCAATTTCTAAAAAATAAAAAAATAATCTTTTATTTTTATTTATTTTTCTACTTGCACCAAAGGGGTCCAAGACTCGCAACCTTTTCCAGAGCTGAAATTTTTTGTAATGCCAACTTGGGGTGCAAGGGTTGTTTTCAGAGAGTTCAGGTAACACTAATAGGAGGTCATGGGATTATTTTAGTATGAGCCATGGAGGTGACAAACGTGGCTATAAAAATGGGGCATCTGGAGGGAGGAAACCTTGGTGTGTTTAGAGAACCACGCATCGACAAACTTTCAACACAGAAGAATGGCTTGCTCCGCTTGAAGCACCTCAGAGGTTCAACAGGGTTACTCGAAGATTGCGTGAGTGGGTTGTTGGATTGACACTACAACAAAACCAGTGTTTTATGACTGCAATGAGTCGTAAAATCGAAAAATATGATTGGCCGCAGAAATCACTGTAGATGACTGCAACATGACTGACATGAGTCATTATCGACGAGTCGCTTCGGACATCAGTCATATTGGCAGTCATATTTTGTTTGGAGTATAATTATTCATAATTAGCCGTATTTTGCCAACAAGGCATATACTTTGACTATCTTTGAAGGCTTGATTTTTTTTTGGAGTTGCTCGGGCAAACAAAAATAAATCCTACGTGGCATGTGACTCTATGTAGTCATTTTTTTGGCTGACGTGAAATATGACTGCGGTCAGTCATATTTTGGCTGACATGAAATATGACTGCGGTCTGTCATATTTTGGCTAATGTGGCATATGACTACGGTCAGTCATATTTTGGCTGACGCGAAATATGACTGCGGTTAGTCATATTTTGGCTAATGTGGCATATGACTTTGTATAGTCATATTTTTTGTAGATGTGGAATATGACTCTTGTGAGTCATATTTTACTAATGTGAAATATGACTCTTATGAGTCATATTTTGATTGATGTGGTAGTTCATATGGATGTCATTGGTAGTTTATGACTAATTGCAGTCATATTTTGGAAAATACAAAGTCATATTTTGGAATAGACTCCATATAGTTAAAAATTAATACATATGATTTTAGAAATATACTAGAGATAATCATATTAGAGAGAGAGAATGCAAAAAGGAAAGCAATTCTCTTCATTGACATTTATTAGTCACCAATACAAAACATATATACCACAATGAATCATTCACAAAATCCAATAAGGCCTATATTCCTTACAATAATGTGAAGATGGCTCTATTGGGTTGCAAGTAGCTTCCAATGACTTTGTTTCAATTTTTGGTGCCTGCATAAACAATTAAAGAAATGGGAGGTTAATTTTTAGTGAATGAACAACAAAGCTCAATCTTCAAAAGCTTACAACAACACAAAATATGTAGCTCAAGTTTAGGGTGGGAAAAATAAAAATGGTGATGGAGAAAACAAGAAGAAAAAATAGACAAGTACTAAAAGATAACAACAAGCAAGAATTAAGATGCAACAAGAAACAAGAAATAACAACTAAGACACAACAAGAAACAACAAGAAACAAGAGTTAAGATGCAACAAAAAGAAACAAGAAGCAACAACTAAGACACAATAAAAAACAAAAGTTAAGATGCAACAAAAAAAACAAGAAGCAAGAATTAAAAAGCAACAAGTAGAAACAAAAATCAAGAACTAAGAAGAAGAAGAAAGAGTTAAAATGCTAGAGAAAGAAAGAGTTTAGATGCAACAACAAGAAACAAGAAGCATGATTAGAACTAAGAAGCAAAAAAAAGAAGCAATAACAAGTATGAGCTAAGAGACAATAAAAGGCAAGGAAGAAGGACCAAAAGAAGTGGCGGCTAGGATTTCAAGACCCTAAAAAGTGGCGGCTAGGGATTTAAAACCCTAAAAGAATGGCGGCTAGGGTTTCATAATCCTAAAAAATAGATGAGTAGGATTTCAAAATCTTAAACAATGGGTTGTCCAATTTTTTTTTGAATTGCCCGTATTTTTCTTGAGTTGCCCCAAACAAAAAAAATGTCACTACCATGAAAATATGACTGACAATATGACTTAGCGTTCCCCAAACATATTCCCTACGTTCCTTATGAAGTACTTTGGTGTTCCTAATGGTCGTATAGTGTATACTTGTGAAGTAGAAGGCCCAAAAATGACTGAGTGTCATATTTTGCAGTCATATTTTTCCTCAAGGTATTGGCCTTCAAGAATATGACTGCAACTAGTTGTCAGTCATCCTTAGTCATATTTTTGCAGTCATAAAATACCCGTTTTCTTGTAGTGTGAATATTAGGGTGGAGGAGTAAGATTGTGTCGTTGGGCTACTCAACCAAGCTTACCTCTTATCGTTGTCATTGCCGCAAACTACTGTGTTGGAGAGGAGTGTGTGAGTGTTTTAATCTCCCCCCTTCAGAGGTAAAACGTGCACACGGATTCTAGCGGCATGAAAAGTAATTTCTAGGGGATGAAATCAAGCGTAGTGTTCTTTGGCCTTCCAAGCAATGGACACTTTGTTATGTTGGTTTTGATCTAATCTAAGTAATTCGAAACACACTAATGGTTAAAGAATTAGGACTTTTATAATTAGTTGAATGCAAGTAAATTTCTATCTAAGCCAGAATCTATTCTAAGTAAATCTAAATGTTAGGGTTTAAATGTTAATTAGTTTTACTAATGGATTTTTGAGAGAAAACCTAGTTTTGACCTATTTTAAAAATTTGCATTCAAACTTAAGCCAAAATTTATCCACTCTTTATTCTTTTCGAAATTAAAGTAATTTTGAAAGTAAAAGGTGGTTTAGGAGTCTTCAAAAGATTCTCTAAAAGATTATAGTCTCAAAAGATTCCTTAATTGTTCCTTAAGAATATTCCTAATTGTTATTAGATGGATTTCAATTCTAAGTTATTAATCTAAATTTAGTGATTTTTTAGGGTTTTATGGTTTTTATGAAGAAAGTAAGAAATTACCTTTCTATCAAGGTAAAAAGCAAGAATTTTGGACTGTTAGGTAAAAACTTATGGATGAATTAAAATTCCCCTTAGTTGGATGGAATTCGTTATTCAACAAGTTTTTATAGAATAAAAGGATAAATTAGGTTTTAATTTTTTCTAATATTCTAGTATTCCTAAAATTCCTAAATCAAGTTAGATTCCTTTTGAAATTCCTTTGGATGAAATTAATATTTCCAAATTGATTCAAAGTTCATCCAATTATTACTTCCACAATTTTAGTTAAATTAAGAGTTTTTTAGCAATTTCTAAATTCTAACTAACTATCGGGGTTCTAATTGTTAATTTTGGTTTTTAAATCTAATCTAAAGAATGAAAAGAAAAGTCAAATGAGTTTTGGAAATCATACCTCGGTATCGAAAACGTCAACAGTTCCGTCGTCGCAATACACGAACATGATCGTCTCCTTGTGGTCCTCCATTGCCTTTCATGAATCACGCCATTTTAGTTAAATTTGAGTCAATTGTTGTTGAGTTGTAATTCTAAAACCTATCTAAAAGTCAAGTTGTGTTAGTTTTGGCAATTGAAAATAATCCTTTGGTTTTAGGGATTTTAAATTAAATGATAAATTTAATTCAATTTTCCCAAGTTTTCAATGAATAGTAGTTTTATTCGATTGCCAATTGTTTAATAGTTATTTTGTTAAATATTCCAAGATATTAGTTGTTGTTTGTTTTTATTGTTTTGGCTTATTAGGCTCAATAAAACAAATCCCCAAACTACAAACAAACAACTAATTTGGCTTTGGAATCCTAATTAATAACTAAAACCAAATGGATGAATAATATTCTAATAAAATAATAAAAAACAATCAAAAACAAATCTATTGATGAATAGTAGAAAGAATAAATTGAATAAAAAGTACCAAAACAATTAGTTGATGAATAGTTAGATTCTTATCTTAATTGTATTTTAATTCGTCAATTCCTTCAGGTGTTGAAATCCTTCCTTCTTCTTCTTCTTCTTCTTCTTCTTCTTCTTCTTCTTCTTCTTCTTCTTCTTCTTCTTCTTCTTCTTCTTCTTCTTCTTCTTCTTCTTCTTCTTCTTCTTCTTCTTCTTCTTCTTCTTCTTCTTCTTCTTCTTCTTCTTCTTCGGCAATTTATCATGAATTAGTTTTCATGATTTCCTTTTTTTGCCAAGTGAAGACAAGTTAGGACCTTTTGCCTTTGGGGAATGATTAAAAAACTTTTTAATCCATAGTTCCCTTCAATTAATTAAATATCCCAATTGTCAACTCCTAGCACATGTATCCACACTTATAGATTTTTATTTTTGGTTGCTCTCTAAATATCCTATGGGGTAGCACTTTAATGCCGATATATTTTAAAACATGTCATCACTATGTAATTTGGAGTGATTATGATTATTTTTCTCTCTATGGATTTTTAGCCTATTCAATGATTTTTTAAGTTTTGGGTACTCTTCATATATTCTATGGAGTAGCTTTTAAATACCAAAATTTATTTAATCAGGGAGGCACTATCTAATTTGGAGTGGTGATTTTTCTATAAGAATCCCCTCTATGGGTTTTTTTAAGCCTATTTAGTGATTTGATTTTACTATGACCTAGTTTCACATTGAATCAACTATAGGTGGTCAAATAGGAGTAAATCAGGCCTCATGGTATGGGATACCACCCACCCCACCCACTATGGGTATGGCCTTAATTTAAATTTAGTGGGCAGTTATGTCCAACTACTCCATTATGACCTTTTTGAAATCCTTCCCTCCAAGTGCTTAGGTTTGAAATAGCCTCCCACCTGCACTGTCTCTCATCTTTGTGTTTTGGCTGCGGTGGTTTGCTTCATTGTGGTGGTGTTTTTTGTGTGACGACTCTTGGGTTTCTTGAGAATGGCAAAGGTCTCCTTACTTTGTTGATTTGTAGTTTGATTTAGAAGCTTGCCTTGACATTGATGCTCTATGACCTTTTTTACCAATTTTTGTTTTTGATATGATGGATTTGTGACATAGATAGCAATTGGCTGTAGCTGAAGACACCTCGTGCATCCTCACTGACTTAACATTGGGTTGTTTTGTATTTTGGGACGGGCACAGGTGAGGCTCAGCCTTCAAATCCGATTTCTCCAGCATGGAATTGGTGCAAGATTTTATTGTCAAGTGTCGCAGCACAGGATAAGCAATTCCCATGTTATACTCCCAAAAACCACTCTAAAGCATAACAAAGTGACTCTAAAGATCGAACCCACGAGATTCTGTGAAGTATCTAACTCTATTAACGAACTAAGCCAAGTCAGGGACAACAGTCATCTTTTCCGGTCCTCTTCCTATGACCGGAACCAAAAACACCCAGAAAACAAAGGACCGGATTCTTGCTCTCTTCCGATTCCAACTAGTCTTCCGGTTGTCGAATCCAAAACAACCCAAGGACCCTATCTCTTCCGGTCCGGGTATCCGTCTAGACCAATCCGCTCTAGACAACTCACAACCATTTCCTCTCCTATCCGGTTTGGTTTTGCCTCTGTTTAGCCATCAGAGGGTTCGCCGCTTGCTTTTGAGAGTGGTAGGCCCACCACACCTTCCGTGACTTATAGTGGCTGAAGACCCACTTTCCTAATCTCTTCCTTCCTAGGCTAGTACGGATCCGGTTTGGTCCTTCACAGCAATCCAGATCGCAATCCGGTCCATTGGTCACACAAAGACCCCCCATACGATCCTCTCAATACTACAACGACCCTAATGTCATCTTATTCCGTGCGAAGCTAAGGCGGTTATAAGTGTACCAGTCCGTTCCAACGTCAACTAGAATTCTTCCGTTTACCGCTAAGATGGCGAGACCTCACAGGAGATCGGACACTCAACCGGATTTCTCACCTAGGAGTTCTAGCGCGACTAAGGAATCCCTCCCTATCCGCCTAGCCTAACAACGGCTTTCTCACCCGGAATCTCAAACTCTAGAAGCGCTGAGGCACTGAAGTTCACTCCCAACTCTATCCTATCCGCTCACATGCACTTAGAACCAAGAAAAAACACCAAGGGGAGAAATCCCAACGCATCCGCTCGTGCTTTCCGAACTCCTTCACGCACAACTCTGCCAAAACATGGGAGAACGTACAACAAGAAAGTACAAAGAGAGAACACAAAGAAAATGTAGAAGGAAAGACTCTCAGTCCTCAGCACAAGGACTGAATTATATACACTTTGAGAACTTCCAAAAATAACAAAAGGCAAAAAGAGCCGTTAAAAGTCAACCTAAATCCGGATCCTAACTTCCGGTCCTCCTAACACTACCGGATCGGATTACTAATCCGGATCCGTTCCTGTCCTATCTTTCCTAACTTATTCTACATCGCTATCCCGCGCCCCAACGAAGGACTCTTGGGCTCCGCCTCCAATTGCTCGAAGACTTCTTCCAAGTTCCTGTTCCGCTCTCCGGCCATCGGATTTGGCATGTCAGAACCGGGAGAGTCTTCGATGTTGATCAGTGCGGTCTGGGAAGGCTGACTCGGCTTTGACTGCGGAGTCTGGTCCCTTCCTTCCCTTGGGTCTGGCACTTCCGGAAACGATTCCGGCATGGAGATGTCCGATAGGTGGACCCTCATCGATCCGGTCAGCTTCTGTGTACACTCCTCCATCCGGTCCGCCGCTCCTCGTGCTAAGACCAAATTCTTCTCCACCTGTTCGGAGAAGTCAGTCAGGATCCGGACTATCCGGGTACCGGATAGTTTCTTCTCCTTCAAGACTTTCTCGTCGAAGAGTCTGGCCCTGACTGCCACGCTTCCGGTCTCACCGAAAGTCGCCTTCACCGATTCCGCCACCTTCTGCGTCTCGTCCGCCATTATCCGGGTGGCGGCCATATCTTCCTTGAAGGTGGCCACTTCCGCCTTCAACATGTCGACCTCCTCTTGAAGTCGACGGATCTCCGCTTCCTGCTTCCGGATCTCGACCGGATTGGTGATGCACTCCGCTACCTTCCCCGGCAACTTGCTATCCGGTGCTGCCTGCACCAACTCTCCGATCTGGATTAGGGCGATTCTCTTCGCCTCCCAGTCCGCGCGGATGTCGCAGAGGGTCTTCACCAACTTCTCGAACGGGTCGACCGGTCCCTTCTTCGAACAGCCTGCCTTCTCCCCTTCCGGTGTCTTCTCCTTTCCGGTTTTATCGCCGAGTGGAGATCCCCTTCCGGTCAGAGATGTTGTCTTGTGCCGCTTGGTCTGCCTCTCCGCCTCTTCTTCATCTTCTTCTTCTTCTTCGATCTCGGATCCGGTTTCTTCTTCTTCCTCGTCCGTTTCCGATTCTCCGTATTTCAGGAGATTTTCCTGGGCCTTCCACTCCTTCTCTTCCGAGTCTAAAAGGAGCTGGTGTTGCTCATAGAGGTGGAAGAGGTAGGGACACACGGGTGTCGGCCTACTCCTTCCGACCCTTGTCGCCAACTGGGCCACCAGATCAAACATGACCCAGGCCCAGTCCGCCTTCCGGTCTCCGCTCAGAGCCCCGAATATCGTGTTGCCGAGGGTGATCGTCACCCTTGTCGGCTTCTCCGGATGCAGGATCGGAATGAGAAACTGCAACAGCTTCCGGTGCCGGTCGTTGATGCAGTCTTCCACCGCGTATCCGTCCTTGGGGTTGACCGCTCCTCGAAACTTGCCCCGGACGTACTCGTCCTTCCGGTTTGCCATCCCATGGCCTCCTGCCCGGAACTTATAAACCTCCCTCCAGATCTCTTCGGCCATTGCGCCGGAACACAGCGGATCGTGTTGTCAAACTGGTTCGTCCACTTCCCCTGGATCTCCTTCACCATCCGCTCGTCCTTAAAACCCCAGGGTTTGTCGAGCAAACCCTGGCACCCCATCCGGTTGAGATCCAACCGGAGCATCTCCATCTCCTCCTCTGTCGAGAGGAGAACCGGAACTACCTTCCGGAGTTTAACCGGAGCCGACGATGTAGATGGGCCTGGTCTGTTCCGCCTAAGCTGCGGCATGGACACAGACTAGATCTAAGACAGTCCTTTCCGATTCTACCTCACACAGTCCTAGCCGCACGTCCCGTTCTCACTTTCTCTCTCCAATCTCAACCGGAAACCTGCACAGCGATCGGTACGCAACCGGAAACCTACCCTGCAGCACACCTCTACCGCTCACGCACACGCGCACGCTCACAACGCTTAGAAAACGAGGAGCGCCAAAAATACTCTCACCAAACAGCATTTGGAAATGGAGAGTGACTGAGGAGGTCCTGGGCTTTTATAGTCTCTCCTAACCTAAAAGCCGTCATGATGACGTTTACCGGTCCGGTCCCACCAATCCGGTCTAACCCTAATCCGGTTCTATACCCCCAATCCGATCCACTACTACTTCCGGCCAAGGATCCGATTCCAATCCGGTTCCTGGGTGTCACCACTAGGATTGGATTCGTTCGAACTACTCCACTATTTCAATGTCTTTCCTAATTTTCCGTCCTCTGCTGTTTCTAGACAAAACCTACATACTAATCGATAGTTTCCGTTCCGTTTTCTAGATAAACAACTGAAAACCAAAAATTCGGACTGCGACATCAAGCACATGGACTCATTCTTTTTGGATTCTTTGTTTTATGTTTGAAACTTGTGAATAGACACGGATGGGCCATGGCACTTTTGATAGTCTCAGGACTTATAGTTACTCAATATATTGTTTGGTAGTATCTAGTTTTGATACTTTTATGACCCAAAATTATTTTATGGTGATGTAAAGTGATGTGAGTCACTGTGAAGCTTAAAGTTAAGTTTTGACAAGGTGAAGCCCTGTTTCAGGGGTGTTTCAATCTTACTCTCTTCTTCTTCTTTTTCTTCTTCTTTAGCCATAGAACAATTCATGTTCTTTTATTTGAAAATATTCAAATATATCCATTAGTGCTAATATCATATAAAGTCAGCCTTTTTAATTTTTAATTTATTTACATGGCCTTGGTATAACAAAACCAAATTCTCTCCTTGAGGTGGCCTTATGTAATTTAATTTAATTTATTATATTTTGGCTTATATTTATTTCCCAAATTTTCTAAATTTATGCACTCACATACAAAAAATTCTCATAGCATTTTTTGTAGCACAATGCTTGTATGGCTCTGATTCCATATCTACAATAAGCATAAGGTTTAATTTACCTATCTTTATTTAAATGTGCTATAAGAATTCTAAAGTCCAGTACTTTCACTACACTAAAAATATGATGTGGCCTAAATTACAAGTACTTGGGGTCTCTATAGCCTTTCCAGTGGAATGTACCACCCACCCACCCTCTATTGGTGATTACTTAGGTGGCCAATAATTACTATAGCATGATAATTGGTGTAACCACCACATTATGACCATGACTATGAGTTCTTTTCCCTCCCAAATTCAAAATAGTAAGAATATAATGGCTTCTGTGCTCCATTGTTTCTCCTCTTACTGCGACGGTTGAGTTTTGGTGTTGTGGAGTTTTCTTGTGGTGTTTTTGGGTGCAACTCTTGAGCTTCAAGCGTTTGTACCTCACGGGAATGGCAAAGGTCATTGGGCTACTTATACAATGTTGAGGAGTTGCTTTACATGAATTTGCTTGCTGTTGTGTTGTTGTTGTTTTTTTGTCTCCTTTTTGGTTTTACAGATCTGTGACATAGATAGCAATTGGCTGCAGCTTTAGACACCTGATGCATCCTCACTCACACTACATTGGCTTGTTTTTGTGTTTGGGACGGGTACAGGTGAGGCTCAGCCTTCAGATCTTGGACTCCCATTTTTGGATTTCAAGGAAGAAGATACTTTTTCAAAGCATTGGACATCTTGTCATATTTTTGTGCTTTGTTATGGATACATGTATTTGGCATATTTTTGGAGAACAGAGTGATTTCTTGAGACATACTTGTAGCTCTAGAACAATACTCTACTTTGACACTTTTATATGAAATTGACAACTATTACCCTATGTTAAAGCTCATGTACAACCTGTGATTTGACAAGGCATATCTTATGTCAACTTGTGAAAAGATTTGTCTGGACACCAGTTTGGTTACAAGTTAGGTGGTGACAAGATATGGCCCTGTTTAGGGATGTTCAGTCTTAGTCCCTTCTTGTTTTTTCCAACCATACAGGTGCGGTGAGCACCTGTCCCTATCTTTGAACTACCTTCCGAGAACCATTTCTGAAACATTTTACTTGTCCTTCCTAACGTTTCCATTTTCTGTAGGAAACACAACAAGGCTGGCTCCCAGATCTTGTAGCAATGGGCTACAAGGATCCACTTCCATCGCCCTCTCCTGCTGTGCAATCAGTTATATCTACTATTGCTGAGAAGGAGGTTCATGATTTTGTCCAAACAGCAGACAACAACGCTTTACTTGACCGCGATGAAGAGGGTGAGCACGCACCACTTTTGCTCACCACTTTGGATTTATCGCACTGGACAGCTATTATGATGGTTGCCATTGTCGATAAGGACAAAGGCCTAGAACGCCTGCAGGAGGCCCACCATGCGTTGGCACAACTTTTGGAACAGGACGAGTTGCAGTTTGTTGAAGCAGCCGGCAATACAAGGCGTGTGGAAGCTGTGTTGAAACAAGCAAACCCACATGAGGAATGGGCCGATCTGCCACCTGCTACAGACCTCGCACAGCCCGACAACGCTGCATCAGGCTCATTACATCCGCTTCTGTCCAAGCTAAATATACCAGCGGCGCACAAGGCAGCCATCGAGGACCTCTCTGAGTCTATCCAGACTACACAGTCTGAGAGAGAAATGTCAACCTTGGACGCGGTTGGTAAGGGCCCTTCAATCCCTTTTCTTCCACCTCGTACTGTCGAGGAACAACTTTCTTCTCGCTCGCACAGAACTTGGTGCCTGTCGAATATAAACTTGTTAGCTCCGATCACAGTCCACATGTGGAAACTGTGGGCCGACCTGTCTGATCAGGAAGTTCAGTTTTGTGAAGAAAGAGCGTTGAGCTGCACTGGGGTTCACGAGAAACCCATAGAACTGGTCAATGCTTTTCCCATAGCATTATACGACCATCACAAGTGTACCACTACAACGATTAACGTCCATACGAAGTTGGATATTCTTACCTGTGCTCCTAGAAATCCAAAATTTACTTCACAGTTATGGAACTGCCAGAGGCCCTACATTCGATGCAAATGTAGTCAAAATGCCAAAACTGGTTGTAGAGGCAATATGTTATGGTTTGATCATAGCATCTGGTTTATGATCAATAATTTGCCTAGATTCTTTCCTGACAGTACATACCCGTCATTGCCCTCCAAATATGGAGCTTTTTTGACCTGGATGAAAAGTGCCGCAAGATATGCGGTGAAGGCTCAGATTACTTTCATAGCGGTTCGAAAACTTATGGATACAGCTGCACTCGAATTTGCCACTGATCCCTCTCAAAAGTTGTTACCAAAACACTACGAGGCACCTGGCGCTAGGAAAGTCGAACGACTTTTCAAACCCGCTTCTTTCTCCGTGGAAGTAGCGCCTACACCTCCGCAGAAGAAACGCAGAATCAACATGAACGTCACGGCTGACGTTCCTCTTGCTCAGCAACGCACTCCCCCAACGTATCCAAACAGGAACGGTGGCCGCGGCTCAGGCCGATCCAACGGGGGACGGGGGAACTACAACAGGAACTATAAATCCCCAGGTGGCTTCCAATTCTTTGGAAATAACAATCGCCATCAGGATCAATCACCCACTGGTTCCGCCAGATCGGAGTATCTGCGAATTGAGCAATCTCCTGCATCGGCTGACAACAGGCCAAAACCACGATCAGCTCCAATCCAAGGCAGAATTTTAAACTGGGATAATGTGTGAGCTCTTACGATGTTCTTGGCTATCGTTGTGTGTTCGCAGAAGAAGGACGTAGTTTGACAAAGGATAGTTACGGTCGATGTAAGGTCCAGAGGACCTCCAATCACAAAAAAACAGGCTTTATAAAGTTAAGATACTGCAATAGAGCATTAGAATGGCTCAATTTTAGGCAGATTTTCCATGACCTTTTGGTCGTTTTCAATTTGGAACACCTCTGTCCAATCCTTGACGGCATTGTTTTTGCCTGGTCTTATATTGGAAATTTATCCACGGTGTTATACAAACCGTCGGCAGTGTTTAAACACTTCTCCTTTGTACATTTGCTTGATGATTCTAATCCATGCACATGCACTACTGCTGCTCGATTTAGAAAATTCATTGACCCGCTCACTGTAAATGAAATTTCAGATTTCACAAAAGCAGCCATGCACGTAAGAACTATGGACGTTTCAATCATCCAACATAAAGCTCTCCGTGAATCCATAGCACAAGGCTTAAATCATATACCGTTGCAAGCAACCAACATCTCGCATGCTCTTGCTACGGTGTTTGAGGCATACGAACAGCTAATCTCCATACTGCAACTCGATTCTAACGAGTTCCCAATCGATGATGCACACCGCTGGTTGCATGAACGATGCTTTGGAATTCTGAAAAATGCATCAGTAAACAACAAATACGGCCTGAAATTTTCAGGATAGCCTGTTCTTGACATCCCTGCGGTGCAAGATGAGATACGATGGCTGACCAACCACCTGTACTGCTCTGGGCTAGACAAAGCCACGAACAATGCGTGCTTTATATGCATCAAACATGTACGTTTTCAAGCATTGGAGCGTTTAAACGGAAAAGATTTTATACCGTGCAAAAAGAACAACGTCTGGGCACTACCCACCAGTATTCTCGATCAAGTGAACTCTGATCTTGCACTGATACTTCCAGAAAGCCCTCCGGTATACCAAGCTTTGCCTTACTTAATGGCTACATACAAGCAACACAAGAACAAATACCGGTGGATCACCAACGCTTTCCACACAATTTTTTCCAATATTGCAACCCTACTCACACTATCATCCAACGTGATAATTGAGTCTCTGAAACAGTGGGCTGCTATAACTGAAAACGGGTACGAGAATTTCTTACGCACAAAAACCAGCATGTACTGGGGTATAGATTCAATATTAGACGCCACTTTGAACTTACCAGATGCAATCCATGACATTTTCGTGGCCGATATTACTCGTTGTTACGAGTCGATCCCTTTGCAGGGTCCTGACAACTTACTCGATGCAATCAAGTTTATAACAAAAATCGCAGCCAGACATAGCAGTAATCAACACCCCAGAGCCACCACTTCCATGTGGATTTGCTTTGATAAAGAGGGTATACCTGCAGCTGCTAAATGGGCTACCTCACAACCATCAACAGCGAATTGGATTCCTTTCAGTCCACAGCGCTTACTCCAATTACATGAGTGGTTGATGAGCCATTGTTACATTACGTTAGGAGATCGGGTATGGCAACAACACACGGGAATTTCCATGGGATTCTCCTGCTCTCCAGTATGGTGTAGTATGTATCTCTTTGCTTATGAGATCCAGTTTGTTCAACGACTAGCAAAACTCGGACGTGCAGACTTGCTATCAAAGTTCCAAACAGCGTTCCGATACATTGACGATTTGTGCCTGATCAACGTGGGAAATCCACGACTCTTTCTCTCACCTAAACAACCTCGCTCCAATACCAATCCATTTTGGATTTATCCTTTGGATATACTAGATATCAAAGAGGAAACATCAATTTTTTCTATTTCCGATCCAGAACGTGGAATTTCCGCTCACTTCATGAACGTTGAAATTACCGTGCATGAGACAGACCCACATCAGTACTCATTTCGAAAATATGACAAAAGGAGGAAACTGCCATTTAAATATACGCAGTATATAAAATTTAGGTCAAATAGACCGATACATCAAGCTTACAACATAGCAATTTCACAAGTTCTCCCTGTTCTATACATCTCCAGTACGGATGATGTTGCCAGTGAAGAAATACAACTCATTATCCAGACCATGGTCAATAACGGCTTCAAGCGAGAACGCTTAGCAAGAAATATTAGCAATTTCCTGAACAATGGACCCTTTCCTGCGGTCCGAATCAACATTCAAAATATACGAGCTTCTCTGTAAGTCTCTTCCAATATTTTATTTCAAAGAAGTTTGCAAGAATTACCATGAAGTTTGAGCCTGGTATGCACCTCTATAGGAGTGTGGCATACCGGTGCCAAACTCCTATATTGGTAGCATCACCAGGGGTGGTGGAGGGTCTTCTTCTTCTTCTTCTTCTTCTTTAGCCATAGAACAATTCATGTTCTTTTATTTGAAAATATTCAAATATATCCATTAGTGCTAATATCATATAAAGTCAGCCTTTTTAATTTTTAATTTATTTACATGGCCTTGGTATAACAAAACCAAATTCTCTCCTTGAGGTGGCCTTATGTAATTTAATTTAATTTATTATATTTTGGCTTATATTTATTTCCCAAATTTTCTAAATTTATGCACTCACATACAAAAAATTCTCATAGCATTTTTTGTAGCACAATGCTTGTATGGCTCTGATTCCATATCTACAATAAGCATAAGGTTTAATTTACCTATCTTTATTTAAATGTGCTATAAGAATTCTAAAGTCCAGTACTTTCACTACACTAAAAATATGATGTGGCCTAAATTACAAGTACTTGGGGTCTCTATAGCCTTTCCAGTGGAATGTACCACCCACCCACCCTCTATTGGTGATTACTTAGGTGGCCAATAATTACTATAGCATGATAATTGGTGTAACCACCACATTATGACCATGACTATGAGTTCTTTTCCCTCCCAAATTCAAAATAGTAAGAATATAATGGCTTCTGTGCTCCATTGTTTCTCCTCTTACTGCGACGGTTGAGTTTTGGTGTTGTGGAGTTTTCTTGTGGTGTTTTTGGGTGCAACTCTTGAGCTTCAAGCGTTTGTACCTCACGGGAATGGCAAAGGTCATTGGGCTACTTATACAATGTTGAGGAGTTGCTTTACATGAATTTGCTTGCTGTTGTGTTGTTGTTGTTTTTTTGTCTCCTTTTTGGTTTTACAGATCTGTGACATAGATAGCAATTGGCTGCAGCTTTAGACACCTGATGCATCCTCACTCACACTACATTGGCTTGTTTTTGTGTTTGGGACGGGTACAGGTGAGGCTCAGCCTTCAGATCTTGGACTCCCATTTTTGGATTTCAAGGAAGAAGACACTTTTTCAAAGCATTGGACATCTTGTCATATTTTTGTGCTTTGTTATGGATACATGTATTTGGCATATTTTTGGAGAACAGAGTGATTTCTTGAGACATACTTGTAGCTCTAGAACAATACTCTACTTTGACACTTTTATATGAAATTGACAACTATTACCCTATGTTAAAGCTCATGTACAACCTCTGATTTGACAAGGCATATCTTATGTCAACTTGTGAAAAGATTTGTCTGGACACCAGTTTGGTTACAAGTTAGGTGGTGACAAGATATGGCCCTGTTTAGGGATGTTCAGTCTTAGTCCCTTCTTCTTCTTCCTTTGAAACATTCTAAGTTTCAACATATCTTAGGGCTAAGTTTTGCAAAATGGTTCCATTTGATCTTGTGCCTTATACCCTTTATCATGGTATTTTTACATATTTACAAGGAAAATGTAATTTAATAATTTTAAATTATTTAAATATATTTTTTTACCTTGGTAAATTCATTATTCATTTTACACCATAAAAAGAATTTTTTATGGACACAATCTATGCTCATAGCACTTTCATTTTTATTTACAAAGTTGCATAGTTCCTTCATTCTATAAGGTTTAATAATCTTAACACTACTCAATGTGTTCCACCTTATTTTATTTAGGTCCTTAAAATCAAATCACAAGTAAACCTGGTGGATGGAACCACCCACCCACCCACTATGGGTGCTTTACTAACCACTCCTTTGATTTGTAAGCCATTAAATAAGTCTGACTAATGCTTTATGGCCACTTCTTGACGGTTCCCTCCCAAATTCAAATTAGTGAGCTCACATGTAATGGTTTCCTCACCATTGTGTGAGTCTCTTTCACTGTGACGGATTAAACTTGGGTGGTTTGGAGCTCTCTATTTGGCAACTCTTCAACTTCCAGTGTGTGCTTGAGCTTCTTAGAATGGCAAAGGTCACTGGATGCTCATATTTTGCTTTGGATTTATGCTTTTTTGCTCCTTGATTGGCTTTGTTTTGCTCTAATCTCCTTGGTTTTGATTGACATGTGACATAGATAGCAATTGGCTTTTTGTTGAAGACACCTCGTACATCCTCACTAACATCACATTGGTTTGTTTTGTTTTTGGGACGGGTACAGGTGAGGCGGAGCCTTCAGGTCATATCTCCCATGTTTGTGGAGTACTTTTGAGCAAATTTATACTGGCATTTAGACAACCTGTCTATGTTCATTCCTACATGGATATTTACAACCTTATAATAGTACTTATGCATATTTGATGGCTTTGAAAAACATTGTAACTACTTTGGCACTTGGTGCCTTTGGTGATTTTGGTGTGGTTGTGAAATTTTAAATACTATTCTATGATTTGCCATGGCATATTTGGCTATATAGTTTAGGTTTTGAAAAGATGAGGCCCTGTCTCAGGGATGTTAAGTCTCAGTCTCTTCTTCTTCTTCCAATTGTTGTTTTGTTGTTGTTGTTGAATTCTTGGCTATGGAGTTTTGGCAATTGAGTGTTGTAAGGAAAATTGAGAGTATGGGAGATTTATCAATTTTTCAAAGGAACTCAAAATTTGAGCGTATTTCGAATTATCAATTGTGAGAGTTGAGGGTTTTGAGTTGGCTTACTTTGAAAATTTTGAATTCGAAACTACCGTTTGTATGAGCCTTTAGACTGAACCAGTCAAGCTCTGGTCCAGTCGGGACAATTCATTCCAGGCTTGCTCCACCTTCGGCGTTCCGAGCTTCCCTTGCAGTCCCGTTCCCGGAAGTTTCCCGTTGTTCCCCCGCACGTTCCCTCCTTGTTGTCAGGTGGTTCCGTCGGGGTGTCGGGGTATCATCCTCGTGGTCGTGTCTTGATTCGTCTGGGTCGGGTGTTGGTTCGTCTCCGTGGTCAGGTTCCGTCCAGCTCGTCGCGTCGTCAGGGCCCCTTGGGTCGTCGGTTCTGGTCCCCATCGCTACAGTCAGTCGTCAGTCCTCCTTGCTGTGGTATCGGGCCGGCGCACATGCCACATTTTCGTGGCGTGCGCCGGCGGATACTGGCGGGGAGTGGTGGGGGAAGGTGGGGCGCCTGGCGGAATCAGCCCCGGCGGGTTTGAGCCCCGCCAGCGCCAGCGCCCTGCCAAATTATTATTTTTTAATGCTTTTCGGTGGGCCCTTGCAGGAGTCCCGGCCTTTTCCAAAATTTCGAAAACAATTGGGCTTGTAAATCGCAACTGCGAGGGGGGGGGACGGAGGGAAAAAAACTGAACTGGGATGGGAGGGGGAGCGGAGCGGAGCGCCCTGGCAGCACAAGTGCGTGCAGGCTCCGCCCCGCCAGGCGCCATCTGCCCGGCCTTTACGGGCTGGCCAATGGCGCCTCGCCACGTGGCCAGGCGGATGGCGCCTGGCGGGGCGCTGGCAGCACATGTGCGCTGGGCCATCGTCCCCTTCAGTTCCGTCGGTAGTTCAAGCTGGGTCGTTGTCTGGTCTTTAAACTGAATTTCAGTAGACTGAAATTTTCCAAAATAATTCAATTAAGACTGAAAATTTTGGAATTCTCAAATACTGAATTTTGTGACTATACGGATCAAATACTTAAAAAAAAAATAACACTAAATTAGGACTAAATAAAAGGCAAATTAATTCTTGAAGTGACAATACAAAACAACTACAACAACTAATTTCCAAGATTTTTCAAAATAACCTAAAATCTAGCAACTTGAATGAAAACAATGCAACAAATGGCACGTTTGGAAGTCAAATACCTCCAATCTGTGCGTCAAACAAAAGAGAAATTAATCAACGAACTTTAGACTTTAAATAAGGTTCAAAAGAATCTTATTTTGGGATTCCAAGTCAAAGCTTCGCCGTACGAGATAAATCTAAGTTTCCAATGGCAAATTTTAACTTTTAAAAGTCAAAGCTTCGCCGTGCGGGGGCAACCCCAGGTTGAACGGAACTTCTAGGATAAGTTTCGGTACTCTGGAAATTAGAGGCTAAAGGAGGTACACATGACAGTGTTTAACCGAACATTAGAATCGAATCTTCCAAAATTTCAAATAAAGTTAATCAATTAACCGCTAAAGGAGGTACACATGAAAGTGTTTAACCGAACATTAGCAATTAAACCTCAAATTCCGTTATACAACGAACTTTGAGTAGGAAATTAGTCCAAAACACTTTTGGCAAAGTCAAGCCTCGCCGCTTTAAGTATTTTAGTACCAAATGCGTTCACGTGCTACAATGGATTAGTATTCAAGTAATCTTAAGCAAAGAATCAAAATTTTGGGGCTTTCAACCTCCAAATTCAAAAAAAGAAAGCAATATGTTTTGAAGGGACCCTCTAGTCCTTCAAAACACAAGAGAAATAACACAAATTGTAAAGAAATAGAAAGGATTAGCCAATTTTTGGCTTTAAAAGTACTCCGACAACGTGTCGGTAGTACAACAGAGCAATAACAAAGAAATGAAAAATGAGCATGGGTTTGATAATAAAAATGAGGGTACCGACAACCTTGAGGGGAGGCCTTTTATACTCGAGCCAAGCCCTCCCCAGTAAGTTGTCGGTTAAAAAACGTTTAACTAACTACCTAATTAAATTCTAAACTACTACGAGATATTTCGCATTTAATCTTTGTTTAATAGGAAGGAAGGTCCTAAAGCAAGTTTCTTGGAGGCTCTAATTAGCCTTGGAATCTTGCCTAAATCAAATCCTTGATTTTCCCCAAAGATTTTATGAAAATAACCCTAATTAACCTAGATATTTTGCAATTTAATCCTAGGTCAATTCCAAATATTCTTAGTTTAATCTAAATTGGCTTTTAAACAAAAGATTTGACATCTTAACTAAATCCAATCTTCAATTTTCACCAAGATATTTTGTTAATTAACCTCGAATTACTGCTAATTACTCTAAAAAAGTCAAACTAAGAGCTGGCCCTGTCTATCTTTTAGGGAAAAACTCCAAATTGAAAACCAATTGCGCCATCGCGTTCAGAAGACCCCAATTAGTCTAAGGGACCCCCTACCTCCTTCTTCTAGGCTATAAATATTTGTAAAAACCACTAACGATAGAGAAAAGTCAAAATCCCAACTAGTGGAATTTGAGTTTCCCGAGAAAACTAACTAGCTAGGGTTGCCTAGAAGGTTCGTGAGAGTAAGAAAACATTCCTTATTTGCGACATTCGGACATCGCTAGCTCTTGATTCACCAGTCAACCCGCCGTCATGTTGTAAATTTTTGTTAAATTTGATGTCGTTGCCGATTCGGGTACTTCTGACTATCAGAAGGTCTTCAAATTTGACAGGACGCTTATCTAATACATAAAACTCTAATCTAATTTTTAGTGAGATTTTACCGCACTTTGGATAATTTCTAGGAAATTACCATCAGTTTTAAAGGCGGTTGACTTCCCATGGAGTCATCGTGGAGTTTTGTAAAATCCCGAAACTTTTGGGCAATCTTTTGGGAAGTGTCCAAAAGCCAAGGGCAAAACCAAACCTCCAATAAGGATGCTAATTTTAGCAATTCTTTAATAATTTCCGTCTGGGGGGGAAATTATTCTGGTACCGGGGTTGTTGTGGATGATTAACTCCTCTGTTGATTTCTTGGCTTGCATTTATCCTAAAAGCACCTTTCTGTAAGCTCCAATCACCTTGCCCTTCTCCTACTTTGCATTCTGATTCATATTCTTCAACATTTGTAGGTTTTCATGTAACTAGTCCATATTCTACATGAATTGGATCTAGATACTTCTAAACCTTGATATAGACTCTTGCACTTTAGCCAGGTTGTCCATGCACTCTTACATATCGAGTTTTATATGGACCAGGCACTATAATTAGCTAACTCTTACATCCTCACATCTCTCGGAACCGTTAATCTGGACTATAAGATTCTAAACTAAGGCCTAAACTTGGAAAAGCAGACTATTTTGTGCTTTCCATGATTTTAGGAAGACTCCTCACTAATCTGGCAGGGACCTCTACCAAACTCCTCTCAACTACTAATTCATGCTATTTTGCATGAATGATCACTAAAAACTAACAGTAAATCGCAAAAAATAAATCCAGAGCTTCAAGTGCTAACTTGAGGACTCACAGAGTGCGGACATTGTCACCCCAAAAATACTTCGCTATATTTTCCGTTGCAATTTGGCAAGGATTTTAGGGTGGATTGTGAAGCGTGAAACAAATTTTGTTGGAGGATTTTCCAATTGGCTCAATGACAAACTACAGAGTTCCATTGACCTTGGAGCCTGACCATGGCGAGGTCCCGAATGATTCCGTAGATGCTTGTAATGGAAACAATGTGATTTGCACCTAACTTAGTAGACCTCGGCTGGTGCAAGAGTGAATGTTGTTACCCTTCAAGGGAGTGGGTTGTCAAGAGCCAAGAGTGTAGGGCCAGTGGCTACAAGAGCAACTCTATCTATTTGCCAATTGCTGGATGAGAGTCAAGGATTTGGACGTGGGTAGAAGAAACATATGCTTGATTTGGCTGGATGTTGCGAGGTGGCCAGTGGTAGCGTTTTTGTTGCAAGGGAGCTGACATTGGAAGGCATGGGAGGCAAAGGCGTTGAAGTCAGAGTATCTAGTAGATTCACTAATTAGCAAGGCGGAAGGATGAAAGAGGCCAACGTCGAAGGACCCAAATTGCTAGTGCAGGTTGTTGTTGTACCAAGTCAAAATGAAGGTTTGACGGTTCAAGTTTGGACTAGGTGTTACACTATCTTGTCAAAGCTACAAAAAGATTCGGACAGTTTGGAAGAGGAGCAAAATCATGGGAAGGCAATTGAATGTTCACCACCAAAGACTCGAAGTATGAGCCGTAGCATGGCGTTTAGGAATTCCCGACATCCCGTGGGAGCATTGTTTGGAAGGGGGGAAGAAGCGTTTAGTGAAGAGATTGAAGGTAGTGGCTTTGCCATAGCACTTGATTGGCGATCAATAAATGTTAGAGGGGGAGTTCCAAGCTTGCGGATGCTTGACACCCCAGGACGTGCTACTCATGACCCTTTGGCTTATTTGGATCACATCTGGACATCATAAGGCGACTACTCAAGCAATGGTCCATTGCTCAACAAATATTGCGTCCCCCCTCCAAATGTTTCAAAGGAGTACGCTCAACCTAATCCTCAAGCCCAACAATTGCCTCACCAAAATGGAGGAAGATCTACAGATCATGACAATTGTGTAAGTAGCGATGCATTACATAATGAGGAGGGGGTGGCGGACCGAGATGAAATAGCACTTGTTGTGCAACCAATGGTTACAATAACATGTGAACTTTCCATACACTCTCGTGTAAGGGTGAAACTAAATTGTATGGAATGGAAGGGGGAATGTCTGCCGCATCCATGTCCGTATGTTGTTGGGATAATTATTGAAAGCCTAAGAGATGTTGAGGATGTTGTAAGAGAATATGTTGTAGATTTTCGCAATTACCTGGGAGTCCAAACTGTCAATACTGCCAACTATAAGGCTGTGGTGCTGGTGCCAGAAGTTGATGATGTATTGCTATGGGTATTGCACCCTATTCCATCTGTGAATGTTGTCAATGCATCTAGTATGGGTTGGGGTTGTGGGTCGCGCGGAAGGGGTTGTGGAAATTTCCCAATTCAAATGCCCACGGCACTATAGTTGTCGCACGACATGGAAACCGAAGGGATTGGGGAACCGAGTATGGTGGGCAACGAAGCTACGGGGCAAAGAAGAGGTTGGGGTTGTAAGGAAAAAGGACGGTGAGGGGGTCAATCAAGAGACACGATACCCACAACGATACTCAAACCAATTCACCCGGAAGATCTCGATGATGATGCATCGTGGAGTGGGTGTGTGGAACGGATCTGTCGGATGGAAGCACAGACTCTGACTTCAAGGCTAATTGAGAGCTAGAAGACTTGGAAGCTTTAGGGATCACTGCCATTGGGTCAATGCTAGAAAAAAATTCTTTTGATTCTAAATCTGCAGAAAGACATTGGCACGCAAAGTCTTGGAAGATGAAGAGTAGGCATGCCTTCATTGGCCCTCCACTGGGCATGTAGAACATGTCATGTTCAATGGAGAAACCAATTCATTTTTTTGAGTTGCTTTGAAATGACACAATGTGGACTAAGATACTAGTAGAAAGCAATGTGTATGCTCAATGGGTGAATCTCGAGACGGGCAAGCAGAAGGGTGGTGTAGGTGGTAGAAAGCCAATGATCAAAATTTAGCACTGGCAATTCATTGGATTTGTTGTTTGATGGGAGTGAAAGACCAACCCAAGATTTGAAACTATTGGAAGAAGAAATCTACACCCCTACATTCTCCGGAAGTATCAGCATGCATGACCTGAGACTACTTTAAGCATATGCTGTGGTGTTTGCATCTTACGAGCAATGCAACATATATTCACAAGAAGATCGATCAACTATTTGATCCAGTTGGAAAGACAAGATGGTTGTTGGAGACTTTGACTGAGAACTTTCAGGAGCATTTGAATCCGGGTCCATATGTCTGTGTAGACAAATCTATGGTGGCGTACAATGGACGTTATTGTGGATTCAAGTAGTATATGCATACCAAGTTGATCAAGCACAACATCAAGTTGTGGACATTATATTGTTCACCTACAAAGTACATGCTCAAGCTTGATTGAAGTCTATGTGGGTGTTGTTAGTGAAGAGCAGGTAGAGGTGGGGGAGTATAGTGCCGGTTTAGGATATGTTGTTGTTTTCCTGTTGTCCGAAGGATTGAACCATAGCATGCGACAACTACTTCACATTCCTTGCCTTGTTTGGATCTTTTTATGATAGAAGCATATATGATGTTGGGACCGTGAAAGGTTACCGGAAAGGGTATCCAAATTCATTGAGGATGGGTGACATGGAAGTTAGAGGAACTTTGCACATCTAGATGCATCGCGACTTGATCATGTCTGTACTATTTTGGAGCAACTGTAAGGGTGTATTGTTCCTGTCTACTATTGTAGATCTTTACGTGAAGAACTATTTAGTCACTCGGTACGTCCGTGTTGGAGAGACCCTGACCTTGCCATGCTCCCCCCAACAGTTGGCGTATTTGAAGAACATGTGAAGCATAGACGTCCAAGATCAGCTACGAGGTTCATACACGGTTGGCATTTTGACCAAGAAATGGTGGCACCGACTTTTTTTCTTTAGCCTTGACATGGCACTTATAAATGATTATATATTGTTCAAGATTTGGTGTGAAGAGCATGCACTAACTCCCATGAGCCATAAGGACTTCCAACTTGACGTGGCAGTGGCCTTGATGGACTCGGAAGGTCAAGAACCTCCCCTTTTGCTAAACCAGATTCTCTGACGCCAACTTCACCTGCCTCTACAAGCTCCAAGCCGGATGAAGTGCGTTTAGTGCTCCCAAAGGGCCCAATACATTTGCCCACGCCATAGCAATGTCTGGTTGCATCTTGGAACATGCTGGATCCTATTTCATAGTAAGCATGATTGACATGTTTGCTTGACTATGCAAAGTGGATGCAATTTGCGGCATTCCCCGGGTTCAGTCTCCAAATTGAACAATAGAGGTAACTGTAGCTTTTCAGTTTCTTTTAGATTGAGTATGATAGTTGCATTTTATTGATATTGTTAGCAAATTTGTGTCTATAACAAGAAACTGAATGCTAATCCTTTATGTTGCTCCATAGAGCAATTTTGGCTCGTTAGCATGCTCAACTGCCTTTTTGTCAAAGTAGTGACTAACTTGACTCATAAGTGACATGGAGATTTTGGCAGCATGCGGTCTTCTGCAAGTCATCATATTTTGATGATTGGAGTGTTGTTTGGCGACTTTAGAAGTTGTCTATGTTTTGAAAGGGTTGTGATTCAGGGTTGTCCACTTAGAGCACCCCAATTTTGAAATCGTTCACGGATTTTATGTGGAACATTGATTTATATTATTGGTTTATGTTTGCAGCTACAAGCATTGTTCCACCCTATCGTTTTGTCCACTAGCGAAGTAATTACTAGAATGAGATGTCGATCATGAACTCTCTCCGGCCTGCACCATGGTATTCCATTGAAGCATAGACTTGGCAGTTGCCAACCGCTAATAGTATTCTAGTCCCCGGATAGTGCTAGTCATACCTAGAACAGATACTGTCATGTGTCTTCATGGCCCCTTACCTTCCAGCATACTCAAATGTTATCCGCTCCCCCTTGTGGGATCATTTGTTATTCAAAATGATGCTTTGATGTTGGACGTCTTGATCAGGGAACTTGATAAGAAGCTTAGGTTTCCAAAGAAAAGAAACCACAGACGTATAGGTGTACCACAAAGGATTTGGCGTATGCATATTCACCGTATCCCGATATATCAACGCCTAGCAAAATTCATTACCTCGCAGATTCATGCGACCCACCCTCTATTACACTGGTATCTGAAGTTCACGTTCCTTTTGCATTGTTTTTATTTGAAAGCCATCCAGTACTTTTGTTACAAGGTATTCTATTCAACGGAGTCTTCAAAAGATGAGCCTTTTCAAAAAGGGTGCCTCCAACCCGAAGTCCCTAAAAGGTTAAGTGAATAAATACATTTTTTTACATTAGGCCTCATTAGAATTTAAGGCTTGAATCTTAGAGCTTAAAATTTTTGCACTACACATTTTTCATTTTTAACTTTCTATGTTAAAGAATTGAATTGAAAGTCTAGAAGTTTGTCTTTTTTTTTTAATATTTGATTTCCATTCTTTAAAAAATTGTTAAGTAGAAGGTATGAGATGGAAGGAAAAGCTAAATTGTTAATAGCTCTAAGATAGAATTGAAGATCATTAATCCCAACAATGAAATTTTTCTAGAAAGCTAACTAAAATTTCTCTAAAAAAATTTTAATTGTAAAAATTGCATTTAAAAATGAATTCCATGAGTTATTTTTCCAAGAAGATGCTTAAATTTTTTAAGAAACAAATTTATCTATAGCTAATCCAGATAGAATGAATTAAATATTTTTTTTGTAGACAAAAATACTTTCTATGATAAAAAAAAGTTTGAAAATTTTATTTTGACTTTTTGTGATTTTTTTGTGCTACCCAACAAACTCCATTTTTGGCATAGGATGGCTTCCCTTTTCTGATTGAAATAAAAATCATATTTCCACAAAATTTATGTGTTTTCCTATCTTCAAAAAAAAGTTTTAAGAAATGACAATAAAAATTGAGGCCATAGGAACCTCTACCCAAAATCCATTGTCACCAAAGGAGCAATGAAAGTTTGGAGTAAAATGAAGTGTACTCAAAATATTTTTATCCACCTACTAGATGGTTGAGTATTTAGAGATTAACTCCATGCCCCCTATAATCGTTGGCTCAACCTTCAATTCAATCTTTGTCTTGGTTATAGAAAATCGAGACAAACTATCAAATAATCCTTAAAGTTCCATGTCTATGTTTTCACCAAAAACGCTCAAGAACTACCATTTTACTACAAGTATCAAATTTTTGAAAAAAGACTTTTTTTTGACACATATAACCATAGGATCTTGTATTATGGTGACTTGAAAACATGTGGTAAAATTTTCAGAAACTTCCACTGCGTGGATTGCAAGATATAAGCATTCAAATTTATTAAAACCAATTTTTTGGCCCTACAAAAATTTGGGCAGCTGAACTTCACAAGCTCACTTTTCTATGAAAAAATGTCCAAATGGTGGTGCTTTTTTGGATTCATTTTCTTAGAGAAGTTGTTTACATGCTTGAAATTTTTCACATCATTTGGAGTTGTACAACATGTAGGAAAAAAATAGTAAGAGAATGGTAAGAGAATGAAAATAGTAAGAAGTAGAGAATGATTCAAAATACAAAATTGTTAAGAATTTGGTTATGGAATTGAAAAATGTCAATCCCAATGGTTGAAATGTTGTAATAAACAATATACATCTTATGATTTTTGTTTTGTTTTTTAATATTGAAAATTAAGTAAAGTAAAGGACTTCAAAGTTTATTTTTGAATAGAGAATCCATAACTATCCACAAACTAAAATTCCTCATAACTTTTGACTCATTGGTCAAAATGGAATGATTCAAAGCTTTCCACATATATATTACTCTATAAAATCAATTTCAAATTTTTTTTTAAAAAAAAGTGATTTTTTATGATCTGCCTAGATTGCTAGGCGGGGGGGGGAAATAACATATTAGGCCATAACTTCTTATTTGTATTTCCAAATGTCATGAAATTTAGTGCATATGAAAGATATTCTTTGCGCACAACTTCTATTAACATTTCAGCCAAAAATAATGAAAATTTCCAGTCACAGGTACCTATTCAAAATTCTAGACTACCCCAAAACCCATGCTGGTCCTTTAGGGGTTAATATCAATTACATTTGTAGTCAAATTTTCCTAAATATCAAATATTTTCTATTTTTGAAATTGAAATTGAAATTGAACTCATTACGAATTGAAAGTTCAATATTTATCAATTTATGATATATCCATTACTGAAAATGAATTCAAAAATCCCAAATATTATGCACAATGAATTTTATCATAGCAAATATAGTAGAAAATCATATTTGTATTTGAAGTTTGATGTAGTAATATACAGCTATGTACCAAAAAGACACGAATACCCTTCCCTTGTCCCTTGGCATTGAAAAATTCCCTGTTGTCAAAATGAGAAAAGAAATAATTGATACTACCTTTTATGTCGTTCATCTAGGTGTGTTTTTTCCCAAAATTTGATGTTGTTCAATAAGAGCTGTTGGATATGAGAAAGAAATTAGGCCTCCCCCCTAATGCCTTCAATCTTCTGAAAAAACCAAAGCTATTGATGTTCATCAAATAAACAATCTTGGGTGTTCAAATATGGATAACAAAAATGAATATGGTTACAATAATAGAATTTGAAATATAATATATGGTCACTAGAAGAAAAATGTGTCTGCCACAACCAACTGCAATGCAACTATGTGTCCTATACAACTATCTTGCTACTATAGCCCTCTATATTTTGCACCAAATTTGACATGAACAAAATTATACATTGTTGTAGTCGCAAAGTGAAGTTTAGGATTATCGGGATGTATTAGAAGAATTGATGTGAGGTATTCTACATCCAATATTCCTTACAATTGTCAATGTGGACAACTTTATGTTCTATAAAGTCTAGTGAGTCAAACTATATTTGCGTAGAATCTAAATTCAATTGCAATTCAATTAGAATTCAACTTGAACGCAACTAGAACGCAACTCAAAAGCAACTAGACTACAACTAGAGTTCACTAGAAAACAATTACAATTGTCCCATATCAATTGTCAAGAGTACCATTAGGTTGGACATATAAGAATAATAAGTTATAGCAATCTTGTGTAATGAATTATAATTATGGGATTCCAATATTTCTACATTTTGTAAACTTCTATAATATGTAGATTTCTACAACTTGTAGATTTGTATAGCTTGTAGATTTTTGTAGTCTACAGAAATTACCAAATATTTAAAGTTTCAGAAATTTGTGAATTTCTAATATTTACAAATCATTGAGATTAAAACTTCAAAATCTACAAATCATAGACAAGTTGTAAATGAGTTGCAAACAAGTTACAAATCAGTTGTAAACAAGTTGCAAATGAATTGCAAACAAGTTGTACACAAGCAAGTTCCACATCAACAACCACGTCAGAAGAATTCATTGATGAACTTCCACATAGATTATCGAATGAGATCAAACTTGCAACTATTGTGCAACTAGTGCAATTTGTCCATTGCAATTGCGATCTCTAAATTATCACCTAGTTGCAAACGCCCACTACAATTACAAAACCAGCTGCAAATTGTAATCGCTAAACCCCTCATTTTCTTCTAGTGGATTACAATTATAGAATTTGAAATATAAGATATGGTTACAAATATAGTCACAAAATTGAAATACAAAATACAAATGAAATACATACATATTCACACAAACTCATAGGGACATATCCCATATCAATTGCACTCTATATGCATTACAAAAAATTTCAGCCCTCGATAAGGCTGTTTAGAAAGCTTTTTCAGCACCCCCGCGGTGTAGTTACAGAAAATTAAAAAAAAATATATATATATATATTTTTTTAAATTAATTAATTATAAAAAATAAAAAATATTAAAAAAATATATATATATTAAAAAATTCTCCAGTCTGACGTGGCACTAGTAGTGCCACGTCAGATTCCCCCAAAAAAATTTAAATTTTTTTTAAAAAAAACAAAAAAAAACATTTTTTCCCCTAATTGCACTACAGCCCTGCAAAACTCACGGCCTTTCTGAGGGCTGAATTTTTTTGTAATGTTCCACATGAATATCAATATAAAGTTGGGATAGGTTTACAAGCACAAGTCATGAATTCATTTCACAAAGGGATGTGCTCAAACTTTTGGATGTAAAAGTTTAACAACTAGTAGAAAAATTCCATTTGTACTATTTTTAAAATTTTTGTAAAAGTTTGATAGCCAATGTTTGAATGACATGTGGATCCCATTTGTGTTTTCATATCTAGTTTTTTGAGAAATGAACAATTTGTTACTACTACCACAAAGATGCAACTATATCTTCTTGGTATTAACTACCTACTATTCCACAATCTTGTGTTATAACTATAGTTCTACAATTGCAAGAAATTCTCAAATTTAGGAATTCGAAAAAAAAATTTGAAAAGTTTTTCTTATGCATTTTGTATGTTTATTATCACCTCTATATTTTTATTATTTTATTTATTATTTTTAAAATTTATTTGGCATACTATTTTTGTATGCCAAACAATTTTTTTTAAATCAAGTATAATATAAAATTGAAGGCATACATGATATTAAACATTAGTGCTATGGATAATTTGCTATGAAATAAATGGGTATGAAAAGAGATTTAAGATGGTGTTGGCCATCACTTTTGTAGCAATTACAAATGACATCTTAATTGTTGTGGCAACAACAAATGGCACACTAGTGAGTTTTGAAGATTTAACTTCAAAAATTCATGAAGAAAACAACTTTTATCTTTAGCATTTGAAATTTTCTGCAATTGAATAAAAATTTATTTTCAATTGATTTGTTAAAAAAGACATCCGATTTAGTGATGAGAACATCAATATTTTTTTCAAATAATAATTTTTTTTCCCTTGAAACACGTGGTCATTTTCATTTATAGAGGAAGCAGTACAAAGAACCAAAGGAGTCAATCCTCAACGGCAATATTTTCATTTTCAACAACAATAAATTAGAACAATTCATCTTTCTCTTTCTTTCACACTATCACTCATTATAAGTAGATATATGTCAGTATTACTATTAGTTTTAGTTTTAGGTTTTTGAAAACCAATAGGGAGAGAGACCAGCAGGAGACAATTGGCCAACAAAGAGCAGAACCATGCAAGGGACCAACCTTGAAGGCCTAGTAGGGAACAAATACAAGGAGACATGAGCCTCATGCCAAATGACCTTAAGAAAAGGCCCCCATCTTCGGAAGACATAGTTTCCAAGTCATCTAAAGATTGGGTCTCTCCCCAAGAAAATCAACTTGAACCCAAATATTACCAAAGCGCTTGAAGAAAATGGGCGCCATGTCATGATACAAGGCACAAAGTTTCGTGGTTTTGAACCAAGCAACCCGGCTATGATTAATAAAAGCCTCCCACATGACTTGTTTGAGCTTTGGGGTGGGCCATGCAGAGTTGTTGAAGCAAATGGCGTTGCGGTCTAACCAAGCCGTCTAAATAATAGAGCCTCTAAAAAGGGACCACATAGTGGAAACTTTCTTCAGCCTCGGAGGAAGTTTAGAGCCTAGAATACACTGTTGCTAAGTAAAAATAATAAACTTTTCAATACTAGGCAAAAACTAAACGTTTTGCACTATTTTCTTCATAATTTTTGTTTGACTGTGGAAATCTTAATATTGAATGCCAAAAAATAAAGCCAATCCAATCTAGATTGCATAGAAAAAGTTTAAATTTAAAAAAGTGGGATTTTTGTACTCAAAAACATTGCCTCAGAAGAAGTTGGGCAAAAATCATAAAATGGTTGATTTACACATTTACTGGGGATAATCCAACAACCCTAGACTATGATCCAAAACCTAAACTTAATTCTGAAAAACAGAAGCTCATCTCTCCAAATTCTTAACGCTTAAAAATTATTCTCCATTTTCTCCTTTCATTAACTAATTTCTTGTGCATTAAATATTCCACTAGTTTGCAATCCACCTTCAAAAACCCATCCAATTTCTTTGCAGGGAACGTCGAGTGGAACATTAAAGGAACACTGTCTCTCCCAAAGTGAATTTGAATTAGGGTTTGCTGCAGGGGATTAGGGTTGGGCGGACGCCCTCACTCTTTCTTTCTCAATCTCACTCTCTCCCGTGGGGACCTGCGATTCCGATTTTGTTGCGATGGGTCGTGTGATTCGTGCCCAGCGTAAGGGAGCTGGCTCCATCTTCCGGAGTCACACCCACCGTCGCAAGGGTCCTGCGCAGTTCCGCTCGCTGGACTATGCCGAGCGCAATGGCTACATCAAGGGGGTCGTCTCGGAGGTGGTCCACGACTCCGGTCGCGGTGCTCCCCTCTTGAAGGTCACGTTTCGCCACCCTTTCCGCTTCAAGAAGCAGAAGGAGCGCTTCATTGCCGCCGAGGGCATGTACTCGGGCCAATTCGTGTACTGCGGGAAGAAGGCCACTTTGTCCATCGGGAACGTGCTGCCGCTGAGGTCCGTGCCCGAGGGCGCCGTGGTGTGCAACGTGGAGCACCGCATGGGGGATCGAGGTGCGTTCGCCAGGGCGTCCGGCGACTACGCCATCGTGGTGTCGCACAACGTGGACAGCGGGACCACCCGGTAGGTGTTTTTCCTTGGTGGTTGTTTTCGTGTGATTTCTTGGAGATTATGTGGAGATTAGGAACTTGAGGGAGATGGCCTCTGGTTTGTGCACCTAGATAATCGTCACTAATTACGACTGAGTATATTTACTGTTGTTACACATACATTATTTTTATTGAATCTTATAGGCAAACACTGAAAGGTGATTCCCATGCAATCTAGCATGCATTATTTGGACATTGTATGAATAAGTTATGGATTTTTAATGTATTGCCTTTTGGTGTATCAAAACACTAGGCTCTCATAGACTTTCATGTTTCTGATTGTGCACATCTTTTTGTAACACTCTTTGTTTTGATTGTGTACATCTTTTGTAATCAGTATCTAGGATTGTGAGGCTTGTCGGTCCAAATGTAGCAGGATTTTGTGAGGCTTGTCGGTCCAAATGCAGGAGTCATATTTGGGGCAGTGTTGATTGATTATGGATGTACATGCTTATGTCCGCTCAATTTAGGGTTTTGATGAGTGTGTTTTGCGCGTGCAGCATCAAGTTGCCTTCGGGAGCGAAGAAGGTGGTTCCCAGTGGTTGCCGCGCGATGGTGGGTCAGGTGGCCGGCGGGGGCAGGACCGAGAAGCCCATGTTGAAGGCCGGGAACGCCTACCACAAGTACAAGGTGAAGAGGAACAGTTGGCCGAAGGTTCGAGGAGTGGCCATGAACCCCGTGGAGCATCCCCATGGAGGAGGCAACCACCAGCACATTGGGCACGCGAGTACTGTGCGTCGGGACGCTCCTCCCGGGCAGAAGGTGGGTCTCATTGCCGCGCGTCGGACGGGTCGTCTGCGCGGGCAAGCTGCGACTGCCGCCTCGAAAGTGGACAAGGCTTAGGAGAACGGCAATCATCATTCTTCTGGCAGTTGAGAGAACTAGCATCTGTCTTCTATTTTTTGTGTACTTTATATTTAATACAGTAATGAAGACTTGCATTGATCACTGTTTGGGGTTGTCCTTGCATTGTTGGTTTGCAGCATCTTCTTTCACTTTGGGTTGTGAAACTATCATCTAAGATATTAGCTTTGCTTCTGGAAATACTTTTTGGTTACTTGTGAATCCGCATGCTTCTGTGGTCCTAATTATCGCAGTTCCTGTGGTGGCTATTGAGTTTTGTTTTCTGTAGAGATGATGTCGAGTTGCTTGTGATCAATGGATTCGATATAAATCGTCCCGGACATGTTTTGTTGGATTTGCATGTAAAGTAATGCATTGCCTGTGTAGGATGCATCGCATTAAATGTATTTCAGTCTATTTATTGATATTATCGTAGCCTGTTTCGCAACATTAGGTGATCCCGCTTCTCGTTTTGTCTGTAGCCCGAATTGAGTTCTGCTGTGCTAGTCGTGTCCTGACTTGCGTTGCCATTTTTTTGTCAGTGTTTGTTTTTGAGTCCTACATGTTTGTACGAATCTTGAGCTGGTCTTGGTGGGCATGGTTGGTGATGATTTGAGTTGGCTTTGTCGGTATCTATTCCTCGCTCTGTACTGTAGAGTACAATGCGTCGTAGGGTCATTGCAGTGGTGTTTCGCGATATTGGGGCTCTTCACTGTCATTATCCGTAATCGAAACTGGCTGATATGGCTTACTTAAACCGGAACGGTGGGTACAAATTGCCTACTGACCATATATGACAGAATTAGTGGCTGCACTCTAGATTACAAGGTGAAATATTGTGCTCAGTTGTATTCATTATTGCACAACCCTTCGAGAATTTTGGTTTTGCTTGTTGATAGATACACTTCGTGGAAGAACCCCCTTCACTGCTTCAGGGATCTACACTAAACCCAAATAAGGGGGGTATGTATGCTCATTCCTCAAGTATATATTTTGAGTGATATCTGGATGAAAATCTTGCAACATGTTTTTTTATTTTGTTTTTGTTTTAGAATCTGATTGCATACAATAATGCCTTATTTTCTTTCTAAATTGAGGGTTATGTATCTGAATCAGCCCTAAGCCTAATGTTACGAAGGTGTACATTTCATGTCTCAGTTTTGCAACAATGTTGTAATTAGGTGTGACTACCTCATACACTAGACTTGTGGTCACATATTTGGACTTTTCAAATTCATTACTTTTTTAGCAAATTATTCATAGTAGATGGAATGTTCTTTTTAATATTTTGATCAATTCATTTTTGGAACAGAACCACATCTTGAAGTGATGAAGCAATACATATAACAACCCATTATAGACCAATAGGGAACTTTTTGTACTTTTGGGTGCTAATGTGACTCTTAACTCCCATCTTCAATGCAATGATTATCCAACATCGTCCCTCAATATTGTGGAAACACGAGTGAAATCAATCCTTTGCCATGTGCATTCTATTCATAGCTTTGTCCATTGAAGTCTTAAAATTGTCCTCTTGGAGCTTAATTCCAATGTAATACTTGGGCAACTTGTCTCTACATAAACTTTGCACAATTTCAGTACATTAGGATGGAAGGAAGTGGAATGGGATTCAACTTTAGGGTTTGCAATTGAGCTAGGGTCATCCTACCATGCTATGAAATAGCTACAATAAACCTCAATTCACTCTCATGGACCAATGAAGTTAATGTTTAAAGTCCTAAGGCCATTTTTTGTATCAAAAAACACTCAAAACTGCCATTTTTATTGTGTTTGCCCAAAAATAAATAAATAAATAAATAAAATAAAAATCTAATTGTAGGATTTTGTACTTGACTTGTCTCAAATTATGTGGTAAAATATTCATGAAGTTTGACCGTACAGATTAGAAAATATTAGCATTCAAGGTTAGAATTTTTTTTTTTTTGAACATTATCTTGCAATTTCAGATGACTTTGGTTGCCATTTGTGGGGAAAAAAATCTGAACTACAGACTTTGAATTTTTAAAAATCTATATTCAAAGATTGAGTTGAAATTCAACCCTCCCTCCGCTCGCCCCTTCCCTTGTTTTTTATGCTTTAAAAAATTGTTAAATAGAAGTAGGTTTAAGATTGAATGAAAAACTAAATTGTTAATATCTCTTAGATGGAATTGAAATACAATAATCCCAGCAGTGACATTATTCTAAAAAGCATATTTTACCCTATGAAACAATTGTTTTTGAAAAATTGTGAAATTTGCATTAAAAAATGAATCCTATAAGTTATTTTTTGAAGAAGATGCTTAGATTGCCCAAAAAACAAGGTTGTCCATAACTTTCTCATCACTAGTCCAAATAGAATAAACCAAAGCTTCACATATAGACAAAAACATTACAAAGTACATCTTTTGGAAAAAAAATTAAAATTTTTTATTTTGACTTTTTGTGAATTTTAGGGTATTGCATGTCAACCTCTATTTTCAGTTTATTGTGTCATAACTTTTGCTTCTAGGCATTGATTAAAATAAAAATTATATTCCCAAGAAGCTTACGTAGTTTTCTAACCTCATAGAAAGTTTCATAAACCTATTAAAAAATATTGAGACCTTATGAGCCTACCCAAAGTCACATTTTGGTCCCTGTAGGGCTATGGGTTTTTAGGGGTGAAAATGGGGTGAAAATAGCCTATCATCACTCTCACTAATAGTTGAAAATTTGAGCCCACCTATCATCACTCTCACTCGTGATTTGCAAGCATGCGGAATGTACCTTTGTGCACTTTGTCTTTTGGAAAATTCGTTATTTTTGCACTTGGTCGTTTAAAATTGCACTTAGTAATTGTAAGAGAAAGTTCATTTCATCACCAAGAAGGGGGGGCATTTTGTATAATCTGCCCCCCAATACCCGTGGCCATTTAAAATTTTGATTTAAAAATTCTATTTTTTTTTTAATTTTTTAATTTTTTAATTTTTAGTTTTAATTTTTTAATTTTTAGTTTTAATTTTTTAATTCTTTTAATTTTTAATTATTTAATTAATTTAATTTTTTCTTCGGGTGCAGCCATGACCCCGCGGAGCTCCGCATGCAGGAAGAAGAAAATGAAAAACAATGAAGGCTGAATGGGGTTTATATGGAGAAAACCCTAATTGTTTAGGGTTTTCAAAATTAGGGTTTTCTCCCTATATAAACCCCATTCAGCCTTCATTGTTTTTCATTTTCTCCTTCCTGGGGAGCTCCGCGCCGTCCGCGGGGTCACGGCTGGATGGAAGAAAGAAAAGAAAAAAAAAAAATTTATTTTTTTATTTTGGTGGTAGAAGCACGGGGACCAACGGTTCAGCTACAGTAGTATGACAAATAGTGCACTTGGTCAAGTGCATAAATCACTAATTCTGTGTTAAATTATTTATTTTAATGTGATTTTCACTCATCAATTTGCAATGACTAAACTTCCTTTTTTTGCAATCATTTTGCATCAAATTTAAAAAATAAAAATAAAAACATACAAAAGGTGGAAATGTCAACAACAAAACAAGTAGCTACACTACAATTGGCTATGTTCCTATAGCATTGACACTAAACTTTTCAAGTAAGGTACCTAAGGTAGCCAACCCATTTCCAACCATTTATTAATCCCTAAAGGTCAGAGACTATATTTTCACCAAAACCGCTCCAAAACTGCTATTTCTAATACAAGTACCAAATTTTAGAAAAAAAACATTTTTGGTTTGAAAAGCTGTGAAAAAAATTTCAAAAATTTACATCGCGTGGATTGCAAGATAATAGCTTTTGAATTGACAAACATCCATTTTTTGTCCCTGCGAAAATCAGGGCAGCTGCACTTCACAAAGTCACATTTGTATGAAAAAATGTACAAAATGATGGTTACTCTTTGAATTCATTCTTCAAGGCAAGTTGGTTACATGCTTGAAAAAACTCAGATCATTTGGAATTATAAAACATATAGGAAAAAAATAATAAGTAGAAAGAGGTAGAGAATGTTTAAAACATTAAATTGTTAAGAATTTAAATATGGAATTGAAAAATGCCAATCCCAACGGATATAATGTTGTAATAAATAATCTACACCCAATTTTTGTTTGTTTTTTCAAAAATATTGAAAATTGAGTTAAATAAAGGACTTCAAAGTTTATCTTAGAGTAGAGATTCCATAACTACCCTTAAACTAAAACTCCTCATAATTTTCATCTCATTGATCAAAATGGAATAATTAAAAGCTTCCCACATATATACAAATCTAAAGAACCAATTTCAAATTTTTATTTAAAAAAAAAGTGATTTTTAAAGAAGTTTTTTCAGTTGCCCGTGTTGCCCATCGACCAATGAAGATGACATATCATGCAATAACTTTTAAACCACGTAGCCAAAAGTTATGAAAATTGTTGGATCTTAAAGCTACTCCTTGAGCACATCTTGTGTGAAAATTTCAAAGAAAAAAATAAAAATTTCAGTCATAGTGAGGTGCCCCAAATTGCTATGTTGTCAAAAAAAATAGTGTTTGGTCTTGTAGAGGTTAATTAATAAGCAATTACATATATCTAGAGCGTGGGTTTCTTGAGTGCAAAAATATTCTTGTGTACATAAATAGTATTTGGAGGGATTCCAAAATTATATTTCTCAAAGTATAATTACCATGAATTTTTTGGCAAAAGATTCTGTTCAATCCATATTAGTCATATAGACCTTATTTTCAACCAAGGGTTGGTTGTAAAATCCACCAAGGATTAATTGCAATATTGAGAGTTTTGTAGCCAATCATAATGCACCACAACTGCATTCAAAACTATGCCATAATTAATCACTATTCATCTCTTCCTGCATAGAAAGAGTGCAACCTACATTATTAAAATGGGAGGTGGGGTGATCAGAGATGGGTTGGCCACTATACTCTAATTTCCTCACATGTAGCTTTTTGTCCATGCAAAGCTTCCTCCCCTGCAATCTAGAGCCAATATATCCTCCAATTTACAGGTAGAAATCCATACAACAAAAGTTGGTATGGCACTAGTCAATGAAGGATTTTCACCATAACTTACTATGCACTGAAAAGAGGCTGTCACTACCTGTTTGGGTATTCCAGTCAATGAGGGTTGTTGGTTGTGTTAAAAAAAATCAGATCCCCTTGGAGCACCGTTGATTCAAAAAAACAATTTGGGAAACAATATAGATATGGATACAAATATAGTACTGATACGACTACATATATAGCTATATATATATGGATATGGGATATATCCCATATCGATTGCCAACCTCACCCCACCTCAAAATTACAAAAAGGTGGGGGGAGGGAATATAATTTTTAATTAATTTTATTTCTTAAATTTTTTGAGCCCCCAAGGGGGATAATTGATAAAATAAATAAATTCGAATTTTTTTTGAGTGCATAGTGACATCCGTGTTACTATGCACTCAAAAAGGCAGTAACTGCCTTCCATAATATGCATGCTGCAATGTGAAGTGGCCTGTTTCAAATCATATGACATATGGTGATTGGGAGCAACTTGAATCCATGGCCCTTGTAAGTGAAGCTTACACTCCGTGACGGTGCTTTGAATGGGTAGGTGATGGCAGGGGCTACATCTTCATTCATCTTGCATTTGAGATGTAAAAGGCCATATTCGTTATATTGAGACTTTTTGTAGATTTTGAGACAGAATGGTAGTTATTGAAAAATTCATTTAAAAAAATAATAATTGAAATCCAAAATAAATAATGTTAAAATAACGATTCTGTAATGAAATTATAAAAGTTGGTATTGTTACCTATTTATAAAAAAATACTAATAAGGAGATAAAGCGGTTTATCCTCGAGTCAAGGATTAAAATGAGACTGCAAAAAGTCTCAATTTAATGAATATGACCTTTTGTAGGTGAGAAAAATGCTCTGTAAAAGGAATTTAGTGTGAGGAGGGCACTCTATTCGAGCAGATTTCAAATGGCGTGTGGAATTGGCACTTGTAAAACAATCTACACATTCCTCAAACGGCCTAATGTACATTGACCTTCTAAAAGTACAAGTACTTTATATAATTTTACTAAGGTAAACTACCCCATTACGGGCAAAATGGGAGAGCCCATTGTGGCAAAAATGTAATGGTGGTATGCATTTCAAGACTTGAATATACACCACCATTACAATTTTGCCCACAATGGGCTTGCTTCCATTTTGTCTGTGATGGGGTATGTAGTTTACCTCAAGTACAAGCTAGCCAGAAACTTCTAAGTTGTATTAGATGCTCTAAAAAAATAGTATAAATCGGGAATTATTAATGCTTAATGAACTGCTCCAATGTCCATATTCTGGACGGAGAATAGAAGGCTTCAAAGGCACTGCCCATTGGGAACTAACCCCATTGACTACTCTCTTAGTACTATTGCAATACTGTTTCAATGGTTTTATACTTCAATGTTAAAAGTATATTATTTGAGTACTAAAGTAGTATTGCAATAATGTAGTTTCAGTGGGAACAATGCATTTCCATTGAAACTATATTGTTATAGCATAGGTTTTGTACAATAACAATATACTTTCAATATTGGATTGTGAAACCATTGAAACAATATTATTTCAATGGGGGGTACTTTCTTGATGACAGTGATGAGTGGTTATTCCAACTAACTTCTCATTCATCTAATGTAATACTTGAATCTTGAAATAAGGCAAACCCTCCTTATTTCTTAATGACCAATTCCACAAAATTGCAGTGTGTAAATTGGATATATTTGTACAAAGATATATGCAAAAAAGTCCAAAAATTCAAAAAAAAGGATTGAGGCGTTAAGGGGTTATTTAAGTGACTGTATTGAAAGATTACATAGTCTATTTTCAAGATACGAAGCAATTGCTCGCTGAAACATTTGAAAAACACATACAGGGACTTTGGTTTTATATTACTTTCATTGTTGTCTAAGTATTATTGAGTTCCCACTCCGGCACTTATTAGTGTGAGCGGAGATCGATTCACGCACTAAGTTACCTGAACTCTCCAAGCCAGAGACGCAACTTTGGAAACTTTGATCAGCTTGATCGATGCTTATCTGTGAGCACTGTGGCCTTGAAGCGCAAGTTGGACCTGTGATGATATTACAGTAAGCGTGAGCAGGATCGGAGAGCCAAACACAGGGCGCTTATTTCAGTCTTCGGTGTTCAATCCCCGTGAGTCTCACTTTCTTCTGTGTATGCGTGATTGCGACACTGTAAAAGTTTACAAAAGTTTACTAATTACAGTAATTTTGGACACGTGTTGCAATCACGCATACACAGAAGAAAGTGAGACTCATAGGGGATTGAACACCGAAGATTGAAATAAGCGCCCTGTGAAAGCGATGTAGCTTTTATTGGACATTCACCAATTATTTTACCACGTGTAATTAACTGCTGTGGGGGCCGGGACGGAGCAGCAACGACATATGTATGAGCAGCGCACAAGATAATTGTGGCATGTCCGTCGTCACCTTTGGAATCATTCAATGTTTGTTTTTGTAGCGTGTCTTCTTGCTGGGAGCGGTGGAGATTCTTCTTCTAGTAAAGAATCGAAGCTCAGTACTAGCTACTCTCGATTGCCAGTCGTCACCCCGTTCCTGCAGGTTTTGGAGCCCGGCGAGTAGGGCCCCAGGGACTGTCATGTACTGTAGAGTTGAATGGCCTGGATCATTGATGCATGTCAGGCAAACGCGAGACGTTACGTACCCCCCCTCGAGCAAGAGGGGGGGCTGCAGTGGGGCCCTTTCCTGAGCAGGATGGCTCGCTTTCTCGCAACTCGTCCCGTAGATTTAGGCCCCGCCCGGGTCCCTTCGAATTCGTCACCAACAGGTATCGTGAGAATGATGTTAAGCTTGAATGACGGACGGGATGTAATAAATTGAAATTATAGATCGATAGAGTGCTGAAACTTACCGAAGAAACGTACTGAACATTGAAAACCTTACGCTTAGCAGGTCGTCAACGAGTTTGCTTCCACTACCAGCTTAGGATTGCTGCTGAACTCGGGAGGCTGAGGCCGAGCAGGGCCGAAATTTGTGGGACGGGAGAGTTGCGAGAAAGCGAGCTAGCCTGCCAGGGAAGGGCCTCACTGCAGACCCCACACCCGTCATGCTCGAGGGCGGGACCTTCACGTCTCACCAGGCACACTCGATCATCAGCTTTGTACGACTTGGCGTCCAGTAGCTCCATCCGATTTGCAAATCATACAGCGACAAGTTTGCACATAGTTTTTTCAGACAGCACAAGTGGCAGTTCATTACAACTACAACTCTACATTCTACGAGTACCCACAACAAAAAGCATAGAAAAAAACTAATCCGTATGATCTATTTGGTGTGAAAGTGCTCACAAATCTCAAAACGTGTATGCTTTTGTATAGACAAGTGTGAAAGGCGGTGATACTAAATATTGTCCGTGCAGGCAGTCTGAGATCCAAGTGAAATCCTGGTGACTCTCTCCCAACTCTCCACCACTCGGTACTGTACTTAGCTTTTGAGATGTTTAAGGATTAAGCATTGATCCTTAACTTCAATTTAAGTGTAGTTAAATTTATCCTACATCCTACATAATGATTGATCAATTTGATTATTTATAGGACATATGAAACAAACGAGGTGGGGAGACAAGAAGTTTGATGGCTTCTCAAAAATAGAGGTAAAATTTAAGCATGCCAAGTTTAGCAAGCAACACTATGGATGCTCTAAGGCTATGACATGCACTTTCTCCACTCATTTTAAAAATCCATCCTATACCGAAGGTGCATATACCGCTCTTTAGAGGTTGAATTACTTGTTTGTAATCACTGAAGCTATTCATCCGATAATCAGTACGGAGTGTTTGTTTTCTAAACGTAGAATTTCTTTTACTTTTAAAAAGACTAGATTTCTTTCACTTTTTTTTCTTTTTTCTTTTTTAATCAGCAAGACAGTTTCCTTTCCTTTAGAACTTTCGGTTTTATTTTGATATCCTATCTTCAATGTCATTGTAACTAAGCTTACCACTTAGTCTCCCAGTGGCTGACACACCGAAACTCCATGATACTACTGCTCACCGGCCACCTTTATCACTCCTAATGGAAAATTAACGATCTCACAGCCAGTTGCTGACACGTCCATATCTCTCCTGCAGCTAGTTTCGTATATTCCCAATCCAAGACAATCTCCTCGCTGGGTCTGCTGTCACTGACGCACGCAATCTCACCAAGCTCCGTCCACACGGCGAGATAGGTTCTATATCACATCAAGTCGCCCATGCCACGCACTGCACTCAGCGGAAGGAAAGTAGTCAAACTCTCGTCATTATGACAGGCAAGCTGCAGGCAGGGGAACTGATATACAACCAAGCTTGCATGCGGAAACTCCCTCTCGATCATTGAAAGATCATGTGGAGCTTTGGATAGACAAACTTGGGTTAAGCTAGCTTATGGATCGGCGCGCAGGTATAGTAACGCTGTCTGTCTGTGTTGGAAAGGAGAATAATTAGTGCATGTCCAGACGAGCAGGCTGTGGACAATTCCTTCGTAGAATTCCCTGCAGCGCGTTTTGTGGAGGAGGGCTTTACTTGACACACGCTTCCATGCGGTATATATTGATATTCGTACAGGCGCTGATCAGTTCAAGAGTTGATTGATTGCAGCATGTTTGGCTGGATTTGGGGTTACAATAGCTAGGTAGGGATTATTATTCCGCCTGAAGGTAGTACGAGTACCTGGCTTGGTTTAAGCATTGGAGAAGGGGGTTCCTTAGGAAGTGAATTGTAACGGAAATATTGCGGTGTACGTGTGGCCGGGGGGAAGAGCGTGGATCACAACGGCGGGAGGGCTTTTCGAGAGGGTTTAGGGGGAGATCGAGGGGTTTATGCAATGCTTAGATTGCTTGCTTACTGCAGTGTTTCCAATTCTTACTTTCTAGCTGCAATCTTTTCATGCATTTGATTTAATTTTTTCCCCTCCTGCACTGCAGGTTGTGAGTTGCTTTTCTTTGGGGATTCAGCAGCATCGGAGGTTTTAGCGATGTGTAGCGGAATCGCTCACTGTTATTTCTTGGTTTAGTTTTTCTTTTCTTTTTGGGGTGGGGACTAGGGGGTGGTCCGCTGTTTTTCTTAAGGATTTTTAGCCTGAACTACAAAGAGAAGGGGGTTGTTGTGCACGCTAGCTGGGGATCGACATGGCGGGCAATGTGGCTGAGGTTATGATTCGCATGCCTCAGTCTCGCTCCCTCGAAGATTATCCGCCTCACAAACGTGAAGAAGCGCCTCTGGATGGTGATAATGGGCAAGATTCCAACTCTGGGAGATCAAGTACGCGTGCCTTCATCTCATCGCTCAGGCCCAACACTCCACTTATACAAATGGTGCTCTCTTCTTTCTCTGTCCTTTCCGCTTTATTCCAGCCTTTTCGTTTTGTGCATACAGTGCATGACTAAGGCGTTGCAACCAAAGTACAATGCTTGGACATCCTTGAAAAGCCATGCCCTATTTTTCTGCCATGGCTGCTTCAGGAATGCCTGCTCTAGCATTAATTATAGATATTTGTTCTGAAAAACGTGAATTCCTAATAAGAGAAACTCTCATTAGATTGATAAGATTCACAGGCATTAAATTCATGCCGAGTAACGAGTAATCTTAGTTTAAACCCAATAGTGTTGACGTTACGTTAGTGCCATGGCCGTGAACTGATATTACATTGGAAGGGCAACTATTCAGTGAACACAGAGTCAGCATTAACTTGACATATTATCTCATTACAGAACTAATTTCTATCAGTTTAACATTAGGTACTATTTTGTGAACATGATAGGGGACCTTATGAGATGCTGCAATTTAGGGAAGAAAAGAGTTTCCAATTTGTGTTCCCACATTGATCGGTACAAGCTAAGTTCATCGAGGTGGCTTTGTGTGCAGCTGGTGGCGGAGGTGATCAGTACATTCATTCTGGTGTTCACCGGCTGTGGGGCGGCCATGGTGAACGCCATCACCGATGGGAAAGTGACGCCGATGGGAGTCTCCATTGCTTTCGGTCTTGTTGTCACCATCATGATCTACGCAGTGGGCCACATCTCGGGAGCACACATGAATCCGGCCGTCACGCTTGCGTTTGCTGTTGCCAAACACTTTCCCTGGACTCGGGTATTCCCTAGTAAACCTTCTGGCCTTGAAAGAAATCAATTGTATACTGTAGGTTTATATTGATCCTTGATTTTAGTGGTTAAGATATTCCCCCTTGGTGTGAATGTACTCTTAGAGAGGAAGGTTCATTTTTTGTTAGACAGGCATGACCTCAGTTAGTGTTAGATGAGTGTGATGAGGAACCCTCGTTAGATTCTAGTATTTACAGAAACTCTCTATCATCCTGAATTGTTGACTATGTTGTGCGAGAGCTCGTTGAAGACTGGCAGGCGTGAGACGATTATCAGACTTACATAAATTCTCTCGTTTCGACTGGCAGTTCTGAGAGATCTATATAGAGTATAAGAATATGGAGCTAGGTTATGGCTCTGAACCTCTTCCACCTTTCCAATTGCAACATGTGGCAATGAAAGCAGCAAGAGGTTTAGGGTTTTTAGGGTTTAGGGTTTAGGCCGGGTTTGACGATGTCAAAAGGTTTGGTGGTTTGCTTGATGAAACTGTTGTTGTGTGGGTTTTGTTGCAGGTTCCATTGTACATAGCAGCGCAGTGCGGTGGGTCCATAATGGCATCGTTCATGTTGCGTTGGATCCTCCATCCGGCGGCCTCTGAAGGTGCAACATTACCCGCCGGCAGTGACCTCCAGTCCTTTCTCCTGGAGATCGTCATCACCTTTATTCTGATGTTCGTCGTTGCAGCTGTTGCTACCGACACACGAGCTGTAAGAATGAGTCCCAACATTGCCTCTGGTTTCTCAAACCTTCATGATACTTCGTTGACTAGTCAATGCAAATGTGTCAATCTCTCTTTCGTTTCGAGGAAATAGGGTTACGGTCTATATTGTTCAGGGTTTAGGGTTCAATGTGATCTAGCCCTCCAATGAACCAAAAAATGCACTCTTGGACGTTGCTGAATGAAGAGTACAGCTTAATATTGTGTCTTAAAACCTTCTCGGACTCTCGAAGGTTATCTAGTCTTTGTTTCATGGAATGTCTTGATCCTCCTGGCTCTTGAAGGTTATCTAGTCTTTGTTTCATGGTATATCAGGATGAAGGATACTATGTATGAAAACGATCAACACCAAAATATATCCAATAGCTCCAATCCAGGCTAATTTGCTACTGTGCTGTGTTTGGTGTGATTCCAGTGCGGAGAATTGGCTGGAATAGCTGTTGGCTCCGCTGTCGCTTTGAATGCTCTCATGGCCGGGTATGCTACCTCCTCCAGTTTTGGTCTTCTATTCTCATCTTCTTGAGTCCAAATTGTGTAACATTTGAGAGAATCTTTGGTTGATCACCCTCTGAACTGACATTAGAAAGGAATTTCTGACACCTTGATTGGGGAATTGAGATTTTCTACAAGTTAGAGCTCTTCATGTCAATGAGCCATTGTCTACACATGTGAGGGTATGTTAGAACTTGTATTTGCTTGATTTTGCATGACCTTATACAAAATTTTATCACTGTTTCTCAAAAGGTGCCAAGCGACTCCAACTCAAGAATGTTTATTTTCTTTTAAGTGATGCTGAAGATTGTTGCCAGTTCCAAATCTCAATAGGCACATGATCAGCCAATTTAATGTCGTGAAAACTTGTGTTGACAGGCCAATATCAGGAGCATCAATGAACCCAGCGCGGTCGCTGGGTCCGGCTGTAGCTTCTGGTAACTACCGTGCCATTTGGGTTTACATTGCTGGCCCTATAATCGGCTCAGTTTTGGGAATGCTGGCATATAACTGCATTCGTCTGGCAGACAGTGGACCCCAATGTGGCAAGGCAACTAATTGTGACAAACCTGCTAAAAGCTTCCGCCGGTAATTAATTATCATGGTCCTCATTTTTCTACAAGGTAATAGCAGGAGACGCGATTAATTAGAGGTTGGCTTACTTCTGTAATATAATTAGAGGTTGGCTTACTTCTGTAATATATTCGTAAGAGCATGACAGCTTCAACAAATTTTCATGACAGCAGGCAAAATTCTGCTTGTGCTTCTTGTACACGACATCCACAAATCAATAAAAAGGTTAATTGTAAGATTACTGCTAGAGTGGTATACAATCATTTCTCTTATCATATGCTCTGTAATTGCACATTCAGCGTACATATTGAGAATCGGTCATGCTGTGTAAACAATTTTCACATGACTTGAACACATGGGAGTGCATATAGAAGTTCATTTTTTTTGGTGAAGTAGCTTAATATTGTTAGATGGGGTTGAGCATATCCTGATCGTGACATTGACTATATTATGTCTTTGCTTCCCTAGAACCTCTCTAAGGTAATAGGGTTGGGATCGGTGGCTGACTATATTATCTTAGAAAGGTTATTACATTTAAGAGGGTCATTTGTATTAATGACTTTTGTTTGCGGTTTACACCAAGACTAGCAAACAATATTGCTTGAGAGAGGTTTATTACTTTAGAGATTATTGCTTGTAAAGTGGTTCTATT
>OX579634.1:35078342-35335354 GCA_951230915.1 Antitrichia curtipendula | reverse complement strand
TAGAAATGGATTATTAAAAAAGTTAGTTCTACTTTGTTTAGAAAGCTACAAATTAAACTTTCCTTTAGAATACATTTGCAGATATGGAAAATAATGTCTTGGTGATTATTTTGGTACACAACCATTTCTACAAAGTTATTAGAAATGGCCAAATTTAAATTATATTTTTAATAAATTGTCTATTTTAACGAATTAAAGTGTTAAAATACATTTCTTTTTATAGATTTTGTACCATTCTAAATCTCTTCTTTTGAAAATTATTTTATGCATGATCTTCCTAGTGAATAAGCTTATTAAAGGTCATTTTTTTTTCATAAATAAATAAATAATTTGAAGAATCCATCCTTAAGATGTGGGATTGAAGGCTTTAGAAATACATGGAATACATGTCATTTACTTTAACTTAGTGTTAGGCTACTAGCTTGCAAAGAAATGAAATGATGCTATTAAAAATAAAACAATTATTTTCTTACATTCTATGTTGGATGTATGAGCCACCAATTATAAGTTTAAATTATTGTAGCCCGGGTAGATCACTTAGTGTATCTATAACAAACAACATGTGTTCAAGTGATTTTTTGGCCCCCTATTACTTTTTAATAAGCCTTAACTTCAACCTATAATTTTGAGCTTTTTTTAATAATGACTAGGTTTCTATTGCTAAAAATTTCCAACTCAAACAACATATGAAATGATTTCTAGAATAGGTTGTAAAATGAACTGAAATGGCATGTTTTTCAACTGAAATATTTATAGAGAATGCATTTAGATGACCATTGCATCATTATTCAAGAAAAATAAACTTTCAAAAGAGAGTTATTTTTAGCAATTTTTTGTTCATTTTTTAGGCAATTTTTTTCTTATATAATATAAGGATGTGAAAGTTATTTTCAGCTCTACAGTGTACTCCCTCCGTCCCAAAATGTTCTTCCTGTTGGCCTTCATTTTTTGTCCCAAAATGATCTTCCTGTTGTACTTTGTGAGCTGCAAATTGGTCAAATTTAACTTTTGGTTGTTCTCTAGGACTAACAAAACAATTCCAAGCGATAGTTCCCCCTCCATCTATGCAATCACTAATCAAAAGAAAAATAAAATGGTTGAAGGGGTCAATCAACACTTTTTGTTTTTATTTTTTGCATCTCTTTGAATATTATCTAATTGAAGGAAATGAAGGTTTTGGGAGGCAAAATATAGGTCCACATATGGTCTTTGACTTATACTAACCACCCACAAAATGACGATCTCACACTCAATAATTAAATAACCACTGGTGCTCTTTGAAAATACCCAAAAAATTTCACTTTTCAATAATTCAAAACTACACTTTAAAAAGGGCTTCAAAACTCAAAGTTTCAAGGGCAATAGGAGTACACCAAACTCCATATGTAGTGCAAAACAGGCTTTAAAAATGTTATTTTTAGTCTTAATCCGGAACATTTTGTCTAACAGGAAGATCATTTTGGGACGGAGGGAGTATTTCTTTACTTCAAAAAATTGTAATTAATTATAATTTACAAATAAAATATCAATAATTTAAGACATAAACTTTCAACGTAGAAAAATCTACTCATATTTTTTTCTTTTACTTTTATTTAAAATTTAGGACATAATATAAGAGGTCTAAAATCTGAACACACATAGTTTCTAAAGGACACTCTAAGTGATTTCCTAGGTATTGTAGTTGTAGAGAAAAAACATTGGAAAATAGATTATATAACAAATGCCAAAGTTTTAGGAAAATTATTTTTCAAAGAACCAGAAAATTGTATGGTGCAAAAAAAACTGGCAAAAAAATATCCATTTAAAGTACATAAGTGCCAAATTTATTTCTTAGAAATAAATAAATATTCGGTGTCAAACTTGTCTTACACTTAGTACATATATTAAGGTAAACATACCTATTTCCACCCTGCATCCAATTCCGTCCTTATGTACCAATAAAGTAAATTCTACTCTACCTTATAGCATCTAAGCTAACCGTCTCTCATAGTCTAGTGCTTCTTGAATCTTGACTAACATTCTATAATATATTTCTAATACAATTGATGTAGAAGATGTACAATATTTAGGATTTTAACTAATTATTGTTGTAGTTTGACATGTCCTTTATTTTGGGATTCTAAACAAGTTAGTTTCTTTTTTAATTTGGTTTTTTATTAATATAAGGTAAAAACACCTAAACAATCCTTATACACTCTACTTCAAAGCATCATTTCTTGTATTATACAACGTAAAAAGTTTATAACCCTAGTCTAAACTCTAGAATGCAATTCAACATATTCTTCATCAAAGTGATGGAAGTTGGCATCATGGAAACTAAATGCAAAGCAACCACCAACTTCATATGGGATAACTAGAAACCAATAAAACTTCATTTTTTTGGTTGGCAAGTCAACTAACCCTTAAAAGCACATTTTATTTTTGGACATGGACAAACTTCAATAGATTTCTATATCTAAATATACATTCTAAAAATGTGATATCTTTCATATAAATTAATATATGTCTAAGAAACTCATTTCATTTTTTCATAATTAAAAACATCAAATTGAATTTTGTATAATTTTTTAAAGAAATTTCTTTTGTAAAAACTATAATAATTACAAAAATGCTTAAAATAATATGAATTTCTTAAGAACAATAGAAATAATAGTGACAAACATCATAATATAATTAATGTATTGCTTGAACTCACTCCAAGAGAAATTCAATAGGAAAAATTCGAAAGTGGTGTATTTTGAGCTTTTAAGATGAGCACTATGATCTTCAAAGTGTCACAGAAAGTTACAATTTTAATAATTAAAAAATAAAATAAAATAGAATAAAAAATAGATTATTGAAGTTACATTTTCTAAGTTAAGTTTAAAAACATTTAAAATCAATAACTATATGAAAATTTAGGTTTTGACTTTCATAATGCTCGTAGGGCTTGCAATGTCTTTTAAGGATAAATGGGGTCTTACGATTGGTAGTTGAAGTGTGTGCATTGGATTTCTAGTGATTGCAAATGTTGTGGAAAATAACTCAAAGAGATTCTTGAACATTGTATTTTTGGGTGCAAATTTGCACAATGGGTGTGGCAAAATAATGAAAGAAGTTAGAGAGGCCTTGTACCTCCTGCAAAGAATGGTACGGAGAGAGTCAATTTCTAGTGTCACTCTTAATAGACATAATAGAATCAACTACAAACCTTGTAATTCCCCCATCTTGTTTGGAATGTTCTTAAGAGTTGCTATTGTATAGAGGATTTGGTCCAATAAAAATGCAATTGTTTTTAGTAGAAAAGAATTTTTTATTTATGAAGTGTCCCACTTTACAAGAAGAAACACAATCTATTGTGGCATGGTTAGCTACTTGTAGTTCAAAGCAACATCTACCTCAAGATAGTTCTAAAAAGACAAAGTCCTTGAAAGGAATTTTTTCTTGACTTGCAAAACCAAGTCTTTTGTGAGGGTAATACGAACCAATCCAAGTAAACTTACTCCTACCTTTACCATCAATTCTACCTTCCCCATCAAGACTCTAGATTTAGATTAGCTCTTAATTTATTTTCTTTGACTAATAGGATTCAATCACCTTAAAAAAGAAGAATAAGCCTTTGCACCCTTTGACAAGCCTATTAAAAGCACTTTAATTTTAACAATATACTGCCATTGAAACCATCATTTGATGCTTGGAGTATAATAAAGGGGTACTTAAAGCTATGCATGGGGCACAATAGGAACATGTCAGAGTGATTATTGAGTAGATTTGTTGATGATTAAGACTACATTAGGGACAATTAAGTAGTTGCCACCGTGTCATTAAGATAACTATGTTAGCATAGACTACCTCTAATTACTTGGAAGGTGCTTTTGCATCATGTCAAGACAATCTATAATTAACCTTGGCTTGGTTTAAGGGTTACAACATGCTCTTTTTAACTTGTTATAGGTAATAAGTGGCATTGAATGAAGTTTGCAGTATGTAAGTCTAGGTTGGATTTTAGTGGTCTATACATTTTATACTTTGAAAAATTATGGAGTTCACATGGGTGGTCCAAAAGAAATTGAAAATTGAAATTTTCCATTTGCTAATATGGTAAAAATATCCCCCTATTAAAGATAGCTTGCATCGATGCTGAATTTTTTATTTTGACAATTTTAGGGTTTTTCACTTTGGAGTAGTAAGTCCAGAAATATTGGTGCTTGTTGAGAAATGGTTGATTTTTTAAAAGTTATTTGGTTGTCTACCTTGGTGATAGGTCTCAATCTTCCAAGGTTAATCCTTTAGTTCACTAACATTCATATTTGATGAAGAATGGAGTGATTTAGGTTGATAAGTTGTTCAAATATCTTTTGGTTCATCCCAAGCAATTCATGAATCTTTAAAAGATGACATTTTTTTTACCAATTTGATGAAATTGATGTAAATAATATATTAGTTCAAAGACTTAAGCTAAAAATTGCAAAGAAAACTAAAGATTTAGGCTTGCAAGGATTAGATATAAATGAATGGCTTTTTTAGTCTTATAAGACAAATAGCTTGAAGTCTATCTCCAAAAGGAGGCACCAGAGATAGAACTTGCTATCTAAGCCTTTAAGGCTTAAGGTAGAAGGTGTTAGTTTTGTGCATGCTTTAAGAATTGGCCCTATAAATAGACCATAAAGTGTTATTGTAACATTGTAAAATAGTCCATATAAGTATTTAGAATTGGCGTTAAATGACCTTTTAGAAGTTGATGGCTAATTTTTGGACCATTCCATAAGAATTTATTAGTGCAATGATAACAATAATGAAGTTTTTATGATTCTTTCATTTTCAAGTAGAAAGTTGTCAAAGAATGTGCACCAAACTTTGTTCATAGTACATGTAGCATGGGGCGGGCCACTTATAATTAATCCTTAAAAGTTTTTTACTATGTTTTCACCAAAACGCTCCAAAATTGTCATTTCTAGTACAATTATAAATTTTAGAATAAATAAATAAATTGGACATATATAACCATAAAATCTTATAGTATGTTGTTTTGAGAAGATATAGGAAAAAATTCAAAAATTTCCACTATGTAGATTGCAAAATGTTAGTGTTTGAAGTAACAAAAATCATTTTTTTGGCCTTGCGAAAGACTGGGCAGCTGCACTTCACAAGGTCACAATTGTATGAAAAAATGTCCATGTTGATGGTTCTTCTTTGGATTCATTCTTCGAGGCTAGTTGGCTACATGCTTAGAAAATTTCAGATCATTCATAATTGTACAACATATATAGGAAAAATATAATAAGTAGAAAGAAATAGAGAATGATTCAAAATACTAAGTTGATAAGAATTTAGCTATGGACTTGAAAAAGGCCCATACCAATGGTTACAATGTTGTAATAAATAATCTACATCCTATTATTTTATTTTTTCCAAAAATATTAAAAACTGAATTAAATAAAAGACTTCAAAGTTTATTTTAGATTAGGGAATCCATAACTGCCTGCAAACTAAAACTCTTCATAACTTTAATTTCATTAATCAAAATGGAATTATTCAAAGCTTTCCACATATATATAAATTTAGAGAACCAAATTATCAAAAAAATTAAAGAATTTTTTTGAGCTGCCTAAGTTGCCTATAGTTCAAAGAAAATTACATATCATACAATAGCTTTTTAACCATGTAGTCAAAAGTTATGAAAATTGTTGGGCCTAAAGCTACTCCTTGGGCACATGTTGTGTGAAAATTTCAAAGAAAAAAATAAAACTTTCATTCCTAATGAGCTTCCAAAATCGCTATGTTGCCAAAAAGTGTAGTTTGGTCCTTTAGGTTAAGCCCAACACATTTGTAGTTCTTGTTGCGCCATTCAAAGACCAGTGCTTGACTTTTACTAAATTCATCTATAAACATCAATAGCACCCTATGATAGATGCGTTTGGAAAATCATATGTAATTCAATATGTTTAGAAAAGATTTGGAAAAATTGCATTTAACTCGCTTTCTCTCTTCTTACTTTGTAAATTTCTGCAAAATTGCTTAGACCACAATATTGGACTAGGAAAGCAAAAATGTTCTTAGATGAGCACTTTTATGCACCTCCTACCTTAGATAGTAGAACTATCTTCAATAGACTCTTCATTCATGTTGGTCATATGACCAAAGTTACTCTTCTTCTTGTTAATAGCTTGAAATTTTATGACAATAACCAAGAAGGCTTGTTAGTTATACTTGTAAGAAGGCTTGTTAGTTATACTTGTAAGAAGGCTTGTAAATTATAAAGTAAATGAGCCCATTGTGGCAAAATGGGGGCAAACTCATTGTGGGCAAAATTATATTAGTGGAGTACATTTTAGAACTTTAATGTACACCCTCAATCCCTCATTAAAATTTTGCCCACAATGGGGGGTGGGGTGGGGTCCCATTTGTAACCGCAATGCGCTCATTTACCTTACTCGTAAAAAGGCTTGTAAGGGCCACTTTATACCTAGAAGTTAGGCTAGTTTGTTGTGTAAAAGGCCCCAAATCCTTACTTGTGATTGGATAAGAGGCTAAAATCAATCGAAACCCATTTACACCTAAAAGCCGAGGAATGATTTTCTTATTAAAAAAAGACAAGATTTGGCATGGCTCAAGCTCAATGAAATGGGTGCACCAAGAATGGAAGGCCAATTTTAGACCTTGGGATCAATGTCAAATTTCAATTAAATTTATTTTTATAAAATTATTTTTTTAACAAATCAATTATGTAGGATTTTGTGCAATTGGCCATTAGGGGAATTGCCCAACTTCTAGGTATAAAGTGCCCTTGAAAAGAGAGGGATGGAGTAAGAGGGGCTGAAATGTTCTAGGTTTTATTGAATCAACCTAGCTTTGGGGCCTCAAGGCCTTTACATATGGGAGAATTGTCCCCTGTTTTATTATTATTCAAATAAATAAATTAGAACAACCTTAAGCCTAAAAAGGGACAAAACTTTGTATAATCAGCCTCAAAGGGGTTGTCATAGGCAGAGTAACCTTAATCTTTTTTTTGTACATAGCAAATAAACAAAGCAGCCAAGCTAACTTGGACATACTTAATGCTATGCAAAAATTGATAAACACAAGATGAATGATTATTTGGATTTCATAATGTGCGGGATATCAATAGTTCATTCTAAGATTATTCAGTTGTACGTGGGGACAATACTTTACAATAATTTCTTTGAGCAAAAAAGATAGGAGAAACAAAGTGGTTGCATAATATTTAGTAGCTTTCATGTCCATTGCCTTTTCTTTATGCACTATGCTCATCACATTCAACTTTCCACCTATCCACTTAGCTCCTAATGCGTGTAGAATGTTTCACACCATCTACTGTAGAGCTAAAAGCAATGACAATGCATGCTAGATGCTATGTGAAAGATTAGAGATAGGTAGAAATTTGTAATTCTAGACAAGATTGCATCAAACAAGGGTAGCACTCCCAAGATTTTCAATTACACCTAAAGTCCTAGTATTCCCTTGGAAGATGACATTTTGGATTTTAAGTAGGCTCGTATGACCTCAAATTTTGGATGTAGTTTTATGAATTTTTGAGTGGAGATAGAAAAATAAATTGTCTTCATGGGATTATATATTTTTCAATCCATACATGGGAGCAATAGTTATGCCATCCTTAGCCCAAAAACAATTTGGCATGCAAAAATTAAGAACACATAAATTTTTTAAATAATTAAAAAAAAAAATTCTCTCATTGATTATATTTTTGTTTATTATATATGGAAGGCTTTTATTCATTCCATTTGGATTAATGATGTGAAAGTTAGGGAGTTTTTTTGTTTTGTGGGCAATCATTGCATCTTCTTGAGAAGGTAATGTGTTGGATTTGTTTTTGGACTCAATTTTTACAATTTAAGAAGAAAAGAAAGGTCTGCAAGGTTCAATTTGCATGCTAGAATAAATTCACTATTGGAATTAGTTTATTTCAATTCCATTTCAGAGCTATCAATGATTTATTTTTCCATCTTAACCCCTAAAGGTTTTTGACTATGTTTTCACCAAAACCGCTCCAAAACTGCCATTTCTAATACTAGTGCCAAATTTTAGAAAAAAAACATTTTTGAACACTTGTAGCCATAGGATCTTGTAGTAAACTTGTTTAAGAAGATGTGGAAAAAATTTCAGAATTTTCCACTAAGTGGATTGCAAGATAATAGCGTTTGAATTGACAAAAATCCTTTTTTTGTCCCTGCGAAAAAACAGGCAGCTGCCCTCCACAAGGTCACATTTGTATGAAAAAATGTCCAAAATGATGGTTACTCTTTGGATTTATTCTTCAAGGCAAGTTGGCTACATGCTTGAAAAATTTCAGATCATTTGGAATTGTACAACATATAGGAAAAAAATAGTAAATAGGAAGAGGTAGAGAATGATTCAAAGCACTAAATTGTCAAGAATTTATTTATGAAATTGAAAAATGTCAATCCCAACGATTATAATGTTGTAATAAACAATCTACACCCAATTTTTTTATTTTTTTTCAAAAATATTGAAAATCGAGTTAAATAAAGGACTTCAAAGTTTATTTTAGAGTAGAGATTCCATAACTACCCTCAAATTAAGAATTCTTATAACTTTTGACTCATTGATCGGAATGGAATGATTCAAAGCCTCCCACGTACATATAAATCTAAAGAACCAATTTAAAATTTTAGTTTTTTTTAAAAGTGATTTTTAAAGAAGTTTTTTTTGCTGCCCCGGCTGCCCGCCGAACAATGAAAATGACATATCATGCAATAACTTTTTAACTATGTAGTCAAAAGTTACGAAAATTGTTGGACCTTAAAGTTACTCCTCGGGCACATCTTATGTGAAAATTTCAAAGAAAAAAAAGAAAAATTCCGGTCATAGTGAGCTGCCCAAAATCGCTATGTTGTCAAAAACCGGTGTTTGGTCCTTTAGGGGTTAAATAGCTTAACAATTTATTTAAAGATGAAAATCAAATCTTTCTTTTTGAACTTATCTTTCTAAAGTTTCAACTCAATCATTCAACATAAAATTATTTAATATCCAATCTAGTCATGCAAGGTGCAAAAAAACTTGTTTTCTTTACTTTTAAACTCAAATATCTTGTAATCTATGCAATCAAAGTTGATGAAATTTCTTCTACACATCTTTATATTAGTCTAATGCAAGATACCACGGTTCAATATGAAAAAAGAATAATTTAAAAAGTTTGTTGCTCTTTGCAAAAGGAATGGTAGTTTTGATTGATTTTTGATGAAAAAAAGGTTTTGGAACTTTAGAGGTTAAGTTGGCCTTAGGGGTCCAAAAATTACAACATTCTTTTGCACAAAAATTCTAGAAATAGGATTGGTCAAGGAAAACTCCTTGATTGTGCTAGAAGAAGATTTTATTTAACATACCAATGTAATTAATACTATAATTACCATAGTGCAGCCTGTTCATTTTGAATTGCAAATGACATCTATTATCTTAAGTGTGTAATGTCATGATTCCTATCACAAAATCTGTCACACTATCATCCCAGATAAATATCTTCTAATTATTTCATTTGGCGCTTATGATGTTTAACCACTAAAGGACCAAGTGTTCATTCAACGTACGCAAATTTGATTACATGGTCATGGGCTCCGTCCTTTAGGGCTTTATATGTCTAGACTGAACTAAGAATATTTTTTCTCTCTTTATTTTTTTGGAGCACAAATGCAAGTCAGGGCCAATGTTTGCTTTAGGTATGCAATTCCGTATTATATGACCCTCATTATAATCACTTATAATGCATTTTAGTCCAATCTCAAGGAACATAATTTGTTTTGATGTAAAAAACTCTTGTAGCCCTTTCAACAAGGAATCCAAAAATGTAATTATTTCCTTTAAATGAATCTTTTTGAGGACAATAATAGCATTAAAACCTAATTATATGAGTTTTTTTAATACATGTATCATAGGCCAAGCTACCCAACTTTGGGGGTTTTCTAATAAAATTTAAGATTTTATTATTATAAATAACACATTGAAATGAATTTTAATTTTAATTGGAGGGAACTTCTTGTATGGAATTTTTTAACTATGCATTGGTTTTTCAATTCTTCATATATATTGCAAGTTTTTTTCTAATATGTATGCAACCCAACATTTTTTGCATTTAGTTTTTTTTTTAATTTGGTCTTCACCCAACTTTTTGGTCTTTTTAATTTGATAGAATTTTTACAAAAGTTGTCTTCTAAGTTGTTTTAATGCCAATGACCCTTGTGTATAATACAAGAGTTGCGTACCCGAGATGTTTGCTTGATTGTACAATTGGAACATGAGGATTTCATGTTTCATTTCCACTAGAGATAATAAGCCCGGCTATGAATTTTCAGACAAATATACTCATTGTATAAGATAACTACATCTAAAATTGCACAAATAAGCAATTCAACATTGTTTCTATTATTGTATTGAAATTTTTGTGGGGTCTTGTTGGTAGTCAAAAGTATATTCTAGATTCTTTTTTAATACATTTTTTGGATATTGTATAAATAAATTACGAATTTTCAAAGTGCTTATAATATGTATTTAAATAGGAGTACATTGTAGGCAAGAATTTATAGTGATCAGTCTTAGAAAATAGTTGAAATTAGGTGTAATTACCTAATATCCTCTCAAGGAAAATGGCCCGAAATAGGATGGCTTTGAATTCATGGTGAATTGGCTTGTAACTCAATGATTTGAAGTCACCTAGCAATTCAACTCTAGAGTCGGACCACCCATTACCAACTAGGAATGGATCCCTAATTTATAGGATATCGCTATTTTCGGCCAGGCATAATTTTTTTGTGAACCGCGTTTGGAATGCTCGTAATAACGGTATGCACAATATGCAAGGCTTCAAGGAACAATTGTTGAATGCCAAATGTTATGGCATGTATTATTTTGAAATTTGTACGCATAAATAAGAAGTAGTCTCCCCTACGAAAGGAATTGCAGGACTCTAGACATTGTATACTGATTTGAAACACTTCTTGCCTCCCAAAATTCACAAGAATTTCAATTTTGCAAATAAATTTCCGAAAATATTGTAATCACAATATTTTCTATCTTCCTAATAGTACATGAGAAAAAATTCCATTGCACTCAACTACTCACCATCTATTCACAATCACTTAAGTGGTTAGACATGGATGGTCCAACCAATACCCTACATTCAAGTCAAATTGGGCACCTTGGTGTCAAAATAATTTAATTTTATAATTTGAACAGCTCGGCAACTTGTTTGACTTTCTTGACTTTCGGCAATTTGCTCCTCATATTTTTTCAACACTCCCAATTTTGGATTGATTTTTTCTATTCATGTATTTTGGATATTCAGAATTGGCACCAATGAAATTTTTTCAGACTTTTAGAAATAGTTGTACAGTTTTTAAAATTTTACACATGTTCCAAATTTCTCCTAATTATTTACAAAAGTGACCTACACATAGGGTACTCTTGCTTGCTTGCTTGCCTTGGGATCTACACTATGAGATAGTATTGGGGTTTAGTTTATTCAAAGGCAGTTACTTTAATTGGTTCATAAATTTTTGTGCTTGGATTTAGAGAGTTTAGGGTTCTGTGTTTGGTCTACAATAAATAGTGAAATTAGGTTGCCCCGCACTAATTTCTCAATGTTCTACACTATACAAATATTTATTGTTTCTTTACAAAAATTTACTACTTTTGAATTAAGTACAGTTGTAATTGGGACTCATGAACCTCCATGTGTACAAACTAAAATATCTATAGACTTTGATGACTTGTAAAGTAATTTTCTTGAAGTAAGGCAACCTAATTTCACTATTTAAGGTAATAGGTTCAAAAATCGTCCACCTAAGAGCTGAAACTGAATTTTGGGAAGGCGAAACTTCTTGAAATATATTTCAGTAAATTTTCCTTGAAAGAAAAGTGGATTTGGCATTTAACCCAAGTGGTTTCATATTTTTTGGAGCTTTTGGAAATTAGTTATAAAATTTTGAAGTTAAACTGGCATAGGGCTCCAAAATCGTCCACCCCTGAAATGTACATTGTTTGTACATCAATGAAGGCTATGAAAAAAACAGCATGTACAAATTGTGTACATTTTATAGGTGGGCGGTTCTTAATGCCCAAACTATTCTCGAACCTGTTACCTTAGTGTAGGTTACTTGCAGGAGCCACAGCAGAGTTGGGAAGTTGCCAGGTGGGTGATAGATAGACAGTGAGAAGGCTTTCAAAGTGTGCACAAGCTCGAGGCAACAGACTTGCACAAATGATAAGTAAACGGACCTACCATATCCAATTTTATTTCTGACCTCCTTGAAACCGTTAAAAAAAACATGAGGTTCAGTTCAATTTGAACCTCCATCTTGGTCCTTTGGGTTCTTTTGTCGTTAAGCAGAAGTTTAATTTCAGTCTTTGTAGTGTAGGCTCTAAGAATCATGTGAGAAGAAGGCCATGTGAAGACCATGTGCTGCATAACAAGATTTGTCCATATGTGAGCCTGCAGACAATTTAAATAATTTATAATTTATTCTTTTCTTTTGGAGAGGGGAGATGCATCCAGAGTGTGAAACTTAAGCAAATTTTGACGAGTAATGAGGTGAAAATGTTGTCTGCCAGGTCATTCTTGCATTGCATCTGCTCTTGTTCTTTGAGCATTGTGTTTGTTATTGTCTCTCCTTCAAGCCAAAAAAAATAATATTTTCAAATTTTATCAAGATGATCAACTTTGCATCACCCTTGTCATGTTGTAGCATCATCCTGGTGCCACTCAACATCTTATATAAATTTGTTAACCTTTTTTCTGTCAAACTGGACTTGTTGCTCAGTTGTGGTGGGCAACATCTTACTCAGATTCTTGACATGATTCATGATAGAGTGATTCCATTCATAGCTGCGTAGCTGAAGATGAGTTTCTATTCCCATCAGTTTCTGATCATGAACTGCCACACTGTGATCTCCTTCTAAAGTCATGGTTTAATCTTCCAAAAAAGAATTGTGCTACTACAATATTGTCTTCCTGGATGCTTTTGATAATTTCAGAGCTCATTTCATCTATTTTAGAATCAAAGAAAATTTGGTGGGAGGAAAATTGGCACTACTAAAATACTCTCTGAAATCACTAAAATCACCAAAAACGTTCTCATTGTGAATGAAGTGCACTTGCACATTAGCATTCAAAATTATTTACTGTAATGTTCATCTGCAGAACCCAGGTCATCTCCATTATCATAACCCTGGAACACCACACCATGGACGACTCATCGTGCTTGATGAATGACTTTCAAAGTTTGTGTAGAATCAAGGAATGCAGTTATTCATTGTACCACGTGAAGAGTTACAAGTTACAACCCCACTCATCTTCCAAGTTACAGAATCATTGATTGATTGATTTAGTTAGTTATTGAGTTCATCGTGAAGTGAAGCAACTTATCTGAGGTCACCTCCCACCCATCTTTTGTTATACTTACTCTTGTCTCTAAATCATCCTAAACAGTCATCAAATCTTCACCACGCTGTCATTCATCATGCAAAAACCCTATTCACTTGTCAACAGCTCTGTTGCAAGGGGACTTGATGTGCACCGTAAGTTAGCAACAAAGCAATTGTTGCTATGGGTTGGATTCAGTGCACCTGTACCTAGAAGAGACAGACACCAAGGTCAAGATCATCCAGGTTTTTATCTGTGAAAATATTGTCCCACACAATAATATTACTGCAGTGAGGATGGTGAGACTACCAATCAAATCCATTTCCTGATCATCATGTCGTGAAAATAATTGATCTGCAAAGATTATAGTTGAATGAAGTAGCGAAACCTGGAGTGCCTTTGATCACCAAATCTGCAGCACCTTACCTTACCCTGTTTCTGAAATGGTTTCACTGTTTGCTTGATTTCTGCCTCTGTGTCTCAGGGTCACTCCCATGTAATTAATGCAACACCTGAGAACAGGGACAACTGAACCATTACCAGAGGTATAAATAATACTGTGTAATCTCAACTTTCAAGCATATCTTTGGAATAAAATTTCTGAGGCCCAGCCCTAGTTATCTATTTCTAAGCAATTCATAATTAAAAGCTTGGAACTATAAATGAAACCCTAGATTCACTCACAACCATGTTTTTTAAAACTCTCAAGTAATAAGCTAAGCTTAACTCCCAAGTTGTGAACTGAGAGGCCTCTTGCAACACAGAAGTTACTTGACGTGCAATGCTGGACAGTCTAGGGGTTTTGAATGGAGGGAGGGAGGCATTCTGATGATACTCTTTAGGAAAGAAAAGAATGCTGACTTATTATCCATTGCACACAATGACAATGAGTGATGTGCTGGCCATGACCAGAACAGACGGACATTCCAACAACCATAATAAGGGCCTATTCACACCAAAAAACACTTTGGGTTGGAGCCCAAAGAAATGGGGTGTTTTGATTGGAAGATAGCTATGGACCCAAACCAAAGACCTAATCAAAACACTCCATTTTTTGCAGGCTCCAACCCTAAGTTTCTTGGTGTAAACAGGCCGTTAGTTAGCTTAGCTCCAACCAAACTCGGTTCGTAATTTAAAAAACCAAAATTACCAAAGTAACCAACTGAAAGTTAAATTTGCACTAATGGTACAGTCAGTTGCAAGAAAATGTATATCAAATTCACTTGATTTGGACTTTACCACATTTTTGTCTGATTGACAATGTGTGAAACCCAGGCAGCACCCCACTACTCAAACTCTCATTGAATTAGGTCTGAGGACTATTAACGTAGCCCACCTTCCACCGACAAAGAAAAAAGGTAAGCAGCTAGTTTGTGAAAGCCCAATGGAGGAAAATTAGTTGAAGAGACGGCTTTCAAGAGAGTTTCAAGAGAGTCTTGATTATTAGTTATAGAAGGTACCCTTCGTGAAGGTCTGATTTGACACTCAGGTGCCGAAATTGAATTCGCACGTCAAATTCTCAGGGGTCCATGTCATCACACACTATTCACAAGATGACATGTGGCATTTTTTTACAAAAAATGATTTAATTTATGTTAAATCTGACCTTCACATAGAGTAGTTGTCAACTATTGTACTCCATAACTATGTAGTTTTATTTCTATCAATAGTGGATGGGAACATTTTATCGCAAACTAAAGTAGAAGCACCAATTGTCAACTGCACCTAGTACCCAACTTGTAGGGTGTCCTATTTCCAAACTTGGGCCCAAATTCAAGCTTGGAATGTCTGTTTTTTGTCCTTTTCAAGGTTGGGACTAATAAGGTTATGACACATGTCCCAAAGTAGTGAGCAAGAAAGTGGTTCTTGAATTATTAAAATTGGAAGACTCTAGACATTGGCCATTGGACAAGTGCACTTTTTGGCTCCCAAAATTCACAGTAATTTCAATTTTGGGAATAAAATTCTGAATTTTTTGCTACTAATATGTATAGCTCAATTTTGAAAGTAAGTAGGGGAAATTCGGATCATATCTAAAATTTTAAAAATTGTACAATTAGTTTTGAAAATTTGAAAAAAAAATTAATTGATGCTAATTTTGAATATCCAAAAATTATTCTTGAGAAAATTTAGAAAAAGGAAAACATTTACACATGAATAGAAAAAACCAATCCAAAATTAGGAGTGTCTAAAAATTAGAAAAAACAAAGTGGAGAAAGTCAAGAAATCCAAATCAAGCTACCAAACTGTCGAACTACAAAAACTAAACTATTTTGGTAGCAAGGTGCCGAAACTGACCTATGCGTGCAGTATCTCCATATTTTCTATCTTCCTACGTAGGAAAAAATTCCACCACTTCATATTCCTCACTATATTCCTCTGCTCCAAAATTCCTTAAATGATCGACAACTAATGCTTCTACCTTTAACTCCTACCAAACCAAAGAACCCTCAAAGAAGTTGATGAAGATCGGCTACAAGCAGTGCGTAAAATCCACAACAATACCATACATTATGGAAAAATTCAACACTTTGTTGTCAAAATTTAGTTTTCAACTTACCTTTCAAGGAGTTATTCTCAACTACAAAGTATAAAATGTGTCATTCTTTGAAACCAAAACTTATTTATTAATGTCAAACATCACCTGAATGTAGGTTATTGAAGACTATGAAAAGAAATGTGAGGGCTCTAAGAGTTTTGATAAACTTCGACCTAAAGCACAATTGTCCAATCAATGAACAATTGAATGTTTACGTGTGTTCCTTGCACTATACCAAAACATGGTAAAAAAAAACCGCAATCAATTTTGACTGTGATTTTTTTTAACCATGTTTGGGTATAGTGTTGCAAAGTCAATTTTGAACAGATGTTTCAAATTTTTTGAGACTAGGGGCATACACTAACCACCTTTGTAGGAAGGAAATAAAAAGTCTCATCAGATGCTTGGGTGTAAAGATGAGATTGAGGTCCTCAATGAGGCTACGAGTTCTTCCAAGTTCCCGGATTGCAGAAACTTCACTACATTAGCAATTTGATGTGGCAACATTAGATAATAATTAAAAATAATTAATTTTAAATTTTATTTATTTATTTTTAAATTCTTTAAATTTTGGACAATAGTGGCTAGTTCACATCATGGAGAATGGGATTGAAATGGCCCTCTAATACCTCTAAAAAACATTAGGTAGAAAGAGATAAAGTATGAATAAAAATACTAAATTGTTAAGAATTTAGTTATAGAATTGAATTTTTTCAATCCCAATGGTTGTAATGTTGTAATAAACAATCTATATCCTGTATTTTAATTTTTTTTCCTAAATATTGGAAATAAAATTCAAAACAAGACTTCAAAGTTAATTTTGAGGTAGAGATTCTATAATTACCTACAAACTAAAATTCCTCATAAGGTCAAACAATCCACTATGGTCAGAATTAGGAGTTTTACCTCCTATGGTAAGTTGCTAAAATTTTCCAATTTTTTCCCCACAATAGTGCAAATGTGAGAAACAATGAGAACAATTGAAATTATGATTTTTGATAACATACAAATTTGCTATGAATTTTTGAAGTGCTCAATTTAGCATGGTCCAAAAGAGTTTGTAGACTAACTTTGAACTAAAAAAATCTAAATCCATCATGCTCATTTTGCTCACCTAAAGCAATCATAGAGTATTTTCTAACATGGAAGGCCTAGAAAGTCGATTCTTACAATCGAAATTCTCATTGAAAAATTGAAAGTTCTTAAAGAAGTCACTAATCACTTTATTACTCTCATGTAAGACATGCATTAAAGCCCAAAACTTACAAATTGAAAAATCCATAATGGGATCATTCCCTAGATGTCCACTATATATCATCTACCCACAATTGGTCATTTTACCTTAACATTCACCTTGTCAATAAAAATAAAATGATTCAGATCTTTTCAAGTATATAAATATAAAAAAATAAATTTAAATTTAAGTTTTAGAAAAACAATTCTTTCTAAGCTCCTTAACCCCTAAAGGTTTTTGACTATGTTTTCACAAAAAACACTTCCAAACTGCCATTTCTAGTACAAGTACCAAATTTTGGAAAAAAAACATTTTTGGACACATGTAACCGTAGGATCTTGTAGTAAACTAGTTTGAGAAGATGTGGAAAAAATTTCAGAAATTTCCACCGTGTAGTTTGCAAGATATTAGCATTTGAAGTGACAAAAACCCTTTTTTTGTCCCTGCGAAAAACCGGGCAGCTGCACTTCACATGGTCACATTTGTATGAAAAAATGTCCAAAATGGTGGTAACTCTTTGGATTCATTCTTCAAAGAAAGTTAGCTACATGCTTGAAAAATTTCAGATCATTTGGAAATGTACAACATATAGGAAAGAAATAGTAAGTAGAAAGAAGTAGAAAATGATTCAAAACACTAAATTGTTAAGGATTTAATTATGGAATTGAAAAATGCCAATCCAAACGATTGTAATGTTGTAATAAACAATCTACACCTTGTGTTTATATTTTTTTTTCAAAAATATTGAAAATTGAGTTAAATAAAGGACTTCAAAGTTTATTTTAGAGTAGAGATTCCATAACCACCCGCAAACTACCCACAACTAAAATTCCTCGTAACTTTCATCTCATAAATCAAAGTGGAATGATTCAAAGCTTTCCTTGTGCACATAAATCTAGAGAACCAATTTCAAATTTTTATTTCTTTAGAAAATGATTTTTAAAGATTTTTTTTTTGCTGCCCGGGCTGCCCGCCGAACAATGAAAACTACATATCATACCATAACTTTTTAACCATGTGGTCAAAAGTTATGAAAATTGTTGGGCCCTAAAGCTACTCCTCGGACACATCTTGTGTGAAAATTTCAAAGAAAAAAAATAAAAATTCCATTCGTGGTGAGCTGCCCCAAAACGCTATGTTGTCAAAAAACGGTGTTTGGTCCTTTAGGGGTTAAGATACCCAAGCTTTGAAGCACCCCAAATACATAACATACAATAACTTTTTAACTGTGTAGTCAAATTATATGAAAATTATTGTATCTCGAAGCTACTCCTCACCCCACATGTTTTTTGAAAATTACAAAGAAAAAAAATGAAAATTCTATTCATAAATGGATAAACAAAAACTCTATGTTGCCAAAAAAAACAAAACTTTAAAGCTTTAGGAGTTAATCTTAGAAGGATGCAACCCCCATAATTAACCAAGGTAGTCACCAAAATATTCCGTTTATTGAACCTATAGGTGCATTCTTTGTTTCTACAGTCAACAATGAAGTCATCCATGTATTAGATATTTTAGGTCCTCAACATCCTCATTGAGTTAACCTTGAAATGATGGGCCAATCACCATAGCAATCATCATTTTGAGTACCATGTGAATAATTTGCTTAAAAATATTCCAAATAACACATTGGAGGTCAAACTATTGTACATGATCTCACCTTTTCACACAAAACTCTAAGGATGAACATTTATTCTTTTAGCTCTACAAAAGAAAGATTATATATTTATTCACTGGCCACATTTTGACCCCAACGTCCTCATTGGGGTTCATAAGCAAATCCTAACGATGTTAGAATATCGCCATTGTGGGCCAAGCTCCGGTCTACGTCAAAAGCCTTATGGCGGGCTTAGACTGGGGTGCTTTTTGATGAGGAAACAATATCCCCCATTGTATCCTATTCAGGTTAATATTCTTTGCCTTTACTATTTTTCCTCTTCAAATTCCTAAATCCGTTGAGAATCACAACTAAAAAGTGAACAAATAAGGGCCTCGAAGGGTTTTTTTCCTGAGCCCGGTTGAAAAAGTCCCATGCCGTGACCTTGATTGACAGCCTCCCTGCTCTCCTGCCGTCCCGGCCTCATTTGGAGAGCAATGGTGGTGATGCTCTTACTCGGAAGCCTGATCGAAGCCTAATCTCTTCCGAGCACCCCACCCGCCATCCCAAGAGAGAATGGCCGAGCACTTCCATTGAATTTCCCGTTATCTTTCCAGCAAAGCTTGTCTGCTCCCGTATTCTAAACTTGGAGTGGAGCCTCGGTGAAGCAACTGAAGCCCCGGCTATGAATCTTCCTTTCCAACTCAACTTCATTTCCGGACTGACGCCCGTGATCATGTCCCTCTTGCCACCCCGATGATTGCACTGCGAACTCGAACGACTTCCATTTTTCTCATGAATGCGGGCTGCTGCAGCTGGTGGATCATGATGGGAAGGGGAAGCAGTCAGTCAGTGACTGCCGCGTGGAAGTCACGAAATGGGGCAGAAAGGGGAGCCTGCCGGTGCCTACAAAATTCTGGCCGGGGGCAGACTGCGGGCAAAGTCATGGACGCTCCGTCATTGGGCTCGTCTTTTCTACCACACCCACCGGACAAATACTCTTCAATACGTTACGCGAGCACGCACTCATTGCCCTCGCGCAGTCGCGCTTCGTATCGCTTTGATGCGCTTCACCAGCATCCCTTGGGATTGCTGCCTAAATCAAGCCAGTTCCACTCCAAATTTCTTCTTTTCCCAGTTTCTTTTTTGACACAAATCAAGGGACTCCCAACTGGTTTTGATGATTCTGAGTGGTTTCGCACTGCATTCGCAGGTGCAGCCTGCCTCCATGGAATCATTCTCCGGCAAAAGGGGGGCAGGCCAGCCTTCAGATGTGCGCGCGGGTGCCACCCGGACCACCCCACGATCCAAATCTGAGAAAAGCCTGAGAAGACGGGATCGCACTCGAGTCGAATTTGATGAATCCTTTCGATTGCACCCACAAATACCATTTTAAAAAAAACAGGCCGGGATTGATGGAGCCTTGGCATTGATGGAACAGCATCTGGGCTCCTGATTAGAAGGGCCGTTTCACGTGACGTGACTCAAGTCCCAAAGGCTCCCCAAGTCAAGTCAAGTCAAGTCCGGCCAAGTCGGCTCTCCGTTCCTTGCTGAGTCGCCTCATCAATCATCACGCTTCAGTGCTTCACTCTTCAAAGTCTGGGGGAGGACTTGAGGCCTCAGGAACTCAGGGAAAAAGATTCACTGATCTATCTTACTAGTGAGTTAGTAGTGAGGGAGTAGGAGAGTTGTGTCACCGACAAACTAATTAGGGTCACCACAAGATTTCACTTGGGTGGGAATTCAATGGGCACAACTTTTACAGTGTAATATATCACTCAGCTCGAGCTAATTTGTTGGTTTTAACCCCTAATGTCACCCATTGTCACCTTGATAGAACATTATCACCATTGAGATTAGCAATTCTCACATTCTTCCAAAAGTTATTAGCATATTAGTTATATCTTTCATTCAATAACACCTTCCACTTTACAATTTAACCCCTAAAGGATCGTTTGTTCCCTTGGGGGACAATTTGGGTCCGGGCGGGTTCCTACGACCTCAATTTTTAGTGAAATTTTTGGAGGATGTGTGGTTTTGCAAGAGCTTTGAGAATATATAATTTTTATTTCAATTGGTGCCCAAGAGAAAAAATTATGGCACAATAAGCCAAAAATGGAGATTAGCGGGCAGCATAAAAATAATAATAAGTTAAATAATAAAAAAAATTCCCTAAAACTTTATATTTGTGTCTACATTTGAAGCTTTGATTCATTATATTTGGACTCATGATGAGAAACTTATGGACAATCTTATTTTTTCGGGCAATCTAAGCATCTTCTTGAAAAAATAACTTATAGGATTCATTTTTTAACCCCTAAAGGCCCAAGACCTTTTTTCTGCCAAAAAACACCCAAAACTGCCACTTTTTTAGCAAAGATTGAAAAAAAATTAAAAAAGTTTTTTTTGCACATCTAACCGTAGGATCTTACACCTAACTAGTATGAGAATGTGTGGAAAAAATTTCAGAATTCTTGACCGCACAGATTGCAAGATATCTACGTTTAAAGTGAAAAAAACAAAATTTTCAGCACATTGTGGGACTGGATTTTTTGACTTTGAACATTTTAAACTTAAAATTTTTGCACTATAGAGTTTTGAGATTTAAATCTTTATAGTGGAGAATTGAATTGAGAGTCTAATTAGAAAAAATCAAATAAAAAAAACATAATTTTCATTATTAAAAAAATTGTTAAGGAAAAGTAGGTACGAGATAGAAGGAAAATTTAAAGTATTCATATATTTTAGATGGAATTAAAATGCACTAATCCCTATGGTGAGATTGTTCTAGCAAGTAAACTAAACCATGCAAAAAAAAAAATTTAAAAAATTTGAAAAATTGCATTTAGAAATGAATCTTACAAGTAATTTTTTTCAAAGAGATGCTCTAATTGCCCGAAAAACAAGAATGTCCATAACTTTCTCATAACATATCCAAATGAAATGAATCAAAGCTTCCCAGATAGACAAAAATATAATTTATGAGAAAAAAATACTAAAAATAAATAAAGAATAAAAAAGTGCAAATTTTTTTTGCTGCCCGTGCTGCCCTCCGTCCCCTGTTTTGAGCTTATTTGGTCATAACTTTTGTTACCGAGCACCGGTTGTGAAAAAAATTATATTCCCACGTAGCTAATCAGCTTTTCTACCTCCAAAAAAAGTTTCAAAAAATCAGGAGAAAATTGCAGCCCGTAGGTACCTGCCCAAAAACGCATTTGTCCCCCGAAGGGACAATGAGCTTTTAGGGGTTAATGCAATTTTTACAATTTTTCAAAACAGGTTGTTAGATAGGGTTGTATTTGATTTCTAGAACAATCTCACCATTGGAATTATTGTATTTCAATATCATCTTAAAGCTATTAACAATTTAGTTTTTCCTTCAATCTTGAATCTACGTGTACTTAGCACCTTTTTAATTAGTATAAATTAAGAGTTTTTTTCTTGAATTTTTTTTTCTAAGATTCTCAACTCAATTATTCAACATAAAAACTTAGAAAGTCAAAATTAATAGTACAAAAAGTTTAAGTTAAGAAGATTCAAAGTGAAAAAATCTAGTCAAGCAAGGTGCAAAAAAACTTGTTTTCTTCACTTTGGATGCAAATATCGTGCAATCTATGCAGTCAAGGTTTCTAAAATTTCTTGCATAAGTTCTTTTTCTAGTCTATTATAAGATCTTGTAGTTAGATATGCAAAAAAATACAATTTTTAAAGTTTTTTGCTCTTTGCAATAGAAGTGGCAGTTTTGAGTGTGTTTTGATGGAGAAAAGGCCTCGGTCCTTTAGGGATTAAAAAAAATGAATATGAAAGTTTTTTTGGTCAAATTTTTTGATATATATTTTCAACCCATTTTCCAACTTATTGACTGAATTACACATGTTATAGGACATACATGTTTTTATCTTAAAATGTTGAAAGACAAAACTTCACCTTTTACAAGGACTAGAAAAACCTACATTTTGAGGTTTAGGCACATTGAACTTGCAATTGGTGAGGATATTCACTCTAAAACTTTAAGACAATGTACTTGAACAAGTTAACCAAAAGATCATATGGTTGGTTTTGTTAAAAAATAAATATTGATGAAGATTTTGGCCATGCTATGAGGACATGTATTTTGAAGCAATCTTAGGCCTCTAAACATGATGGTCCTTTAACCCCTAAAGTCCCATTGTCCCTACAAAGGACAAAATGGATTTTTGGGTAGGCTCCTATGATTTCAATTTTTACTGAAACTTTTTTAAACTTTCTCATACAATAGAAAAACTTATTAGCTTTCCAGGAATATAATTTTTATTTCAATCGGTGCCTAGAAGCAAAAGTTATGCCACAATAACCTCAAAATGGGGGAGATTAGGCAGCAGAAAAAGTCCACAAAAAATTGAAATAAACATTTCAATATTTTTTCTTGTAGATTATATTTTTGTCTAAATAGAGAACTTTGATTCATTCCATTCGGATTGGTAATGTGAAAGTTATGGAGCTTCTTGTTTTGCGGGCAATTAGAACAATTTCTTGGAGAAAAAAAATTCTTTCACTTTGAATGCTACTACCACCGTTCCAAAATGATCTTCTTGTTGGACAAAATGTTCTAGATTAAGGCTAAAATAACATTTTAAAAACATGTTTTGCATTGTAAGTAGAGTTCAATGCACTCTTAGCATCCAATAAACTTTGAGCTTCAAAGCCCTTCTCAAAGTGTAGTTCTGAGGTACTGAATAGTGGAATTTTTTGAGCAATTTTAAAGAGTACTAGTGGACATTTAATTGTTAAGTGTGAGGTTTTCATTTCATGGGCATTTAGTATACACCCAAGATGATGTTTGGACCTCCATTTCACCTCCCAAAGCTTCACCTCCTTCAATTGGAAAATACTCAAAGAGATGCAAAAAATAAGAACAAACAATGTTGATGAATCCTTCCAATCATTTCATTTGTCTTTCTATAATTGATGATTGCATAGATGGAGGGGGAATTACTACTCAATGTTGTTTTGCTAGTCCCCAAAAGCAATCAAAAGCCAAATTTGACCTATTCCAACATTACAAAGTGCAACAAGAAGATCATTTTGGAACAAAAAATTAAGGGCACTATGAAGATCATTATAGGACAAAGGGAGTAATATCTTTCAATCTATACGGTCAAAAGTCACAAAATTTTTACCACATGATCTAAGACAAGTGTAGAACAAGGTCCTATGGTTAGATTCTAAAATTAATTTTTTTAAATTTTGTAGGTGAATGTAGGAAAAGTGGTAGTTTTGAGTGTTTTTTGGGGAGATTGTTTTAGAGAGCAAACTAAGCCACATGGAACTCTTTTTTGAAAAATTGTAAAAATTTCATTAAAAAATGAATCCTATAATTTATTTATTTTGAAAAGATGCTTAGATTGTCCGAAAAACAAGATTGACCACTGAAGTTTCTCATCACTAGTCCAAATAAAATTAATTAAATTTTTTTATGCAGACAAGAATATTTTCTATCAGAAACAAAATTTTGAAAATTTTATTTTGACGTTTTGTGATTTCTTGGGTGATGTCCGACTAACCCCATTTGAGGCTTCGGATAGCAAAACTTTTGCTTTTAGGCACCAATTGAAAAAATAATAATATTCTCACAAAGATAACCATTTTTTCTATCTTCAAAAAAAGTTTCAAAAAATCATGACAAAATTTGAGACTATAGTTTCCTACCCAAAATCCAATTTCTCCCCCAAAAGAGCAATGATCCTTTAGGATTTAAAATCTATGCAAACAAGGTGCATAAAATTGACAGTTCTCTTCACTTCAAATCCAAATATCTTGCAACCTATGTGGTCAAAGTTCCTGAAATTTCTTCCACACATTCTTATACCAATCTATTGCAAGATTCTATAGTTAGATATACAAAAAAAAAAACCTTAAAAAGTCATAAAGTTTTTTTTGCTCTTTTCAATAGAAATGGTAGTTTCGAGTGGAATTTGATGGGGGAAAAAAAGGTCTCAAAAACTTTAAAAAAACATTTTAAGCTTAAGTATGCTTTCAACCATCTAAATGAAGTTTTAAACTGTGAAAATAGAGGTTTGAGTCTTTCGAAATGCCCCCAACCAATGATTGAATAACCTTCGCAAGACATTCAACATTGAAGGAATTCAGTGAAATCAATCAATCAATCAATCCATCTCCGCATCAGAAACTTCAAGCCCCGGATGCTGGATGGGTCAACTTCCATGCAAGCTTCCAATAATAAGTTAACGGAAGGGGTCCACCGCCCACATGAGCTTGACGGAGCATCAACTTAAAATACAACTTAAACTCACAGCAAGTTATTTGTGTAACTTGTATGATTGGGCACTATTTCTGTCAAGCCGAGGGATCATGATTAGGAAGGCATGCGTACAGTCATTCCTCCCAAAACAAGGAGGGGAAAATTACTAACAAAGGAATGTTTTGGGGATGCGGCCAAGTTCAACATTATCAACAAGGGAATGCCATAGCTTAGGGCGTAGGGTGGAGGATCCCAAGGTGGATTCTTGGGAGAGTGAACTAAGAGCTACGTATCCTTCAAAAAAAATGAAATGAAGTGGTTTTAACTTACCTCCAAAGTACACGGAAGGCATGTTGGTCAAATTTGACTTGGGGACGGGCCTTCGTCGTATTCCCTTTGTCCCAAAACGATTGTCCACAATTTTCTTGAGATTTTTTTAATGCCAATTTCATTGATCATATTGAGAAAAGGTCCTAAATTTTTATATCACTAGAATCAATGAAGAACTTTGCATGTGTTTGTTGCAACTTCAATAAAATCAGCCACAAGGAAGTCTCGAATATAACTTACTCAAAACGACCTTCAAAAAACATGACAATCAAAGTGGAAAATTATTTTGGTTTGGAGGGAGTATTTATTTTCAGTGTTTTGACTCTAACTCTCATAAAAGGAAGTCTTGGAAGCTCAATTTCTAAATCCATTTGACAAGCTTGAAGATTTACAAAAAATTTAGTGATTTATTCAATTCAATAAAGAAATTTTGGAAAGTATTTTAGGAAATAATTATGAATTTGAATTTCAGTCATAAATTCATGAAGTAAGTAAGTCCCAAAAAACTCCAGAATCACCTCTAAATCGTCATTTTTCAAAAGCAATGTATAATGACAAAGCGGGCCTCTTTCTCAAGTGTTTCGACTATATGCAGCTTGAAACTGATTTTTCTGGTGAGAGGAATCAACTCCGGATGAGGTCTCCTTGTTGGGTTGCTCTTCTCTGGCTCCTTCTGACGCGGCCTTCTTCTGTGGTTGTTTGCCCTTGCTGGGCATTTTTTTGTTTTTGTTTCTTTAGATTGATAGTTTGTTTTTTTAATTTAAAATTTCTGCCGAGGACAAGGTCCTCTGACTCTTTTTTCTTTTTTTTCTTGCAACGGAAATTGTTCATGTGTTTAAAAAAAAACAAAAAAAACAATGTATAATTATTTTTAGAATCATTTTTTTGAAATTCTAAAAATATGATCTTGTTTACTACTATGAAACTAGTTGCTCTCCAATTTTTAAAGAATTTGGCCTTTGCAGATTTGAGATATTTGCATGTAGAGTTTAGTTTTTGAAAAAATAGTATTTTTTTTTTCAGGCAAAATTACTTCAGGGTGCTGCATCTCAAAAAAATTCACAAAGGAAAAGTTTGTCTTTTTTTGACCCAATGCAATTGTAATTAGTTGAGAACATTGGCATAACAATTTTCACAAGAATTGGAATTTGGAAAATAAGAATTTCACCTTACCATGCTCATCAACTATGTATTGGTATTCCAATCAATTAGTTCTTGCCCACTTGTACTACCCATGAAATATTTCTACTTTAGATGACCTTTCGTTGGCCAGACTTCTCTCCCAAGACAATGCGTAGTGAACATTTCTTGTAGTGCTTGACTTTAAAAAATCACCCCAAGGCAAAGTTTTTGTCCAAATCGAATGTGTGTTTTTTGTCTATGAAAAGATAATTTAACAAAATACATGAAAAATAACTAAAATTACAAAAACAAACATTTGGAGAGGATCCGGGCAATACCTGAAGTTGTACAACAACTATAAAATGGTTGCATGGGCTTCGAGAAGTTAAAGACTAAGAGGTTAAAGACTAAAGAGTCCACTCTTTGGGTGGGGCTTCTAAGAACTTGGGCAGGCTTTATCGACTTTATATTTTGGAATTTGTGTATGAAAACTTTATAAAGGATGCTAATCATTATAATCTCCATGTAAAGCTTTGTTTTACATAATTTTGATAAACATTGCAAATTTTTTATAAGTTTTTTTTAAAGATTTCAATGTCAAAGGAAGTAGCTAAAATATATATTCTATAAAAATATAATTTAATAACAAGATGGAAGTCATGAAAAGTTTTTTATGCAGACAATGAAGGTAGAAAACATAAAAAATTATCTTTTGAACTCAATTTTCAAAACAAACCATATTCATATATATATATAGAGAGAGAGAGAGATGAATGTGGTTTGTTTTGAAAATTGAGTTCAAAAGATAATTTTCCAACATACCAAATGAATTGAAAAAATTATAAGACTTACATGGTTTTTTCAAAAGATGTTGAAAGACAAAACTTCACCTTCCGAGAGGGCTAGAATTTTTATTTTTTCAGGTTTTGGCACATTGAACTTACAATGAGGGGAGGGGGGTCACTCTAAAATTTTAGATAAATCCAGTTGTAGAATCATCCTCATAAAATTTTATAAGAATTTCACTAAAAGATTCTACAAGTGGATTTGTTAATCCGTAAAAGACAATTTTTGGATGAATGGACAATTGAATGTTAAGGTAGGTTCTTATAAAGTCAATTTTGAACAGATGTTTTTGAAATTCTTATACGAGGTGCATACACTAACCACCTTTAAGAAAGAAAATTCCAACTGGATGCTCGAGTAAAAAGTTATGCTACTTGAATGTTTTTGGATAATTGGGGCATCTTTTGGTAAATCCCTCATTGACTTTTGTAACTCACTTATGATATGATCTGAAATTGTTGATAAAAAAACAGATTTTAGTTCTAATATTACACTCCAAGTTAGAAAAGTGCAACTTTGTTAATTATGTCAAGGCAATTTTGAAAAAAAACATTTTCTTCTAAATTCAAAGGTTATAATCTGAAAATCAATGAAGGTTATAATCAATGAAGTTAATTATTGGAATCTTTTTCCTTCTCAAATTTTTCGCGAGTGTACCTAGCAAGATATACTAATGAATGGTGAAACCTTCATTTTTGTATAGAGAAAAAATCTCATTCCAAGAGAGCTTGAAGTGTTTTGACCCTATTTTGCCGGTATGAAAATAATTTTTTTTCTCAAACTTCAAATGTTGTAATCTTGCAATATGTACAGTCAAATAGACTAAATTTTTTCCCCACATTTTCCTAATAGTCTTACACACTTTTGTGTTGTTGGAATTTTAAAAAAAAGGTTTAATTTCCAATTTTGTTCAATGCACCAAAAAATCCTCCATCTTAGAGAGGTTAAAGAATTAATATAAATGAGAATTATGGCCTTGCTTTGTATACAAGTATTTTTCAAGCGATTTTGGGTCTCTAAAAACTATATTGCTATAGCGGTCAATGTTCTTATATATATATACTGCTATTTTAGGTTCAATTATGTTGATATGATCTATAAATCATTGTTTTCAACTTTTATTTCAAAGTCACCAACCACTAAGGTACGAGGTTCTAAAAGTGCACAAGCTCTAAATTGCCCACTTCTTCTAATGTACATTATTTGTGCATGTTGCTTTTTCATAGCCTTTAACAATGTACATTTTAGGAGGTGGGCAATTTTAGAGCCCTATGCCATTTCAACTTCAAAACTTCATAACTAATTCCACAAAGCTCCAAAAATATGAAACGATATGGGTTATAGTAGAACCACCCATTGTCGACCACTTAAGCAATTCCGCATATGTTATGGAGCAGTAGAAGGCAATGTGAATTTACAACCCTGTAGGAAGATAGAAATGATGAGCATTGACAAGTTTTCATGATTTTTTTCCTTAAATTGAATTTACTACAAATTTTGGAAGTCAAAAGTTGGCCTCAACCCATACCCAAGATATAGAGTCTTCCAATTTCGACCATTGATTTCCATAACTACTTTCCCACTCATTGCTTCCTACTTTCTTGCTCACTAAATGAGGACATGTGTCATGACTTTATAGTGCCAACCTTGCAAAAGAAAAAAAATCACATTCCAAACTATGGTTGGAATCTGTACTAGCCTTGATTGAAAATAGCTGCACCCTATAGGTTGGTTATTGATGGCCGGTTGATAATGGGTGGTTCTACCATAGATGCCAATTCCACTTGTCTTTCAAGGGAAATTTACTGAAAATATTTCAAGAGGCCTCACCCCCCAAAAGTCAGTTTCAGCTCTTAATCCTTGAACAACAAGCCAGTCACCATGTAAATCATGTGTTTGGGCACTGTGTGAATTGTTGGCTTAAAAAAATTAAGATGCACTCATTGGAAGACAAACTATTGCTCAAATTATTGTAGAAAATCTTCCCTTTCCACACAAAATTGGGAGGATGAATAGTTGCACTTTGTCCTTTATGAAAAAATTCTTTGTCATTTGTCGGCCAGAAAAACGTCCGTTTATGGGTTAAATGGGCGATTTGTGGACCTCCTTCTTGTAAGTTGCACTTCATAACACATCATTCAATTCATATTTTATAGAAAACTCGAACTGCGGCAAGATTCTTGAAGGGCTCAAATTAAACATTGAAACCAAGAAAATATCCAAGGACCAAAGTTTTTCAGTTGGACCAAACCTTCCATGTACTTCACAGACCAAAGTTCCACTCTTTGGAGTTTGGACCAAACCTTCTGTCCATGTGCTTTGTGAGTTTGCTGTTTATTATTCATAAGTGAAGAAAAAGCTGAAAAGATCTTGGCATTCAAAAACTTAAGTACATTGCTTCAAATAAATAAAATAAAATAAATTTAAGTACCTTATCACTTGGAGTTCAATATGAAGTTAGTTGGTGTGGATTGGCTCATTGTTCTTGAAAAATGGTCTCATCGGTCCACTAAGCTTAACTTAAGTAGGACCCCTTTGCAAAAATATAAGTTAATGCCTTGGTTAACTCCTAAAGGACCAAACACCGTTTTTTTTGACAACATAGCGATTTTGGGCAGCTCACTATAACCGGAATTTTTATTTTTTTTCTTTGAAATTTTCATATAAGATGTACCCGAGGAGTAGTTTTAAGGCCCAACAATTTTCTTAACTTTTGACTACATGGTTAAAAAGTTATTGCATGATGTCATTTTCATTGTTCGGCGGGCAGTCTAGGCAGTTAAAAAAAATTCTTTAAAAATCATTTTTTTTAAAATAAAAATTTGAAGTTGGTTCTTTAGATTTATATATACATGGGAAGATTTGAATCATTCCATTTTGATTTATGAGATGAAAGTTATGAGGAGTTTTAGTTTGAGGGTAGTTATGGAATCTGTACTCTAAGATAAACTTTGAAGTCCTTTATTTAACTCAATTTTCAATATTTTGGGAAAAAAATAAAAACATTGGGTGTAGATTATTTATTAAAACATGACATCCATTGGGATTGGCATTTTTCAATTCCATATTTAAATTCTTAACAATTTAGTGTTTTGAACATTCTCTACCTCATTCTACTTACTATTTTTTTCCTATATGTTTTACAATTCCAAATGATCTGAAATTTTTCAAGCATGTAGCCAACTTTATTTGAAGAATGAATCCAAAGAATAACCACCATTTTGGACATTTTTTCATACAAATGTGACCTTGTGAAGTGCAGCTGCCCGGATTTTCGCAGGGACAAAAAAAGGATTTTTGTCAATTCAAACGCTATTATCTTGCAATCCACACGGTGGAAATTTCTGAAGTTTTTTCCACAACTTCTCAAACTAGTTTAACACAAGATCCTATGGTTACATTTTTCCAAAAATGTTTTTTTTTCTAAAATTTGGTACATGTATTAGAAATGACAGTTTTAAAGCGGTTTTGATAAAATCATAGTCTCTGACCTTTAGGGGTTAAGTTATTTAAGTTGCAGGACAGTGCTGTACGCCCATGACTTAAAAAGTTTGATGAACGCTCTCACATGGTGGCCAACCTATTGGATGACGGAATTTATACCCAAAAACAAGCATTATTGAATAGGGGTTAGCAGTGGTTGCATTTGATAAACTCTATACTGACATCATACAGTATTAATATGTCTAAATTTTTTTTGTTAAAATGAGTCACATGTACAATTGGCGGGTGGTGTATGATTGGGTGACATCGCAAGCAAGCCAGCCTTTGGCATGGAAATCAAAGAAGATTGCTGTTTTTATGTTTGGATCTACCAAAACATTGGGGCTTGTTTAATCTTGAGACAAGATATAAAATTTGTCTAAATGGAGATGCCGTGGAATCACTTCCATCTGTAAGCCGGTAGCAAGATTTTTTTTGACTTAGCAAAAATAATGCTCAAAGTGATGCAAGTGATGCAAGAAAGATCTTGAAGGAATATTTGGCAATACATTCTCCATTTTCAATTGTTGGACTGTTGAGTAGTTCCAAAAAAAAACTTGTGATGGTATTGTTTTGGAATGAATGTACACAATTTGGTGAGAATAAATGGATTATTTTATTTTTATAATATTAATTTTATACATTTCATTCATGCTCATGGATAATAATATCTTCATCACTCCAATGAAGATCATTAAATGTCAATTGTACAAAATCAATAACATCAAAATCTTTAGGTATAACATATTCATAAGGTCTTTCCACATGGTGAACCTCTTGAGATGAATGAACATTTTATTTTTTATTTTTTGGTTTTTTGGTTGGTAGATCAACAAGTACGTTGAAATGCATGCATTTTAGATAGAAGCATCCATGAACATCTTGATTAAAATCCAAGGATAGTAAGAGACAGGTGCATTTCTATTACTGCACCCCCCTCCTCATTCACTCAAAAGACCTCCCCCCCAGATTTTCATTTTATATTTATTAATTATCCCCCGCCCCCACCCCCTTTATTATATTTGTGATGAATTTTTATACCAAATTTAGAGACCAGTGTAAGTTTATTGTTTGCCAAGTAGAATTCATTCCTAAATTTATTTCCTCCTATTGTTCCATTTTTAGGCCTCCATTGCATTTTTGACTTTTGCTTTCAACTTTTTAAAATTGTTTTTTGTACGAATGTGCCATGCAGGTACAAGTTCAAGTCTCTCGTACATTGCCCTAGATGTTAAAAAGCAGGTAGCATATCACTTTCGGTGCAGCATTTCCTTTGACAAAACTTACAAAGCTCCAGCCTGCAGGGACTGATATCAGAACATCTCCACTCTTTCACTGGGGAAGCGCCTCAGGCCTGGTCTATGGCAGTTTAGTTGTTTTTTCTGGCACCATGGTGCCAAACTCCAATATCGTGGCAGAGTCACAGTGGTTTAAATTTGGAGGGACCATCCTCCATTCTTTGCATGGAGCACTGCTACAGTGCGAAAAAAAAATAAAATTGGTCTATGGCGAGCCACGGTTGCTTTTATTTATCTGTACCCCACCGCAAACTAGCCATTGCCCAATTTCAAAGCGGGTTCCTCAAAAACCATGACGCACAATAGAATTGTGTAGTGTTCAGGCATTTGCCCTTGGAGCTTGGATCCTAGGAAGCATCATCATGTTGTCACTTTGTTTTGTTGTCAGAGAGTTCAAATTTCAAAGTTAGAAGAATGGTTGCATGGTGAATGAGCTGGCCGACCTCATTCTGACCATGTAAGCAATTACGCATATTTGGAGCACAGGTTACTTGAGTGGAGAAATATAGAAACTTGACATTTCCATATATAGAAATAGAGAGTTTAGAAGGATTTCATACTTTTTTGGAATTTTATTTCTCAAAACATAATTACTATGAATTTTTTAGTTGAGGATTCTCTTCGACCTATTCTTGTCATATAGGTCTTCTTATTTCCAACCACAAGTTGGTTGCAAAATTGATCAAGATTGCAGCCAATCGTAATGTGTCACGACTACATTGGGAATTGTGCCATAATTAATCATTGCTTTTCTCTTGCTCACTGGAAAGAGAGTAACATGAATAACAAGAATAGGTCCTTGGTTGGAATGAGGTCGTCTACCTTAGTGACTTTGGAGTTTGGGAAAACGAATAGTGCTTCCCTTGAATCAAGCAACTAACTAAAACAAACATTTGTTTTGCATAAATTGAGCTCTTGGCGGACCATTACACTAAGCATGTGTGGAGGTCGACCCATCATCCCATCCCACATTTGCAAATTATAGCCTGAGCAACGTGCACTGGCATGACATTTTGACAATGCTTTGAATGGAATGAACATGACTAAATGTAGAGCTTTTATGCTCTCTCTATGTGATCCTAAGGTATACACATGAATTAAGAGGATATTTGATATGGGGCCATTTATCTTAATTACTGCATTTAAGATGATCATATTTTTACATAAAAAGCTAAGAGGGACATATTTTCAATACCCTATGGTTTTGTAAATTCATTCATGCATTTCTTTAAGTAAGGCCATCTTATATAAAAAAATTAACTGTCCAATCCCCCCCCCCCTCCTTCTTTACAATTTTTTTCTTCCCTCTACTACATATGTGTATAGGGTATACATTGTGAAACCAACAACAATCAATTGAATTCAAGTGCCATTGACCAAGTGGTAATTTTTAATTCCTAAAGGTCAATTGTCCATTGAACAAACAATTGAAAATCCGGGTACGTTCTTATGAAGTCAATTTTGATTAGATGTTAATGAAAATTTGACACAAGATGTGAACATGTACCCCCTTAGTGGAAATATAATTTTTTTCTTGCCTACAAATATTTTGGCAACCCTTGCAATTGGGGCATCTTTTGCAAAAACTATAATCAATTATAGAAATTTGTGTAACTAATAAAATATGACATACAATTGTCAAAAAAAACTTAGTTCTCAATTCACATTTTAAAAGGAGTCAAACTTTATTAGCTATGTAGGGGTGGCTTCAAAAAGAAACATTTTCTTTTAGCCTTTAGCCCTATTATCTTGCAATATGTGAGGTCAAAACTCTTGAAAATTTTCCCATATATTCCAAATTTTGGTCTGTAATTTTTTCCATTTAGATTTTCAATTAAAAAAATTCTTTATTGTACAAGAAATCATCATAAAATGATTAGTGTATTGCCAATGTACTTAACCTCCTTGCATTGCACATTGATTTAGAGTGGGCTAGACTCCATTTTTGCTACTAAATTTTTTCTACGAGTGAACCTAACATTATATATTTATAAATAGTCAAAATTCTCATTTTGGGGTAGACCAAGAATTTTACTCCAAGAGGGCTCAAAATATGCTAACCCTAGTTCACAATTCACATAAATGAAAAAAAAATTGTTTTCTAACATCAAATATACTATTCTTTCAATCCATGCGGTCAAATGGGTTGAATTTTTTTCTACACATTGCCGTACCTATACAATACACTTTTGTATGGTTGAAATTTATTTTTAAAAATTAGTATTTAGACAATGCATTAAGAATTGGCAATTTCCAGTTTTTTTCTTCCAAAAAAACTCTAGCCTTTAGGAATTAATGACATTGAAAACTTTAGAATCCCTATTGAAACTACCCCATGAAACTCTCATTCAAAATAAGTATGATTAACATACATGGTTTCAAAGATTGGAGTTACAGGAACTATAAATTCTACCCTCGTGTTGTGCAATTTTCAATTTGTTGAATCCACTAAAGTAAACCTCCCTATTCATGCAATGTTATAATTTTTGCCTTTTTGTTAATGTCTTAGATTTACAATTAATTTTCTTGATATGTACACTACTAGTACCATGGCACAATTTTTAGTCAAACATCTTTCATCGTAGATTTTCTTGATTATGTTTCATTTTATCATCCACATGAAATTATTTGTCCACATCTATACTCATCATACTATGAAAAATTTACACAGCCCTTATTTGTCAACACTAACTTAGTAATAAAAATTCCTACTATATGATATTTTTATAATGCTTTATATATATATATATATATATATATATATATATATATATATATATATATATATAAGAATATGTAGCATTTTATAGACATAATAAGAGCCCTACATATTATATAAAAAAAATTGTCTAAATTAATTGGACCCTATCTTTTAACTCACGTAGTTTTTTAAAAACCAATAGTAATCTCCCCAAGCATGTGACATAATTCTTTTTCCAAACATTGGTCTTTGTGAAATAACAAAATTTCATCAAGTACTCATATTTTCAAATGTTTTATCAAAATATTTTTCTTTGGAAAGATTTTTAAAGGAAAACTCTATGGTTTTCAAATGTAATAATTATCTCCAAAAGGTATGTGGCCTTCAAAAAGCCATATTTTTTGAATTCTCTAGAACTTTCTTTATTGGCTTTGGACCAAAGGGAAGGAGGCTTTGGATTGACAAAATTTATATCTATAGTGAATGTGAGGGAGTTTGAGAAGATTGTTGCTAAGGCATGTACACCTATAACAAACCCTAATAACAATTGAGCTTAGTTAATATGATTATATATAAATGATTTTACTAGGCCTTATTGGAATTGAAAGAGGATTCCAACGCACTTTAGCATGCATTATTTTGACACAATATGAATAAGTTACATATTTTTTAATATTATTTGCATGTATTTTAATAACCAGCATTAGATTCTCATAGACTTTCTTTTTAAAATTGTATTCATCTTGTCTAATCCATATCTAGGACAAATTGTCTCTCTAGGGTCCAAATGTAGGTGTCACTTTTTAGGCAATATTGATTGTAGGTGAACAATGCTATGACAAAAAGATTTACATGTCTTTTTGTTCCCATAAAAACGCCTCTATTTCAAACTCAATCTTTCACAATTTTTGTGCAATTTTTGCATCATTGCATTTCTATATAGTTCTAATCATACATACCAAATTTTCAACATCAAAAAATCAAAATTATATTTTTGGTAAATTTTTACATTAAATATCATGATTTTACATGATATATAATTGAGAGACGTCAATGATGAATTTTCCAAATTTAATTGCAAGTACATATTGGAATTGTCCATAAGTACATCTTTCCTTTAAGAAAAATTTTGTAAAAAAATTGCAAAATTCATGCATAGAGAATTCAATACCAAGGTGTCATGTATCCAAATTATGTAAAGTAGATGTCTATGTATTATAACTGTATTTTAGTATTTGACCCTCATACTACAACTAGTAATGTACCTGAGTATAATGGTACAATTAGTTTACCGAAATTTAGTTACAACAAATAGAAATCTATTTTGTAAAGGGTATGAGGCACCTTGGCATTCAACTTCCTATAGCATGAATTTTGAATCAAAAGTTATATTGTCCTAAACATTTTGAGTAGCTTAGATAGCCGTGTGGATAGCATGTGCCAGAAATCCTCCTATAATTTTAAAATTTGACAAGTGTGTAAATTACATGAAACAAGTTGAAAATGTAAAAACAACATGTGAAGTGTAAACATCTCATTCTAAGAATTAAAGTCTATAGGCTCTATCGGGCAAGGTAAAAAAACACTTTGTTTTGTCTAACTTCAAACATTATAATCTTTCATTCCTTGGGGTCAAAACTTTTGAAGTTTTTTCCATGCTTTCTGATAGAAGTTTATTACAAGTTTGTACAACCAAACTTTTTTTTTCTTACTATAGCCCAAAGTGACAATTTTTCACCATCTCTACCCCAAAATGTGCCTCTATCCTTTTGGGATTATTTTGGAAAAAAAAATCAGCATTAGGGTGGATTGCAATTTATAGGGATTTAACCTTAAAGAACCAAGACTTTTTTTCTGCCCCAAAATACTCAAAACTGTCATTTCTATAGCAAAGAGTAAAAAAAATTGAAAATTATTTTTTTGCACATCTAACCATAAGATCATACACCTAACTAGTATAGAAATGTGCGGAAAAAATTTCAGAAATTTTGACTACATAGATTGCAAGATACTTACGTTTAAATTGAAAAACAAATTTTTCAATATATTGCAAGATTAGATTATTTGACTTTGAACCTTCTCAACTTATAATTTTTGCACTATAGAGTTTTGGGCTTTAAATCTTTATGGTGGAGAATTGAACTGAGAGTCTGGAAAAAGCACACATAATTTCCATATTTTAAAAAAATTGTTAAAAATAAGTAGATACAAGATAGAAGGAAAATATAAATTATTAATATTTCTAAAATGGAATTAAAATTCACTAATTCCATTGGTGAGATTGTTCTAGCAAGCAATCTAAACCATGTGGAAATTTTGTTTTGAATAATTGTAGAAATTGCATTTAGAAAAGAATCTTACAAGTTTTTTTTAAAGAAGATGCTCTAATTGCCTGAAAAACAAGATTGTTTATAACTTTCTCATAACAAATCCAAATGGAATGAATCAAATCTTTTACAAGTAGACAAAAATATTATCTATGAGGACAAAAAACGAATTCAAATTTCCGATTTTTTTTTGTTGGCCCCACCCTCCCCTTCTTTTCTTCTCTACTATTTTGAGCATAATTTTTGTTTCCAAGCACCGATTGAAAAAATAATTATAACCCCGCAAAGCTAATCAATTTTTCTATCTTCAAAAATAAATTCAAAAATCAAGACAAAAAATGAGACCATAGGTACCTACCCAAAATCCCACTTGTCCCCTAAAGGGATAAATGGGCCTTTAGAATTAAAGGATAATGCTTATTTGTAATACACTCAAACATTGTAAAATGTATACACCTTAATCCTAGAAAATCCCTTAGGGTCCCCCTCTATTATCTGTCTTTAGCCTTATAACTCTTCAATTGTGGTTTACTATATGACTTGCGATACATTGTTATTTACACACTACCATGATCATTAATCTACATTGTACTCAACAATATTTGGTCAATGTTTTCCTGGTCAAATACCACCATATTCATAATATATTATATGGCCACAAAAGGCTTTCAAGCCCTTGCAGGGTTATAACTTATCAATCCTCAACAACATGAGACCTCGACTCCAAATTCTTATATTAAAATGGAAATATTGAACATTAGGGTTGCTATTATGTGAGCGTGTGAACGTGAGGGTATGAGCTTGTGAGTACGCATTTTTTTTGAGTGAAGATCTATAATTGTGGATAGTGGGATCTATGACCATGGATCGAGCCGTGGATATTAGTATACAAAAAATTTACCATATGGTTGAAGTACTGAACTCATTTTTTCATTTTTTCAATAAATGGATAGTATAGGAGACTAGATGTTGATCAATGTTTTTTGTGAATGGCTTGGAATCTCTAAAAGACAATGGAAGAAATCAACCCTTCAGTCTTGATGTGGAGGTTGGTGGATTTAATCAAATATTTGAAAAGACGATTTGGTGAAGAGGATTGATTCTATATAGAAAGAACTTTGTCAAATTAAATTTCATTTTAGTTGATCATTGTCTTGTAGCAATGTAGGTCTTTTTAGGGCCAATAGAATAATAATAATTTTCTATCGATGTGTTGATGTTGATGTTGATGATAATAATTTTCTATTGATGTTGTTGCATGATTTGTTGAGATTTTAGGAATTTCTTTTTGTTGATAATGATTATTTTTGTATCTAATGATCTTTGCCACACTGAATTTTATTTTAATTGATCACTTTCTTGTAGCATTATGGGTCCTCTCCGGGCCAACAAGAAGATACCAACATTTCCTTTTAATCTACACATCAGTGGATTTGTTTAGATGTTAGAACAAAAAGAATTGTTGATATGAATTCATTATGTATAAAAAGAGCTTAGTTGCACCAATTTCATTTATGTTGATCACTTTCTTGTAGCAGCATGGGTCCTTTGGGAGCCAATGGAAGTACTTGCATTTCTATTTTGATGTACTAGGATTTGAACTTGTTAAGATTTCAAAAGACAATATTAGTTTGATAGGAATTATTTTGGTAAACAACAAGCTTAGATACACCAAATTGTTGATTAGTTGATCAATGTCCTCTTGTAGAACCTCCCAAGGGGATCCAAGTCTTCGTCTTAATTTGATGGTTGTTTGGTTGATCACTAATTCACTCCCTTCTTGTTGCTTGGGACCTCTTGGCTCCAAGAAGAGCCCCTAGCTACGGAACAAAAACAAAAAAACAAATAACAAAAACAAACCTGTCATGCATCTTTTTTGTGGGTGATTGGGGTCTACTGCTGGTCCCCTTCCCTCTATTTGGTGATGAGATGAATTTTCCATACAATTAGTAACTGCAATTTTATGTGGCCAAGTGTAAAAACGGTAAACTATCTATATGTTTCTATCCTAATTAAAAGATTTCAAACTCAAGTTATACATTTTGCTTCAGAAGCATTAATTGTTTTTTAGAAAAAATATTGTAATTCAATATTCTATACAACATTATTTCCATCTCCATTCATCTAACACATCAATTGAATTCTTCATCTTTTTAATGTACACTTCCAATATTTTAGACAATATTGAAAATTAGAATTTTCATCCAAATTCTATATGACCATGATAATAGGTCTATGATAATAAGTACTAAAATTTACTAAAAATTAAAAAAATTGAACAAATATTTTAGATATGATTTTTTTTTTAATTATTGAGTATTCTAATGCTTTTTCAAATTTTATAGCTCAATGCTCACATAATCCTTGCTCACCGCTTACAAGCTCATGCTCACACACTTATAGGCTCATGCTCGCACGTTTATAAAATAGCACTATTGTATTGAACATTTATTTTAAGCAAAAAATTAATTAATTTTGGATTAGAATAAAAATATATATGAATTTTTGAAGTACATAATTAAAACACCCTTAGTTGGTGTTATAGAACCTTGAAAATAGACAATGGAAAGTAACTTAACTATCTTGGTTTCTTTGAAATGCTCATGATTTTAAATTAAAAGTTTTGAATGTACACCACCAACTAGTCCTAAAATAGATGACAATCAATACTTCATTATTGATGTGTAGGGTGTATTCCTAAAAGTATGTTTTTGCTACTAAGTTCAGAGCGTGGCCACTAAGGCGCATAAAGAATGACGCACGAGAGTGCTTGTTGCAAGCTCTCAAGCTACAGGTGGAGTTGAAACCTCCACCTTTACATGTTGTGGCTCTACTAAAGTGTAGTTTTAGGAGATTTAGAAGCCATGTGGTGGTTTCTTCCTCACAAGTGAACTGTTACATACTACTAAATAGGTTTACTTTGGCATGTTCAAACAAAGATTCTCCTCATTACGTAGTTGTATGTCATCAATGAGGCCCTCAACAATTGAGTAGCCAATGTTTTTTTTGAAGTGTCCGCTCTATTGGAAGAGCAATGGTGGGGTGAGATTTTTGTTGAGGATCTACTATGAAGCGTTCTAGCTGTGCCTAGCACACTTCAATAGCCATGCTCTTATAGTCCTCACAATTAGAAGACCCCTCCTAAACTAAATTTAGAAATCCCTCCTACATAAGTGTCAGTTATTTCATTTTAACTTATAGGACAAATTTCCTCTCATGTTGTAAGCCATTTTGATACTTGAAGCACATTTGGACAATTTTTTTGAGAAAATGACACTTTCTAGGGCGGTGAAAGAAAAACAAAAAAGATAGTTTAAAAAAAAATTAGCTATACAAATTTGTATTAGACTAGTATAAAAATATGCGGAATTTTTTTTCATAAACTTTAATTGCATGGATTGAAAAATTATAAGGTTTAAAGATAGAAGAAAAGTTTTTTTTTGTTCTGATCTTATCCAACAGAGCCAACAAACTTTAACTTCTCCTAGAGTGAAATTTTTATACTACACATGGTTTTGATTTTTTGACATTTGCATCTTATATGATCATATATTTTATATATTTGCCAAAATTTTAAAATAAAGGAGGAATTTTGCATATGTTGATCAAAGTTTTGCATAAAATGCATGGACTCCCTCCAAAAATCAAGGCAACATGACTTATGATCCAACTGCCCAATTGAAAAAGAAATTATAATTCCATTGAAGGGATACACATTCACACCTTGTATCAAAATTTTATGGACATCCAACTCAAATTGACTTTGTGCGTAACTACATGAGATTTTTTATGTGTGTTGAATGATCATTTGCCATGGTCCTTCAGGATTTAGCTAGCAACTTGTATTTAGGTTTGCTTTACACCTAAGAAGTTGGACCGATTTATTGTGTAAGAGGCCCAAAATCCTCACGTGATTGGATAGAAGGTTGAAATCGGTCCTAAACCCTTTGTACCTAAAGGCCATGTCAATTTGGTGGAATGAATGTTTTATTTAAAAAGATATGATTTGACATTACCCAAGATCAATGATTTGGGTGCATTGCAAATGGAATGCCAATGTCAAATTTCAAATATTTTTTTTTATAAAATACTTTTTTCTTCAACAAATTAAATTTGTTGGATTTTGTGCAATTGACTTCGAGGAGAATTGGCTGAGCCTCTGGGTGTAAAGCAACCTTCAATGTTTTTAGCTTGTCTATTTGACATGGCCTTTGATAGTTGTTCAATATTAGCTCAAAATAATAACTTGAGACCATTTAAAAGATAATGTATCTAAATGTCTATTTGTTCAAAATTCTTAAAAGTTAATTAGTATTATTAATTATTTAAAAATGTAAATATAACTTGAATAAATAAAATAAATTTTGAAATAACAGCTTTATGAATGAATATGTACATTTTCAATTAAGACTTCTACATCTCAATACAATCTTATTTGCTTGCTTCATTTCTAAGTATGATAATCCCCTTCTAATATTTTTACGTAAATACCAATGATTCAAAATAGAAAAATAGATTGGCTTTCAAGGAATATAATTTTTATTTTATATGTGCCCAAGAACAAAAATTATGCAACCAAACCTAAAAGTAGTCAAGCTTGGGCAATATAAACAAATTATAAAAATTTGAAATTAATTCTGAATTTTTTTTTCTATCAAATACATTTTTGTAAAACTCCTTTTAGAGGACATTTATGGATCTTCTACTGTAAAATAAACTTTGAAGTCTTTTATTTTATTCATATTTTCAATATTTAGAAAAAAATAAAAATCAATAAGATGTAGAGTGTTTATTACAACATTGCAACCACTGGGATTGACATTTTTCAATCCCTTAACAAAATTCTTAACAATTTTGTGTTTTGAATCATTATCTATTTCTTTCTATTTACTATTTTTTTTCCTCTGAGGTTATATAATTCCAAGTGATCTGAAATTTTTTAATCATGTAGCCAACTTGCCTTGAAGAATGAATCCAAAGAAGACCCTCCAGTATGGACATTTCTTCATACAAATGGGACCTTGTGAAGTGCAGTTGGATGATTTTTTGCAAGGTCCCCAAAAGGGTGTTTGTCACTTCAAACTCTAATATCTTGCAAGCTACTTGGTGTAAATTTTTGAAATTTGTTCTACATCTTTTCAAACCAACTTACTACAAGATCCTACGGTCATATGTGCCCCCCCCCAAAAAAAATTCTTCTAAAATTTGGTACTTGTACTAGAAATGGCAATTTTGGAGTGTTTGGGGTGAAAATATAGTCACGGTTCTTTAGGGGTTAAGGTCTATTCTCACTTGGTATTAAAGAGTGTTGTTAATGAGTGTCTTAGGAACAAATTTAGACCTACTTCTGGACCATATTCACATGACAAACATCACCTCCAACACCAAGTGCAAACACCTTTATTTACCATATACCATCCAAAAAATTTATGAGTGCTCCCAGATCCAAAATGAAATGAATTAGTGCGGCCTCCCTTGCACGGCCATGAGTGCCGGGGGCCGTCCCGAGCCCCAAATAACGAAGGCACGTAGGAAAAGAAAAAGCATGTCCCATGCTCTCTCAAGTGAAGTGGGGGAGCCCCGTAATAGCACCTGGCTTAGGCCGGGCCTGCCCTGGCGTGCTATAAAGGCGCCCCCTTCCCCTTCTCTTGCGTCTCACTCCACTCTTCCTTGCCTGGCTGGCCTCCTCCGACTGCGCTCCTGGGCGAGCTTCTCGTAGGAAGCTTAATGGATTGTTTAGTTTGTTTTGTGTAACAACTTGTTTTGCGGCAATCAGTCCATTCCAGTACGTGCAACGCCGAACCAGTCCGTGGACAAACGTGCTAGCGCTCTACTCGGACGTACTTCACTTCGTTGGGACTCACAGGCTTTCAGTTCGTTTGTGTGCAAGGTTGATCACGGTGATAGAAACGCCTGTACGTCTAGAATCGTTTTACTCGGGAGTTTGATCTACAATTGCCATCGACAGTCCTGGTCCCTGGTCCTGGTCCTGTACTTGACGGCCGGTCTACTGCTTTTCGAAGGTAGTACGTTCTTGTAATCGAACTGTCAAAATTAAATGCCTGTGATCGTAGAAGAGTCTCGGGAGTCTGGAAACAGAGTTACACAACCACCACTTGATTCTCAATCGAGAAGTGGGATGGATGGAAGTGCACGAGTTGGTTTCCGTAGCAAAGAGATTTGGAGATGGATCCGTGGTCGGCAAGCCGGAGTGTGTCCACATGTGTATATAGCCTCTGTCTGTGTCTCTTCCTGCCTCTCACTAGCTTCATCCCTTCCTGCCTGATGGTGAGCGCAGTCTGGGAGGGAAGGAGCTATTGGTGGCCAGGAATAGCACTCGACGCACTGGCTATGGATACGTACCATCTTACAACACTTGATTTCTTTCACGACGCATGTTGGCATGGATTTGTGAGGTAAAATCTGATCCCTGCAACCTATTCCTGCCTCTCACTAGCTTCATCCCTCGTCGTCTGAAGCCACGGCGACCAGGGAAGCAGCTACTGACGAGCAGGGACAGCTTGCTTGCTCCCTAACTGTGATCCTGTGTAGTGCCTTCTGAATCTTGTTCGCAACCGTCCTGTTGTTCAGCCTCTGATCAATCACCGTGTGTTGCAGAACAGGGTTGTGTGAAATCCTCGACTCGAAATAAGGTAGCGGCTCCATTAGTTAACCATTCAATACATTAGAGTTCCATTGACCATACATGTGAGCTTGGATGTGTGCTAAGTGTGAAAATACTCCGTCTATGGACATTTAGTTATTTGCAATTGATTTTTAGCTTAACACAAAGTAAATGTGCAAAATTGGAGATTGTTGTACTAGGAAAAGGTTCAAAGTTCTCCTGTATGGTGAGTGGAAGGTCTCCCTCACTGTACGGTGAATTGAGACTTTACATAAATTTTAGTGGCTGTGGCGTAATTCTGTTTTCTGGTTACGAGACCGGGTCCTGAAAGAAAGATTCAGGGAGCTGACAGCATTGGCAAAGTCCTTGGATGTCATTTGAGTAGACGACCTCGCGCTAGGCGTTGGCTGCCTGACAATGTTTTTCCGTACTAACGGATTGTTGTCGAAGTTGCTGCACGCATGTTACTTCCATCTGTTAGTTTACAAGTACTGTTGGAAGTTGGAGGGCGCAAACCGTGCAGATTCTGAAAGTGTCAGTGAAGTTGTTACAGAAAGGTGTGAGCTTCGCGACCCCCCAAAAATAACAGCTTTCACACAGGAAGAAGCTTAGCTCTGGTTCCCGGAGTGCGAATCCCTGTTTACAATGTTTCCAATAGGGGAAGATTGGTGTGTCTTTCCTAGTGCAGAATCATCTGGGAACCTTTGGATATTATCGTAAGGGAAAACAAGGATAATCTCCCTGTGTTACTAATGGATTAACTTATGTACAGTACTGTACAATCATGTGAGCTGTTACAGCATCTGAGCATTTTGTTGAAATAAAGCACAGTTTCCACCTATTGCAGTATTGCACCTCTCATCCCCTGTGTAAGAAAACGTACTGCACGGTACTCTTTGGATCCATGGCCCCACTGACGATTGCTGTGTACTGAAGGTGGTTTTGTGTACGTCATTAAATGAAATGTTTTTGATTCGTAACTGCCAATCTAATGAGAGATGGAGGAGAATCTAGAGGCAGGAGCTAGTGGTGGACTTCAACGATGCCTGACACAGATAGTCTATCTGCGCGTACCTTACCTTACCTGTCTGGGATGCCTGAAACGCCCTCAAGAGCCACTGTGCAAGCACTTGGGATGAAGGACCCAGTCCAGTGATCGATGTCTGACAATTTTCTAGGTTTGGAAGTTTGTTATCGGTGCCGGTTTACAGCATTTGCTGAGTCTGCACTCTGCAGTGAGGTACTCTGCACTGATTGAGTCAGTGTCCCATTTTACTTACTCTCTTGGCGGAGATGAAAGTACGAGCTGGTAGAAGACGGGCGGGGAGCGAGTCAATGGTACTCAAAACCTGTGTTCATTCCTAAATTTCCGTCGTTCAGTTTGTTGCAAGGAAAATTGGTGGACTAAGTTATGGACTTCGAATTGAAAGAAACTGCAGTGCAAAGGAAGTGAAAAGATTTGAACTCTTTATATTTCAGTACCTTGTTTTAGTGTAAGAGCATCTTCAATGCAACTTTTTAGTTTTTACATGGGACCTCTGAGGTAGTGTGCTTTAATCCCTAAAAGCCCATTGTCCCTTCGGGGGACAAATGCGTTTTGGGCAGGTACCTACGGGCTGCAATTTTCTCCTGATTTTTTGAAATTTTTTTTGGAGATAGAAAAGTTGATTAGCTACGTGGGAATATAATTTTTTTCAAAACCGGTGCCCGGTAACAAAAGTTATGACCAAATAAGCTCAAAACAGGGGACGGGGGGCAGCGCGGGCAGCAAAAAAAAAATTCACTTTTTTATTTTTAATTTACTTTTAGTATTTTTTTCTCATAGATTATATTTTTGTCTATCTGGAAAGCTTTTACTCATTTCATTTGGATTTGTTATGAGAAAGTTATGGACATTCTTGTTTTTCGGGCAGTTAGAGCATCTTTTTGAAAAAAATTACTTGTAAGATTCATTTCTAAATGCAATTTTTCAAATTTTTCAATTTTTTTTTTTGCATGGTTTAGTTTACTTGCTAGAACAATCTCACCATAGGAATTAGTGCATTTTAATTCCATCTAAAATATATGAATACTTTAGATTTTCCTTCTATCTCGTACCTACTTCTCCTTAACAATTATTTTAATAATGAAAATTATGTTTTTTTTATTTGATTTTTTTTAATTAGACTCTCAACTCAATTCTCCACTATAAAGATTTAAAGCTCAAAACTCTGTAGTGCAAAAATTTTAAGTTAAGAATGTTCAAAGTCAAAAAATCCAGTCCCACAATGTGCTGAAAATTTTGTTTTTTTCACTTTAAACGTAGATATCTTGCAATCTGTGCGGTCAAGAATTCTGAAATTTTTTCCACACATTCTCATACTAGTTAGGTGTAAGATCCTACGGTTAGATGTGCAAAAAAAAAACATTTTTAATTTTTTTCACTCTTTGCTAAAAAAGTGGCAGTTTTGGGTGTTTTTTGGCAGAAAAAAGGCCTTGGGCCTCTAGGGGTTAAAAGTGATCGTGTCACAAGGATACATTTTGCTTTCTTCAAATGTACCAACAATGTACATTTCAGACGGTGGGTGCTTTTAGTGATTACTACATTTCAGATTCAAAAATTCGTAAGTAATTTCATCAAGGTCCAAAAATTATGAAATGACTTGAGTTCAATGCCAATTCCATTTTTCTTCCTACCAATTTCTTTTTAAGGTGTTTAGCTTCCACGGAAAATCAATCGGTTCTTAATTGTTCACTCTTAGAGCAGACTACTTTACACTAAATAATGAAATTAGGTTGTGCCTCACTAACTTATTGACATTTAATACTATATAAAAAAAAGTTTGTACTACTTTTGAATTAAGTATTGTTGTAATTAGGACTCATAAACCTCCATATTTACAAATGGAAATATGTGCAGAAGTACTTGTTGACTTTGATGACTTGTAAAGTAACTTTCTTGGGACAAGGAAACCTAATAGTTTAGGCAATTTAATTTCATATTTTGTGTACAATAATGAATAGTGGTTATTATTGTGTTAAAAACTTTTTCTATTGATTTACTTTAGGTTAATTGTATAAGGTGGTAATGAAGATGTTAAATGAAATCCTCCATTAAAAACATAGTCTGTAAGCATTTAACTATTGTCTATTGTTCTTGTAGAATTGGGCTTGGCCTTTGCCAACTTATATTACAAAAAAATAGTAAGTCAAAAAATAAATGGCTTTTGAAAATATTCATTACTAATCAAGTGGATGGTTGAGTATTTAGGGTTGAGAAGAATGTTCTCATTGACAATGTAGAAAAAATATTTCCCTAGCAATAATATAAAAATATATATATTTATACATATATATTAAATTTCTAATAAAGAGCAATAAAATAATAAAACAATAAAGTATGTGGAAGACAAAGAATTTATTTACCTATTACTATCATCCAATTATATATATATATATATATATATATATATATATATATATATATATATATATATATATGTAATTCAATTAAAGGGAACAAATTACTCACGAGATAAATCAAAATTTGACAAAACTCATGTAAAAAAGAGTATGAGCCATCATATGTTTGGTTAGTTCCACTTTACAAGATGAAGTAAATTTTACAACTTTTAATCATGGTTTGTTTTTCCAATTTTTAAAAAATATAGTTAAAGTAACAAGATTCTAAATTATTTTTTTGCCAAACTTCAATTACAAGAAAATCACAACTAAATATTGAAAAATAGCTAAAGTAGGGCATTGTAAGACAGTGCAAAATAATGGTGGATTAAAAAAAATCAAAGACAAATATAAATAAATAACAAGGGCATATGATTGGTAGGAAGATAAAAAGAATGGTGGTGTCAAGGACAAAGAGTTGATGTTCAAATCAAAAGAGATAAAAGCCAACCAAGCACCAAGCAAGAGTTGCAAGAAGTTTTACAAAAAGACTGCAAAAGTCTGCAAGAGATTGCTCAAGAAGTTTGGAGGAGTTTAACAAGGAGGTGGTACAAAAAGATTGCAAGAGATTGCAAGAGATTGCACAAGATAGTGTATTGCATAAAAAAAGTATATGAAGCAAAAGCATATACTATCACTATGTCCTGAATTTTTTTCAAAAACATTTGGAGGCATTAAGAGATCATCTCAAAGTGACTTCAGGCAGCTACATGTTTAGTTTAGAAGAACCACATGAAGGTTCAAGTAGACACACAAAATATTATAGGAATTCCGTAAGATTTTGGGAGGATATACCTAATCTTCAAAGAAGGTTTGATTTCAACAAACTCCTATAGAGGTAGGAGAAATTATCCAAGATAGTGGAGGATGTATGTCTCAGATAAAAACTTTGTGTTTTTAAAATTATTTTGATAATATTAAAAACAACATTCAAAATGAAATGATTCAAGTCTTTCTATGCATGCATGTGCGTATATCTATATCTATATCTATATCTACATCTACCAAGTACATTTTTAGAAAAGGTATTATTTTTTTATTTATCTTTATTTTTTATTTTCTTAAAAAAAGCAATATATTAATGAAGTTCCTTGTGGGTTAAATGGAGGGAGTTGAATGAATAAATTTAATACAGTTTTTTGCAATACTTGATCAATGTTAAAAGAATCAAAAGTAGACAATCATTATCAATATTTGTAAGAATAGATTAATTCCAAGATTTGGAAAATATATGGATTAAAAAAACACCTTTGATACAACATAGTTTGACGTGATAAATATGTATACTATTACAATTCAAGCATAGAAAGAAGCACAACTATCATAATAAATGATGAGTATTAACCCCTAAAAGGATTTTGACTATGTTTTCATTAAAAACACTCCAAAACTACCATTTCTAATACTAATACTAAAATTTTAAAAATAAACTTTTTGGACACATGTATCTATAATTTGTGTGTCTTGTCTTTTGAACATATTGTGAGGTAGAGGTCCCATGTGATCCAATTTAAATATATTTTTTAATTCCCAACCAGCCGCCGATCGGCCCCTTCAACCCAAACCCTATTCTAAACATACACATCCTCTATTTGTAATTTCAGATTACATATGGAATATTGCCATGTTTGTCTTTTGTATCCATACCCATATCTGGTGTCTATATCCGTATCCATCGTGTATATCCATATCCATCATTGTATGATTTGTATCCATATCTATATCCGCATCTGTATCCCAGATCATTGGCTTGGATCAACGGTGATCTAACAACTCTCGTGTTTTAGGACCAGGGGAGGGAGGCACGACAAGGCTGGAGGCATTTTTCAGGAAATAGCATTAGATGATTTTGGAGGGGTCTGGAGGGCCGTTTCGAGTGTGTTCCTGGCGCTGTTCCCCCGGTAGCAAAAGAACAACCGCTGTCAGAAAAAAAAAATTTGAAAAAAAGTTAAGAAAAAAATCTCAAAATCTTAAAATGAAAAAACAAGATGAAATTTTTTTATTTTTTTATTTTATTTGTATGACGTGGCAGTCGCTTGGCCACGTCATGTAGCTGCAGCGGCGCAGTTCCAGACAGTTTCAGAGTCTGGGAACCGTGGGGAACTCACAGCCCTCCACAACGGCTGAATAATATGTAATGTGGTACACCAAATTGAGAAGATGTGGAAAAAAAATTCCAAAATTCCACTATGTAGATTGCAGGATATTAGTGTTTGAAGTGACAAAAAATTGGGTAGTTAAACTTCACAAGGTCACATTTGTATGAAAAAATGTCCATGTTGGTGGATCTTCTTAGGATTCATTCTTAAAGGCAAGTTGGCTACATACTTGAAAAATTCCAATTCCAATGGTTGTAATGTTGTAATAAACAATCTACACCCTATTTTTTATTTTTTTTTCACAAATATTGAAAATTGAGTTGAATAAAGGGCTTCAAATTCTATTTTAGACTAGAGATTCCATAACTACCCACAAACTAAATCTCCTCATAACTTTCATTTGATTAATCAATATGGAATGATTAAAAGCTTTCCACGCATAAATAAATCTAGAGAATCAATTATAAATATTTATTTCTTAAAAAAGTGAGATTTTAAGAAGTGAGCTGTCCATGAAGCCTGCAATTCAAAGAAAGTTATATATCATATAATAGCTTTTTAACTGTATTGTCAAAAGTTATGAAATTTTTGGGCCTTAAAGCTATTCCTTGGGCATATGTTGTGTGAAAATTTAAAGTTAGAAAAAACAGAAAAATTAAATTCCATTTGTAGTGAGTTGCCTCAAATTGCTATATTGCCAAAAAAACGTAGTTGTTTGGTCCTTCAAGGATTAAACTAGACTTTATTGTTAAACATATTCTAAAACCATTTGCTTAAGTTTACAAAAAGTGTGCAATCTAAAAATAAAGATAAAGAAACAACTACTTGGAATTGAAATGTGCAAGAAAGATGAAGGTTCATCTAAAAATGATAGACCATAGAAAATAACCATGCTTTTTCTCTATGTTTTGCATAGAAGATGAATTAGTATTGATTAGGCTTCACTCCTCTTAAAACTATTATTTGTTTTGAGCATTAAAAATTTGTATTTTGGAAATTCATGTAATTTTAAGTTTTAAACTTATAAATTCAATATTTGATCAAATTATTACTATTTCAATTGGTTTCTTGGAAGTTGGTTTGACTTGTTAGCTGGTTATGAAAATATGTGGTTTATAAACTTTTCACCTTCTCTAAATTCTTTGCTTTAAATCACATTAAACCTAAGGTAAAAAGAAGGGAGATATTTCAAAAATCATAAAGATGTATTTTAGTGTTAAGCATAAGATATTCCCCAAAAAATTGTACACTACCAAACACAACCTATAATTGTACACAAGAATGTACCATTACATTTGCTAATTATAATTATCCATTGCATTATATGTTAGAAACAAAATTAAATTCTAATTTATGAACAAATCCGGAACAAATCAAAAATAAATAAAATTTTAGCAATATATAGATCATTTATAGGCACGTGTTTAAAAGAGTGATAGCCATCTAGTACCAATAGTTAGAAATCTTGATCAATGGCCACTTCAAAGTTTTAACAAATTTGATTTGACCACTATTGTCTTGTCCTAGAGGTGTTTAGGGATGCTTTAACAATCCATTGTCTAAGTCTAAATTTTTTATGTCTATTTTGTATAATTTTACAATATACTTCCAATGACACTACTCTCACATTCCAATTCTATATGAATAAAAAGATTTTGTTTGTAGTTTTGGTTGCTCTTAAAAGACATTTAATCTTCTTTTGTGAGACTCTAATTGTACACTCCTAGTTTAGCAATATAAATTGAGTCATATTGCTCTTTGTTGAGACATTTGCTTGGACAACTTATGCATGTCAATTGTTAGCATTAACCCCTAAAGGACCATTGTCCATTTGAGGGATGAATGGGATTTTAGATAGGTACTTGTGGTCAGAATTTTTGTCATGATTTTTTGAATTTTTTTTTGAAGATAGAGAAATTGATTATCTTCATGGGAACATAATTTTTTTTCAATTGGTGCCCGGGAACAAAGTTATACCAAAATAAGCTCAAAACAAGGGAGAAGGGGCAATAAAACAAAACTTTAAAATATAAATTTTCATTTTTGAATTTTTTATTTCTCATAGATTATATTTCTGTCTACATGGAAAGCTTTTATTTATTCCATTTGAATTTGTTATGAGAAAGTTATGGACAATCTTGTTTTTCGGGCAATTAGAGCATCTTCTTAAAATATTAAATAGTAGGATTCGTTTTGACTTCAAATTTTTCAGTTTTTTCAATAAAAAAAAATCCACAGAGTTTAGTTTGCTCCCTAGATCAAATCCACCATTGGAATTAGTGTGTTTTAATTCCATTTTAGAGATATTAATAGTTTAGATTTTCCTTCTACCTTGTGCCTACTTCTATTTAATAAATTTTTAAAGAATAAAAATTAAGTTTTTTTGAGTTTTTTTTCCTAGACTATCAACTCAATTCCCCATAATAATGATTTAAAGTTCAAAACTCTGTAGTGCAAAAAATTTAATTTAAGAAGGTCAAATAATCTAGTCAAAGTCAAATGATCTAGCCCTGCAATGTGTTGAAAATTTTGTTTTCTTCACTTTAAATGTAGATATCTTGCAATATGTGCAGTCAAAATTTCTGAAATTTTTTCCACACATTCTCATACTAGTTAGGTGTTATGTCCTATGGTTAGATGTGCCAAAAAAATAACAATTTTCAATTTTTTTACTCTTTGCTACAATAATGATAGTTTTGAGTGTTTTTTGCTATGGTAATGGCAGTTTTGAGTGTCCTTTAGGGGTTAACCCCTCACCGCTCAAAGCCTAACCATATCAAAAAACAACCTTGCTTTTCAAGTGTTATAATTCTAAATGTGAGTAAGGTATGAAAATCTCAACCATACAATCTTGTAGTGTGCATGCTGTAGATGGTGCAAATAAAATTTGGGGTCATTTGAATGTACATATTGAAAGATTATGATGTTCTAGTGTTGAAAAAAGATGCTGAAATTTTCCTAAAAACACATTTGGAGGTGAAATTCGATTTCTAAACCTACTCAAATGAAAAAAATTTAAACTACAAAGTGATTCAAAACCAAAAGACAAACACTTTGGTGGAAAAAAAATCAATCAATTGACTCAATGCATTTGCAAAATTGTTTTGAAATGTCAAAAAACAGTGAAAATAGTAGCAAAAAAACACATCTATGGCCGAACCTACCTCTACTAAAATGCTTTTCAATCATTGTAATGCAAAAATGTTTGGATTTTGAAATTCGAAGCGCTCCCAAGCATTCAAAACAACTTGGATTGACATGAAAATTTTACCACAATAAGTAGACTTTATGAGGAACAAAACCCAACAAATTTGATTGAAATCTAACATTTGATGAAAAAGATACAAGCCTCCAAAATTGCAGCCATCTCGATGCAGTGTGGTAAACTCAAACTGAACCTCCAAACTTTGAATGGCTTTCAAAAACTCAGTACATCTTGGATAGATCTAAAAATTTTACCACAAAAAATACACCAATATATGCAACTTTTCCAACAAGTTTTTATTGAATTTAGACATTGGATGCAAAAGTTACAACACTTTGAAGTTGAGTGCTAGATTGTGAGAGGACACTTTTGGTCCCTTGGGCGGTGAGGGGTAAACACATGTGAAAAGTTCATTTGTCCCCTAAGGCAATGTCATTAAAAAAACTTGAGTACTTTTGAGCCCTTTCAAAGGTGGGTACACCTCAAAATGCCACATATTAGACTGTGCATAATTTGAAGGCCAAGTAGTTAATAGTGAAAACAAGATAGCAAAGAGATGTGTTGTAAAAAAAGAAATGCATTATCAATCTTCTGATTTTGACAAATAGGGATACAAAGTTTTGAAAGTAGAGTGCTTGAAACAACACATAGGCAACCTTCAAAATGAGCAGTCACATTTAAAAGCTCTTGCCCAAAAGTAAAAGAAATGGAGTTGAATTGTATTATTTATATTCCAAAAAAAATGCTAACTCCTAAACCAACAAGCAATGTAAAAACTTGTTAGAGATTTAAATCCTCAAGTTATCTTGACACATGTGTTGTAACAATAATGTAATCAAAAGCTGCCATATCTCACTCATTGACAATTTTCAATATGTATTTAAATCATTTTGAAGCTTATTTTAGGATGTGGTTTAAGGCATTTCACAATTTTGGGGTACCAGAGTAGCTCAATATTTTCCATAGCAAATTATCAAAAGCAACATTTGCCATAGGAGTCTACTTTACATCACCTTCAAATGTGTTTATGAATTACAAATTGTACCAAAAATTACATTTGTAAATGATCTATGGAAGTGCTATATACTAAATGCTACGTTTGGGACTTGATCATGTGGCGGGCCATAACAACACGCATGATCTCATTTGTTCCTTCCAAAATTGAGTGGACACGAAGATCTCTCACATACCTTTCCACCTGCAATGAAACAAACAAGGACTCCATCAGCGGTGACATTAGTGGTAGTGTAGCACTAAAACTTATGACAGTGTAGTTGGAAAATTGTACTACGTTGCGTTCACTGCTACACAAACCTCGGTGTCAAAAACGCCCATGAGCAATGGAAACAACAATTGAAAACTTGTAATGATAATCTCATCCATCTTCAAATTAAGATGCTAAGAAATACTTGCGACTCCTGATCACAGAAAGATTGAGCTTGACAAGGGTTCAAGCTGACAAACCGCATAATCTTTCAAATATCCGTAGCCACCATGAAGTTGAAGTGCGTCATTAGCGACTAGGTAGCATTCATCAGTAGCAAACCTGCGAGAACATTGCAGATATAAAGATGCTTATTAGCAATAATATACTTTGATAATCAACGACATAAATAATTCAATCCCAATTCAACAAGCTGAATCAAATAGGAAAAAGTAAACCTGCTGCTCTCGCATTCGCTCATTAAGATCATTAGTTCAGTCAGCATCGTGAATTCGAATTATGTGTAGAAATTTCCAACCAAATTTGATATTTGTAAAGTGTGATAGATTTTTGTTTAATCAACATATTTGATAAAAAAAAACTAATCTGGGAATGACGATTTGTTACTCACCTCTTCGCCATGGCTGCTGAAGCTGAAGCCCATGGGGACTTCGAATCTAGAGCTGTTGCTGCATTGGCAACCATGAAACGGGATGCTTGAACCGAAGTCAACATATCTGCTAGCTTGAATTGCGTATTTTGAAAGTCAATAATGGCTTTGCCAAACTGCAACCAGAAAGCCAAACATTAGTCCCTTCCGATATATACCTCAACCACAGACATGATACTTCAGGGAAACCATACATCGAGTAAACAGGAACTCTCTGATCAAGTGCAATGTCAAATGATCAATATTCAAAATAATATCAAAATCAAATCCCGAGAAACTCAACACCCACAACTCAAGGGAAAAAAATTCCGGAATAAACCACAAGCATACAATGCATACTACGGCGGATAGGCCCCATCAAACATGTGCCCAAAATTTGAATTAATTTTTATCAGCAGAATCTCCTCTTACTTGTTTCCGAGATGAAACGTAGCCCTGTGCAGCATCAACACAGAACTGAGCTCCCCCAACACTGCCACAAGGTAAATAAAAAGGCAAAACGTCTTGGATAAATATCTCAGTTGAATAAAGTAGGAAGGAATTGGAATGGCTGGAAAGGGATTTTAAATGATGTAATCTGTCTCCAATGAACTTTGAAAGAAGGTGGAGGCCACGACAACCTTATGATATCTTTAATACCTGCACGTGGCAATATTGATACGACCCCCATCCAATGCCGACATTGCTATAGTGAATCCTTCTCCTTCCTTTCCAATCAAATTCCTCTCAGGTACTCGGACATCTTCAAGAATCACCTGAGATTCTTCAAAAGATATTTCAGCCCACAACAAAGTATTTTGAACTTCCCTAAAGCATTTGCGAGTCATTTCCCTAAGTAGCAAGAAAGGATTTAGGAAATCAGAATAACTATGGTTATGCAGTCTGAGAAAAAAAAATCTTGGAACTGGGATAATAATGAAAAGAACGAATGGAAGGTGAAGAGACGCACTGATGAAGTAGGCTGTGAACGCCACCCAAGCTTGTCTTCTTGCCGGCCAAAAGATAGTCCTTTACTATCCTGCATGCAGACACCCAATAATTCTCTTGCTTAAAGTTCAACATCAAGGTTCTTGTGGTACATCGGTAAACAAGGTAACCATGATTAATGAGTCCACTCTACCGCACGTAAACTGTTTTTATCCAAACCTCTTATTACATCAATCAATTTGTCTACATGAATAAGTTTTCTGGTTCTGCTATAGAATTACAAAGAAGGCAACCGCAGAGCACACGATACTATGCAACACAATATTGTAGCAGATCCAATCACAGAAGTAGAAAAAGGTTCACAAATGTAAGAAGAAGCTGATGCACACCTCTTCGACCAAAAAACAAGAAATGCCTTTTGGACCTGGCTCACCCGTGCGAGCCATTACCAAGTAGACATCACTGACACTGCCACCGCTTATAAATGCCTGGTCACCAAGAGGACACAGAAGTCAAATGAAGCTTCTAAGTAACTTAGTGTAGTACAGATTTAGCTCACCACTAAAAGATCAATAAATCTTTGCAGACTTTACTGATCTCTGGATATTATACAAGTACCACTACATGAGATAATAAGAAATAGACTAGATTGAACAAACTTACTTTCTCCCCATTGAGTACGTAATCTGTGCTCCCCTCTTCCCTTTTTGCTGTGGTCTGTTCAAACGCAAGATCGGCAAGATCAGCATTAAGCTCGATGCCGAAATTACAAGATCTCAAAATACAGCATGATAACTGATCCTGAGAAGATCCCAGTTTATGTTTGAAGAGTAAGTCAAAACCAACAAAACACTGATCACATAAGAATAAACCTGAAGAGAGGCGGCGTCACTCCCACTGTTGGGTTCTGTTAAGCAGTACGATGACAACAACTCCTGCAATAACCGATTATCGAGAAACGTTAGATAACGATCCCTTGAAAAAATTCAACTAATACGGTCATGCCAGATTGCTAACTGCAAAATAAAATTTGGGCAATAAAAGGTAATAAGCAACAGCATTAACTGCCTGTAGGATTCATATACCATGGAAGTAAGCTCAGGAAGAAAGGCCTGACGTTGTTCCTCTGTGCCAAACCTGCCAACAACATGACACAGCATGACACTAATCATCCAACAGTTTCAGATCAGAAGACACGGTCTTTTGCTGTGAGAAGGCACTTCTGTTTACTAAGTGACCGCTTCATGTACTAGCACTACACCTTCTAAACACAAAAATGTACAATGCAAACAGAATAAAAATTTCACTGAATCTGTCAATTGACGGTGAATTATGCACTAAACCAATCAACGGAGATTGTCATATGGTACCCACCGCTCGATAAGAGAAGCACACATATTGTGAATTGTGAGATAAGCTGTAGTGCTCACGTCGGCATAAGCAAGAGCTTCAAATATAACAGCTCCATCTGCTCGAGATAACCTGTAACAATCCAGGCTTGCATTACTTTTGTGCATCCTAGAGGAAGTGAATCTGTAAAATCTTTATCGAGAGTTTCCAGAACCTGCGACACGTTGCCTAAACCCTAAACCCTAGATTCCATTGCAACCCTAAACCCTACAACAGCAACAAAAGGGCAGAAAGTCCATACTGCGATCCTCCAACATCGTGGCCACAGAAAATACCCCCAAACCCCAGCTTTGCCGCCTTCCGCAAAACCTCCAAAGGGAAATACTTTTTCTCATCCCATTGACCTGCGAATGGTAGCAGCTCATTCTCTGCAAAATCCTGTTCCCATGCTCAAGAAAAAAAGCACATATTACAGGCTTTCTCACAAACAGTACACCATTCATTTCAATCACTGCGAGGCACACACAAATATTCCAAATTAATGACTTTGGTAAAAACAGCTAAAAACAGCTAAAAACAGAAACAGCTAAAAACGAATGACTTTGGTAAATTAATGTCACACGCACTATCGGGGCAAATCAGTGTAGATAGAGAGCGATTAGCAAACAATGAATCCTAGGCCATAACGTACCGAAGCCAGAGCACGGAATTGCAATTGGTCTGCAGTCAATCGATGCTCATCCCATGTCCTCGACTTCAAGTTCGCCTCGGTCGCATTTAAAGCCGCATGCTCCGCTGCGGACGCGGATGGCGATTCCAAAGACGATGATGCCTCCGATGACGTCTCCGATGGCTTGGTTACCACGGATGAGCAAAAGCTTCGAGACAAACTCCTCCGAGAACCTAAAATCGTCCGCGCTAATTGTAACCTCCCCATGACCTGAAACAAGAACAAATCCTCAAGACGAACACACAATAATAGCTCAAATTCGGGAACCTTCACCAAAAGCTCCAGATTCAAGTCTAAACTTCGAAATTCTCATAGAGAGGATTCGAGGAAAAAAGAGACCGGGGTAGAAAGTGGTCCAGAGCTTACATTCAGATGGGAATTGAAGCAACTCCGCATCAAAGAGAGAATTGCAATGGAGGAGAGAAGATGGCGTGCATGGAGATGGCGATGGCAGAGGAGGACGTTAGCGAGAGAAGTGTTAGGGCTTCTGCCTTCTATGCTTCTGCTGACGTGTCGTGACTTTGTGTCCTAGTTGGACCCGTCACTGTCTAGTCAGCGTCCTTTTTTTTTCCATCCGATTCAGATGAAGTATATCACGGATGTTCTGTGCGAAGTTGAACGAATTACAGTATAAGGTAGTATGCTCTAAAAGCGAAAAAGCAACTACTTAACCCCTAAAAGCCCAAGGGGTTGGGGACAAAACACAAATGTGTTATAAAATAAAGTTTATATAACTTTATTGAAGTTTGCATCAAAGAAGATAATGTAAAGCATGTCAAAATTATAATTTTTTTTGAGTCTCTTCAAATGAATTTTGAAGATATAACTTCAAAATTCACTAAAAATACAATTTCTACCTTTAGGATTTGAATTTTACATGATTGGTCAAAATTGAGTTTTTTATTGATTTGTACGAAAATGCATAAGATCTAGAAATGAGAACACCAGCACTTTTTTGAAATAATAAGTTTTTCAACACTAGCCAATTCTAAACACTTTGTGCTATTTCTCTTATAATTAAGATCACTACAATCAATTGGACCCTACTAGTAAGAGAAAAATAATTCTTGTGCACTTTCAAATGTATTATTTGGACAATGTGTAAATAAGTTGTGATTTAAAAAAAAAATTGACTATACATGCACTTAATACCAACACTAGGATTTGATATTTAAATGTAGTACATCCTTGTAATCACATCTATTAACTTCCCAAGATTTTCCAAGATTTTAGAAGTAATAGTTACAAGTATAGTGACAGTTATAGGTGCTACTACTTTAGACCGTGTTGAGTTTTTTTGGTGATTTATTCAAGGCCCAATCACATAGAGCTCAAATTGTTGGGCTTGCTAGTTTGGTAAATGATCCATTGAAAAATATTTAGTGTTTTGAATTTATCTTAGTGTTTTAGTGTTTTTACAATGGCAGCCAATTTTTCAAACAAGCATTCCTTCAATTCTCACAAACATCAAGTAGGCCATGGACATATAGTTTGGGAACCAAGTGATTTGTTGTCCCTTTGTTACAAAATAATAGTAAGATTCCTTTTAAAATTCATAACAAACAACTATAACTCCTCCAAAATATTTATATCATTGATTCATATAGAACATTATTTTTTTTCTATTGACATATCATACAATCATTCTTGAAACTTTTCCTCACAATACAATTAATTGAACATTTATGTATTAACATAATAATGAATGTTTTTAAGGTGCTTCTTTTGAAGAGAAGAAAAGAAATTCCAAACCAAAAGTTTAAGGTTGGTATAAATTAAAAGTATGCTAATTCCCGGTCCCATCTAAAATCTTAAGGGACAAATATGAGTGACTCCAAAACTACATACCTTTATTAGGAAGGAGACTCTATATTGCTAAAATTAATTGTTGAAAAAGTTGTTAGCATTAAGTCTTTGGGGCTAGTATTTAATATTATAAAGTTGGAGATGCAAGCGTTTTGAAATATAATTTTCTTGGAATAGGTGGTGGAGGTTTTTATTTCAAGGGTAGGTTATTAGATTGGATAAATGATTAGTTATTTTGAATTTTTATTTAGAGTAAAAATATATGTGGATTATGCAATTGCAATGTTGTTAACTACAACAAAATTTGCGTTTTATGACTTCAAAAATTTGACTTGGGATGACTGGTGACTGCTCGTAGTCATATTTTTGGAGGCCAACATCTTGAAAAAAAATATGACTAAAGATATGACTATTAGTCATATTTTGGCTTTGTACTTCATAGGTGTATAGTATACGCCCATTGGGAATGGCTAAGTACTTCATAGGGAACGGTAGGAAACAGATTTGGAGAATGCTTAGTCATATTTGTAGTCATATTTTTTGCGTTAGTCATATTTTATAGTCATATCTTTTTGGTAGTGACATTTTTTTGTTTTTGAGTAGCTCAAGGAAAATTGGGCAGGGAACATGTTTGAAGAACACCTAGTCATATTTTTGTTTGAGTCATATTTTACAGTCATATTTTTTAAGGAATCATATTCTGTAGTCACATTTTTTTTCCATAGTCATTATTTTTTTCCTTTTTGGGTAGCCCAAGGAAAACTTAGGCAAGGAACATGTTTGAAGAGCATCAAGTCATATTTTTTTTTTAGTCATATTTTTTAGTCATGTTTTTTTATAATCATTTTTTCTCCTTTTGAGGTAGCCTATAGAAAATTTGGACAATGAACATGTTTAGAGAGCATGTAGTCATATTTTTGCTTCAGTCATATTTGGGGGGGGAATCATATTATTTAGTCACATTTTTTTCATAGTCATTTTTTCACTTTTTAGATAGTCCAAGGAAAAGCTGAAAAGGGGACCAATCTAAGATGGCCCTCTAATATTTTGGTTGTAGATCCCATTCCTTAGGGTGTAGGCATAACTTTATTTCATGCCTATTAAAATTTTGTTGATGTTGTTGTATGGTGTGTCTATTATAGAACTCATATTCAAAAATTGGGGGGGGGCATATGTTTATATTTTAATTTAAAAATTTATAATTCTCACATGGTTTACAAAGGAAATAGAAAAAAGTGAAACAATGAACAACATGAGACAATAGATGGATTCATTCCCGGCCTGTCTTGTTGGAAAAGATAGGAAAAGGATCTCAAAATGCATATTAAATATGAATTTTTCTGGTAATTATATGCCTTCAATTGAAGTTACATTTCAAGAGGGGGTCGTTTTTAGAAACCACTGCGTTTCAACTTCAAAAATTTGTAACTAATTCCACGAAGGTCCAAGAAATATGAAATGACTTGAATTAGATGCCAATTCCATTTTTCTTCCTAGTAAAATTTACTGAAAATTGTTTCAAGGAGTTTATCTACCCTGAAAATGCAATCAGCTTTTAAAGGGTTAGATAGCTCTTAACCCCTAAAGGCCCAAGGCCTTTTTTCTGCCAAAAAACACTCAAAACTGCCATTTCTATAGCAAAGAGTAAAAACATTTGAAAAGAGGGTTTTTTTCACATCTAACCGTAGGATCTTACACCTAACTAGTATAAGAGCGTGTGGAATTTTTTTTAGAATTTTTGACCACTGTAGTGCAAAAGTTTTAAGTTAAAAATGTTTTAAGTCAAAAAACCTAGTCCCGCAATGTGCTGAAAAACTTGTTTTTTTTCACTTTAAATGCAGATATCTTGCAAAATTTGAAAAATTTGAAAAATTGCATTCAGAAATGAATCCCACAAGTTATTTTTTTCAAGAAGATGCTCTAACTGCCCAAAAAATAAGAATGTCCATAACTTTCTCATAACAAATCCAAATGAAATGAATCAAATCTTTACAGATAGACAAAAATATATTCTATGAGAAAAAAATATATTAAAAAACAAATTCAAAAATTTGAATATTTTTTTTTGCTGCCCAAGCTGCCCCCCGTCCCCTGTTTTGAGCTTATTTGGTCATAACTGTTGTTCCCGGGCACCGATTGTGAAAAAAATTATATTCCCACAAAGCTTATCAGTTTTTCTATCTTCAAAAAAAGTTTCAAAAAATCACAACAAAAAATTCAGCCCGTAGGTACCTGCCCGAAATTCCATTTGTCTCCTGAAGGGACAATGATCTTTTAGGGGTTAAAGGATTGCTTTAAGAGCCTTAGCTTAATTCCTTTGAATTTATCACATGCTGTTGTCAAACCATGGTGCTCTGACTGGTACTAACTTATCACTTGCCAGTACTAACTTAGCAACACAGTTTTGACAATCTTCTGCTAGTGTTTGTCACACCAAAGTTCTTGTTTGGTCCTGCAAATTTAGGAAGGAAATAAAGTACAAAAATTACATTTTGTTTGGGGTTGGCAACTCCAACAAATATTATTTTTTATTCTACAAATAGTTTTTAATAATGTATGTGCACCTTGGAATGAACCCTTGAATTACAAACTGGTGACCGTGGGAAGCATCCATTTTGGTACCATATAAATGGTTGGTTAAAAAGATCCAAAAGCATTGATTGGAAGTCAAACTATTGCACAAGACCTCCCCTTTTAACACAAAATTTTGAGGATGAATAGTTGCACTCTTGTCCTACATGGAGAGATTCTTTGTCATTGATTGGCTGAAAAACGACTGCAACGTCGTTTAAAGGTTATAAACCCACATCCCTTATTAGGATCGAGCATTCCCATCATATTAGCAATGATGTAGATTCTTTTTGCATTTGCACACTAGGAGATAAGGAGAATTGCAATTAGTTGGAAGTCAAAGTAGTCAATTGTATAGGTGGGAAAATATAAGTAATCTATTCCCAAGGAGTGTCCCTATGTCTCTGACCAAATGAACTATTGTAGTATTGTTGGATCATTGAGAATGCTCTCAATAAGGTATGTCTACCTTTAAATAAATCATCATTATCACAAATGTGACACCTACGTATATTTGGACCAAAATAAAACATTACATTCTAGATATTGATGACATAAGATGTACACAATCAAAACATGAATGCCTAGAAGAGCTTGGTGTTGATTTTTGGTACACTGGAGTAAATTGGAATCTTCTTTCTAATTTGCAAAGGAAGTTCAATCAAATAATTTATATTAAAAAGAAAATAACTATACTCAAATGCTACTAGAGGCAATTATGGGTGCACTTTCTTCATACCATTGTGTACCAAAGATTATGGTTCTTCCAACCACCACTGAAGATCCAAAAATAGAGAATAATATTTGTATGTGTTCTAAGCAAGGAAGTTTGAATTACCTCATATTTGGAAAAAATATGCTATTCTAGATAAGAAAAATCTTCCTACAACTAGGTTATACTATATATAGAACAACTCAATGTAGCAATAAGATTCTTTAGGAAATTTGAGCAAACTAGGGATACTTGTTCTTTGAGCCAAGCACAAATTTTGGACCAACTTTGGTGAAAGCAACCAAACAATTCAACCCACGTATTCCATATGCAACCTTCACCAAGTTGAGGGAATATTTAATGAGAGGGTCTTGCTACCGTGATGCCCTCTATTATATTGTGCTTAGTTTAAATTTAGTTTAGATAAAATTTTCTTTGTAAAGTGTTGCTCAATTTGACTTTTTGAAATTAATCATGGAACTTCAAATAAATAAGCTCTTTGTGTACACCAACCATAGGAAATTGGTAGGAGTAAATCTCTCTCTTATGCTTAAATGCAGTAAGGTGAAAACATCCAAAACTGTCCATTTGTTCATTTACCTATTCCTAATAAATAGACTTCTGTTGAAAGTGTTCCTATTAGTGCAATTTATTTGCTCCCATACTTAATTGCAATTGGTTGATTGCAAATATGAATGTGTACTGAGAGTTAAATGGTTGAGCTGACATACGACCTGATCAAGAATAGCAAGGTCAGACGGCAAGCCTATTCAGACGCGCCAGGTGGCTTCAGCTGAAGCCAGGTGCCTTCCGTTGGTAGGTTCCCACGAACCTTGACGTCCCTTCCCGAGCGGCCGACCCGGCGATTCTACGAAATTGGCCCCTCCCGCCCGTTTCTTCCGCGAAACAATTCAGCCCCAGTCCGACCTCCACCGTGTCTGCCACCAAGTGGTTGAAACATTGAATCCGTGCCTACTGCAATTGCGCTCCAGATCTTTCCCCCCACCAGCCCACCTGTCTGTTTTCTATTTTCTGCCTTCAAGTGCTGACGACTCGCTGTACTGTACTTTGGTGCAGTCGATCGTCGCCGCCTACTCCGCGTCCTAACGTAAAATTTTTCCAATTGTCTCTACATATACAAGCATCACAGTGCGCTACGCTTTCATATTCTTGAGATCCCGCCTTCACTTAGACACCACTGAGATTTCGAAGCTTCAATTTGTCGAGTTAATTTAGTCTTTGTTGTTGCAGCAGAAGTAAGTACGTGGTACCTTGGGTTGTGGGTTTTGAGTCAAATCGCAGTGCGGGAGATATATCGCTGGAATTTGGAGTTAAGGGTATGTGAAGCGCCCTATCTATGTTCTTCTGGAATTCCCGTCTTGGGTTGGTTGCATCGTTTGGAGTTTTGTATTTTTTTTTGACTCTGTTGCGTACGTACGTGGATCGCTTGAGAATTGCAACCGCTGTCGATCTTTGAAGTAGGTTGCGAATTCGTGAGATATGCTGAAGAAATGGAATTAGGCGTAATTTAGTACTGCTGTTCGGCAAGATTTTGATGGGGTTATTTAATTTAGTATCTCTTCAGGGTGGTAGCCTGTGAACTTGTGATATGATTGTGTTTTAATGAACTTAGCAATTTAGATGTAGGTTCGCAATTGTTTGTAGCCCCAGAATTTTGGAGGCCTTTCCGTCTTCAGGTTAAATTGATTTCTTAGATTACTGCGTTGCGCTTCTATGCAATTTGTTGCAGTTGGTTTAGAAAGTCATTCAAGCATGTTATCTTGGGTTTGCAACTTTCACTTGTGTAAAGTGTACAAGCAACAGCTTTCTGAGGATACAAGTTTCTGGTTGCATTTTGTTTGTAATTTCTTGATAGAAATTAAGCTTTGGCATGCGCAGCTGCAATCCGCCCTGTTTGCGTTCATTTGAAGAAACTTCAAAAAGCCATGAACGACAACGAATTTTAAGATGTGTATACCTTTGCACACTGCAGGTTGATCGGTCATAACCTATTTGTAAGCTAATTAGAAGAAGACTGGACATTGTTGAAAGGAAATCATGTCAACCATTACAGTGCCGCCGTATCTGAACATGCCTGAGGACGTTCATGGTCTTCACCGAGCGTTTAGAGGTATTTACTTGTCCTAGCTGCTCAAATATATGACACCAGGATAATCCCCACCCTTGGGCCTGGTTGTTTTTCCGTTGGGCACTTCAATTGCTATAGTGGAGTCTCATCCTTCATGAAAAATTAATGGAGTTGCCAACTTTTTTTTGTGTAATTGGTAAAGAATGGTTTTCAAAGTTAATCTGCAGGTAATTGTAATATAAACCACCCATTTGCGAGTTTAATTTGACGGTTATGGGGATGCAATTTTGACAGGGATCGGTTGTGATACGAAGAGAGTTATCCAAATTCTTGGTCACAGAACTCAGCCACAGCGTACGGCAATTGCTGATGCATACCAACGTCAATATGGACAGAACATCCACAGACGTTTGAAATCTGAACTTCACGGCAAACTTGAGGTGCGGTGGTTACATCGATCAACAATATATGTTTTCTTTTATACGTTAAAGTCATATTCGCGAAACTGGCGTGCCTCAAATCGCTAATTTGTGACATTCAAATGCATAAAGTTAAAAAAACTGCATAGTTACATCTGAGGTTTGGGGCGGGTATCTGGAAATTTGCCAATTTTTTGAAATTTTGCCATTTTCATTAGTGTGGCGAACGTTTATCTTGGGTACCTCGCTTCTGAGTGTAGTTAAATTAGTATGGAGTTTGCGTTCAATGCATTCGACCTTTCTCTGAAATTATTCGTTTTACTTGCAGGATGCAGTGCTTTTATGGATGATGACTCCAGCACAACGGGATGCAACTTTGGTGAATGATTCAACGAAGGGACTGGGTACAAGAGACAGAGCACTGATTGGAATCATCTGCTCCCGGACTCCGTCACAAATTTATGAAATCAAACAAGCTTATTATGCGATGTATCACCAAACGTTAGAACGACAAATTGAAGGAGATACGTCAGGAGATTATAGAAAGGTAAGGAGTTATTGTGAATTTAGGGTGGTTTCAAATTACATTACTTTTTTAAATCATACTCTTCTTTGCACGACGTGTCTTTTTTGATGTAATATTTGATGTAATTTGCAGCTTTTGCTAGCACTCGTAAGAGGAAATCGCTCGGAGATTGCTACTGTGGACCCGAACTACGCACTAGCAGATGCACATGCCCTCTACCAAGCTGGAGTAGCAAAATTGGGCACAGATGAAAATGCTTTCATTCACATTCTGACGACACGCAGCCCGGCTCAGTTGAACTTGATCATGCAGTACTACAGGCAGCAGTATGGCCATGATTTTGAAAGGGTTGGTTACTGCACCATATTCCTGTAACAGACAATGGCTACAAAGATTGCAGGCATTTGGCTTATTCAGTGTATCTTGTTTTTCATGGTCAAGTTGTTGTGAATTGACTTAAGAATGCAAGGAATTGAAGCGAGAGAAGATGAATAACTGTAGAAACATGTGCTGCTGTTATGAAATTTTTGTATACACCATGTGACAAATTCATATTTGTGGCAGGCTATTAAGAAGGAGACTTCTGGACGTTTTGAAGATGCTCTTCTTGCTGTTGTTCAGTGCACTTGTTATCCTGCTAGATTCTTTGCCCAGGTGCGTTTCTGCCATCACAATTTATCAGCAGTAGATCCAATAGGATTTTCAATAATATGTAACTGTTTTAAGAAAATTTTAGATAACGTCGTAAAGAGAATCTTTCCCATGAGTTATGAGAGGTCTTCCGGAAGACGACGTTTTGAAGTTTATAGTATGAAATCGTGTTGAGTGCTATTATTGATAACAGTATGATTTACATTCTTCAATTGTTCTTGATTCATTTGCAGGAATTATATTCTTCAATGAAAGGAATGGGCACAAATGATCAGGATTTGATACGAGTTATTACAACTCGTGCCGAGATTGACATGTACTACATAAAAATGGAGTTCCAATCCCTGTACAGGACAAGTCTGGAGCAAATGATTGCGAGTGATACTTCTGGAGATTATCGACAATTCCTTCTCACTCTTGTCGGAGGAGCTTAAATTTATCTTCCGAAGAAGGAACGAAATCATTCATCTTTCAGGCTTTTGATGAACCGTTGCCTTGCCTTTTCTAATTCGAAATTGCTGAGGTTGCTGCATCGACACCCGAACCAGCTTGTAAATAAATACCATGACATGCACAAGCTGGCTGCCGAGATGTCTTGGGAAGTACTTCGGCACCGAAAGTTGGACTGGATTATGAAAGTCTTCTTTCATTCTCTGAGATGATACGCAGTCCTGCACCCCCCTGAAAATTGGGATTGGTAATTTTGGAGAATCCGGATGCTATGTAGGGACTTAGAATTTGTATATAATGCCACTACAAACAAAGAAGATTTAAGCAGAAGATTTGAGTTATTTGACCTTGAAAAACGGGATCAGTGGGTTTCAGGTGTACAACTAGATCATGAAGCTTTTTTAGTTTTTTGGGGGAATTTGTGGTAAAAAATTGTTTCTAGCTCAATCTAGGTTTCGTTATTTGAAAGGCCGATGTTCCCTTTCAGCAATTTTGGAGGTGAAGGTTAGGATTGATGATTTGTACATCATTGGTTTCAATGAGAATAAAAGGGTCTGTACTTTTATTGAGCACATGGTGAACTATTCTTTATTGGGCTCGCTATTCCAAAAACATAAGTTATACAGTTCCTGTATGCCCATTCCCAACCAGTGTGTAAGTTAAGAGCATCCCCACGGTGGCCGCGCCAGGTGGGGATGTGGCGTGCCCTCGCAGCCCTCCCCGCGTGCCTGTGCCTGCGCTGCCCCACGGCAGACGCGCCAAGCAGGGGCGCCAAATGGGTATTATCGCGAAGAATTTAAAAGTTTTGATATAAAACTTACGAAACTTACACATTTTACTTCCAATGCATTAGTAAGCACTCTCTTACATTGTTTCCAAAGCATTTTCAATTTAATTTGTATTTCTAGGGTTGAAGAGTAGCTTACTATATATACCTGGGGTGGTAGGAGGTAGAACAAACAATGTGGGATAAGTAAATTAGATGTAGTAGGAGCTCCACCACTCATAGTTTTTTTCAAAGTAGAAATTGTGTTAGAATTAAAATTTCAGACCTCATTTAGGCGTACCAGATTAACTTTTTCCAAAAAACTTTGAACTCATAAAAGATGTGAAATTAAGACAAATTTCACCTCCAAAAATCCTTTTGTGATTCAAGACTCAAATAAAAAGTTATGGACAAATTTCAAAAGAGGATTAGAAGGGAAATTTTTTTTACATTTGTAGAAATGCATAGTAGAAATTTGTCAATATATTTTGACTAGAGACTTGAAATCTCAAACGGATTTTTGGAGATAAAATTTATCTTGATTTCACATCTTTTCTTAGTTCAAAGTTTTTGAAGAAAGCTATTCTACTATGCCTAAATGAGGTCTGAAATTTAATTCTAACATAATTCCTACTCTGGAAAAAACTATGACTATGAGTGGTGGAGCTCCTTCTAATTACTTATCCCACATGGGTTGCTCTACCTCCTACCACCCCATGTGTATATAGTAAGTTTCTCTTCCCACTTACAGCTCAACAAAGGTGAATAAGCATTTTTCCCATTTATCTAGATTTTTTCAGCTTTTTCACACAAGTAAAAGAAACTTTATTGAGGTTAAAATTACTTGTGATAAAAAATTGAAGGTCAAATGGGGTATGTGCCTTGAAGATGGGTGAGAAGGACTGTCAATGCCTCGAAATTGGGTTGAGAAAGGTAGTCAATGCCTTTGGCGAGCCGCGCTCAAGGCTCACCATTTCCCCGTGAATCCTTCAAATTGTGGCGCGGCCGGGCAGTTTTCCCCGTTTGGCGCGTCAGCCGTGGGGAAGTAAAAGAAGCCAGGGCGCGCCCACTGCGCGTGTTAGGCCCCTTGGCGCGTCACCGTGGGGAAGCTCTAATGTATGAATTGTTTCAACGTATTATCTTATCTGAATATATTTCTGCAAGCACATTGTTTGCGCCAGTGAGCACTCTTCCCAACTAACTGGAAGTGTGCTGATGGCTTTCAAAAAATCCCCTGTAGGTCAGAAGTCAGAACATAAGCTTACTTGGTTAGATAGCTTACTTGGTCAGAACATGCTCTAACTTACTGTACTGCAATTATCTGATCCAGTTGCAAAGATACGGATTTGACACGTGGACCAATCACATTTGGTTTGTACTTAAGCCATGTGGGCAAAACATCTTGGATACAACTATCAGGATTCAGGATAAGGGCCAGCCACGATTGACCCCGTTATTGCCCCAACCAAGGGGTAAATGTAAAAATTGCCCCCTATTTTGTGCACCATAAATTTTGCATTTCTTCACCACTCCCCATTAATTGGGGGCTTTTGATTGCAAATATGAATTCAAGATTTGCAAATTTGATCATGGGTGGTAAATAAAAAGATTCATTGTTTTCTCTAGGGATAAAACTTGGGGCAATAAGGGGGTTAATCCTTGCTAGCCTTGGATAAGCCATTTGGATAAGTCAATCAAACAAAAATCTTCCATAAGCAAGCATTAGAGAAAATCTAGACTCTCAAGAAGGCCGTTTGACTTTCTGGAATTGTGCAATTACAAAAAAAAATATTAAAAAATTAAAATAAAAAAATGAAATAAAATATTTATTTATTTATTTCATAATTTCACCTTGTGTGCCATGCAAGATTGGGGATTTTTTTTAATTCAAATTTTTTAATTAAAAAAAAAAAAAAAAACTTTTTTATTCCCCTAGATTTGCACAGTTCCAAAAAGTCAAACAGCCTTCTGGAGAGTCCAAATTTTCTCTAATGCATCCACGTTACATAATCCACGGAACAAGCATCTTGATAAAGCATCCAATGGTAGAAATACCTCTTTCAAACAATTCTTGTAATGGATTTTTTTAGGGTGACCTATTGAGGACACTTATTGGATGCACTCTTCATTTAAAAAGATCTTCCATAAGCAAGCACCCATGTTACATAATCCATGGATCAAGCATCTTGGTAAGGCATCTACATATGGTAGAATTACCTATTTCAAATAGCCCGCATGTAATGGATGCATTCTTCATTTAAAAAGATTATCTAATTGTATCTTCTCATCCACTCATCTCTCTTCCCTCCATGCTTAAGGGAGAAGTGTCAAAGCTAACCATAATAGGTGAATCTATGAGATGGGAATGGGTCCAAAGAAAAAATCCACACTAACCTCTAAAGCCTCGAAGGTGTTTTCTGTCAAAAACCACTCAAAACTACCACTTTTGTTGCATTCACTTAAAGAAACCAACTAAATGTATTTTTTTGAAATTTAACTGTAGGTTCTTTTACTTAACTTGTCTGAGATCATGTAGTAAAAATTTCATCAAATTTGACCATACGGATTAGAAGATATTGGCATTCAAAGTTGGACAAAAAAAAAATTCTTAAGAAGATGCTTAAATTGCCCCCAAAAATAAGATTGTCCATAACTTTCTCATCCCTAGTCCAAATAGAATGAATCAAAGCTTCACGTATAGATAAAAACATAATGTTTTAGGAAAAAAATAAAAAAAAAATAATTTTAATTTTTTGTAAATTTTTGGGGGTTGCTTGCCAATCTCCATTTCTTACTTATTGTGCCATAAATTTTTCATCTGGCATCCGATTGAAACAAAAATTGTATATCCACAAAGCTCTTGCAAAACTACACAACCTCAAAAAATCTCAAAAATATTCACTTCAAATTGGGACAATGGGAACCTACCCAGGCCCAAATTGTCCTCCAAGGGGACAAGTAGTCCTTTAGGGATTAATATTGAATAAAATGTTCATTATTGGGAAAAAAAATTCATATTTTCTTTCATTCTTCTTCATCCTTATGTTTGCAAACATTGAGCTCAACAAATTTCTCATATCCTACAGATTGAAATGCTTAAGTTATAAAAAAATAGGTACCGCTTCTATCCCATAATGATCTTATTGTTGGCTTAAATTATATGTTCCAAAATGCTCTTCTTATTGTACTTTGAGACACTGGAATAGGTCAAATTTGACTTTCGATTGCTTTTGGGGATTAGCAAAAGAACTCAGAGTAGTAATTCCCCCTCCATCCATGCAATCATCAATTGAAAAACAAATGAAATGAATAGAAGGATCAATCAACATTGTTTGTCTTTATTTTTGCATTTCTTTGATTATTTCCCAATTGAAGGAGATGAAACTTTAACCCAAGAACGACGCCAATGCCATTTTGTGGCGTTCAGATGACTGTTTGGTAAAGTGGATGAAAAAGAAAATGGATTTTTCATCGGATTTTTTTGGGAGCTTGTGTATAGTCAAAATATGTTATTTTCAGTGTATTTGGTGAAGCTGTTGTTCCTTGCTCTACATCTGAATTTTTTTCACAAAAATGATATTTTTTGAATTTGAACCCAACTAATGAAATGAAGGTCATTTATTCTAATTTCTTCTCCAATTGGAATTTTGAAGAAATTCGTAATATTGAATATTTTATTGCAATTTGAACTTCAGATGTATTTTCAATGTCTATTGCATTCTAATTATAGAATGACACGGGATTTGAGTTTACACCATAATGTTTGTCACTATAATTTACACCCATGGTGAAATTTTCAGATTTTTTGAAAGAATTTTATATTTGATATGAATTTTCTTCACTTTTTCTTCAAAAATTCTCATAAAAATCAGTTTTACTCAAAAAAAATTAAAAGAAAACTGTGAAGCAAAGAAGAGATGTAATTTCATCTTTGAAAAGTAAATACAATTTTTTTTTATACATATCTAATTCAAAAATGGCAATAAATTAAGTAATGGGCAATGAGGCCTAAAATCAATGGTAATAGGTCTATCCTTTAAGGGTTAAGAGGCAAAATAAAAGTTCAAATATAGTCTTGGGCATCAAAATATTTTGAAAAGGGCTTTGAAAAGGACTATTGAAAATATTTTGAAAAGGGCTTTGAAGCTCAAAGTTTCTTGGATGCTATGAGTGCACCAAACTCTACTTATAGTGCAAAATAGGTCTTTAAAATGTTATTTTTAGCCTCAATCCGGAACATTTTGTCCAACAGGGAGATCAGTTTGGGACGGAGGTAGTACTACCTTAACAAGCATGCATATAATGCATCTGGGTTATGACCAACTTGTTCAGTCATCCAGCTACCTCTATCCAGATAATACCACCTACTGTAAGCAACCAAGCTGAGCAACTTCTTGGTAAACATTTTCATGAAAAGATGATAACCTGGTTTCTTGAATTCCAAGGACGTCTAAAATGCAATCATGTGCCCAAACTTCCATGGAAGTTTAGATGAGAATTATCCAGGTACAGTAATAAGCATCTCGGTGAGGCATCCGGGCAACAAGCAAGGCATTTGGATCCCGACTATCCCGGTTAACAATCCCATCCCATCGTTTACAACACTGCGGGGTAATTTTCCTCACTAATCACGGGTAATTAATGATGTCAGGTTGACAACATCGAAAAAGCAAAAACACTTTCAAACTCTCACACTACAAAAGACGCAAGAAGAATTCAACAACTTTTCGAGTCAGACATGAATCACGACGTCATTCCTTCAAAACTCCTACTCCATGCTCAAATGAACTCATATCTGAATATGACTCCAAAAAAGCTTTGTTATTAACACGTATACACAAGTGAAGCAAAGTGTTGCTTCTTCACAAGAAGTCAAGTGAGAAGTGAAAAGTTTCCAGCTGATGCTGGACAACCATCTCCACTCTCAAGTTCGTACTACAGTTCCTTTCAATGTCAAGGAAGTCTTGGCGCTTCCTCTCCATACAAGTGCTCCTGGAGGAAAAGAAAAAAGCCCACTCACTACGTCAAAATTCGCACTAATCTGGAGCTCTTTTCGGATGCACATTCGTCACTTCATTTATGGATCTAGATTTGTAGTGGCGTAGAACCTCTCCACAGCTCTACACTGATCTCCCAAAAATCACACTCATAACTATGTTATGCAGACAGTATCCTTCTGTTTCCATTCAAAGACCAGGCCAGTGGCCGTACACATTGAGCCACACATGCTAAATCCCTTGCTCATAAGTCCAACCGAGTGTATGAATAAATGAGTTGCTATAGGTAACAGGGGTCAGTACAAAGCACAATTTTAGTGTACCTCTAAAATTGAGCATGAGTAAACACAAAGAACAACCTCATTGCAGATATCAGTCCATGGTATAAAAAATCTCCAAGTATCTTCTTGAAACAAAGCAAGGTGAGTGCAGTACAAACGACCAAATTAATCTAAATGCAATCTACTCAGGTCAGAGCAAGATAGAAGAGAAAACGTAGATTTTAACATGGCAACTAGCTAGCGACGCTAACTTGAAACTAAATTACCAGATACAACGCCATAATCCTGATAGTGAACGAAATTTAATCTACAATTCCTGACTTAATAACATAATTACCGCTTCAAAACAGACGAGGCCAGAGTAGAACACACGGCATCGGACACTACGCAGGCAAGCAAAAAGAAACATTGGAAAGGAAAGCACATGAAAAAGATAAAAGAGGCATGAACAAGCATACCCTTCGATCAGTTCCGTGAATGATGAGGCCGGGACGGAGGTGCCCCTGCATGCCCATGGGCGGCATTTCCTGGTCCCTGGCTCGACGGAGCAGAAGGAGCCCGATGGTCGGGACCTGAGTCTCCACCACCGAATAACCACGGCAGACACATGGCTTCCCGCTTACCCTAATACATTACAAGAACCACAAAACATTAGAGCACAAACATACTCCCCTCAAATGAACATCAAAACACAAAACTAAAGCGATCAAGCGTTGTGAAAGGGCAGCCTTAGATTGTTCTCAAACCTAAGAGGAATGTTACTGTTCTTCCTGGCCGTGATCCTCAAGAATGAAAAAAATGAGAATTCAAAACTTTTCCAGAGTTACAACTGCCACCATAATGCAGCAAGATCACCAAACCCCAGAAAAAGCTGGTTCCAAAAGCGTGAGACTCAGGAAACCCTAAGCTTCACCACAGGAGTAGGGAATTCTCTTACTTGGGATCCGACGAGGAATGTACTCAAATATGCTGATTTCAACACATGCGTCTCTCTTCACTGACAAATTTTGCGAAGAAACTTGAGGCAGATTCAAAACTGCGGAGCAAGGAGGGAGGGAAGAAGACGCGTCATGGAACCTCGGAAGCTGCCACGCTAGCAGGGTACGTGGCAGTTGGGGATGACGAGATAAGCTAGACCTCTTTTATATCACCTTTTCTTATTTCATATCCTCCATTCTTTCACAAAAGAACGGACGTACCACTCGGTGTTAGGGCCAGCTTACATGTGAGCCCGGTGGGCAAGGAAAGCAACTAGAAGACAAGAACAGTGCCACCAATGATAGGTAAGCGCGGAAGGAGGAGAGGCAGTTCTACCGATATCGGTGTAGAAAACACTGTAGAAGGAGCATAAAAGTGCTATCTCTATTTCGGCATTGCTGACTGTTCCTACCCACCGATACATGTAAGTTGGCCCTTATTCTTTCGGTGTGTTTGTATACAGTACAATTTTTAAAACCCTTTTGATGGAATTTATAAATATATAATCCATTTGTATTGTATAATTTACTATAATGAAAAAGATTCAGCAAATGCATCTGATCATTTTACTTTGGAGGAACATGGCAATTCCGTCATCCATTGAAATATAGACTTTACAATCTGAAATACTCCGGTAAAACTTTACAAAGGTGCACAAAACTTTACAAACCTAATGTACATCTTGATTAGAATCATATGTCACAAGTTTTATGAATTTGAATTTTTCTTGATTGAAATTTGATCTCAAAAAAAATTTATTTTTATTTTTCACTTCATAAATTGCGAAAAAAATAAATAAAATTTAAAAATAACATCAAATAACTATAACTATCAAAAAAATATTTTTTTTTGCATCCTGAAAATCAGAAACATCCTCAAGCCACAAGCTACACTGTAATCATTTCCTCCTCTGGGTGTTTGCTAGCTAAAGGTACAAACACACTTGGGCTTAAGGCCAACCCAGTCTTAAAAGATAATAGCCTTCACTTGAAATAGAATTTCTATTTCAATCTTGCGATTTGAATCGAGCCATATCCGAAGATTCAGGGTTACGGATTCTTCTGGTCTAAATGCCTGCTGTTCACACATGTTCCCGGTTTTTTAATTTACCATGTGACACGTCGGATTTGACAACTTCAGTTTGGGGAAGTGGTCACACCTGAGAGGACCCCTCGGTAAAGTGTGAAAATGGGACCCACCGTCTGTCTTTTCCTTCACCTCAGAGTTTGCCTCTGTAGTCGCCCTCTCTCTTGGTTTTCACCTGAAATTTGAAAGGCGTTTTGGGTTGCGATCTTCTTCGTCGACGTTGTTTCTCTCTGCGACATTGGAGTGTGGGTTCTTCTTCTTTGAGTGCAGGTTCTGTTCCTTTGAGTGAGGGTTCTGTTCCTTGGAGTGCGACTTCTGTTTCTTCAATTCGTCCCCAGTTTGTAAGAAGGCGGCTCAATTCGTCAAGGGGAGAGGAAGCGGGCGTTGTTGCAGCGCACGTTTTTGGACGTGTTGGAGATCACTCGGAGCACGGCGGAGGTATCACAGGTATGTCCCCCCCCCCCCCCCCCCGCCTTTCCCTGTCGGCTTTGTCATTTGAATGCGGGTCTGTGAATATGAATTGTCATGTTCAGATCTTTGTTTTTGGGCCTGTCCCACTGGCCGTCCAGCAAAAATGGAGCGTCAGGTTCGGGGGTCTTGGTAGTCAGGGTTTCTTTGGCTTCTCATAGTGAACGTGTTTGACGTATGAATGTAATTTTTTTCTCATGTTAAGCAGCTTCAATTGCTTTTGACATTTTCACCCAATTGAGAACTTGTTGTTGCAGTACGATTTGCTCACAGTTCCTTATTGCACGCTTCGTGTAACAGCATCAGGTAATTTCTTCACCAACTCTGAATTCCGCTTCACTATTCATGTGCGGTACTGTCAAGTTTTGCTCTTGAAGTATGATCAATTTTTTTTGTTCTATAGTGGACGACCCTCGTTCCTTTGCAGTACTGACATGCTCAAATTGCCACCGTCTGCATTGCTATGTAATTTTAGGAACTTCAGCAATGGACTTCATGGCCGATCCTTCGGAGCTCATGGCGGTGACGTCAGCTCTCCTTTTGTTACTATTGTCTTCCAATCGTGCCCTTGATTTCCATCTTCCTGACGATACCGATGATGACAATGACAATACAATGCAGAGCATCATGGGGGCAACACCGGAGTCTTCTTATGAGATGGAGACTGTGACTCAGGCTGCCCTCTACACTTTCAAATTGTGCAATGTATTTAGCATCCTGGACAATGACCTTGGCTACTGGGTGAAGCCTAGATCAACAGTATGGTTCTCTCGATTTCTGCTAAACCAATACGATGATGAGCGTTGGATTGCCATGTTCCGTATGACAAAACCAGCGGTTCATAGCTTGGCTGCACTCTTAAAGCCTAGAGTGCAAAAGAAAGACACAAAGTATCGCTTCGCAATTCCTGTCCTTGTTCGAGTTGCTTGTGCATTGTTCAAACTCACTCATGGTGCAAGTTTGTTTATTTGCAGCGAAATGTTTGCTATAGGGAAGAGCACAGTTTCGTTGGTGCTCCGAGAGGTAGTGGAAGCCATAAACATCACTCTAAGGTCTGAAATTGCATGGCCAACTGGAGACTGGTTGCTTGAAGTTGAAGCCGGTTTTCAAAATTTGTGTGGGCTGCTAGGAGTCCTTGGGGCAATTGACGGTACGCATGTTACAAATTGTAAACCACGAAACGTCCCAGCTGACTATTATTATTTTAAGTCAGGCGGTTATACTTTAAACTGCTAGGCTGTAGTTGATAGTAACAAGCGATTCTTGGATTTGTTTATTGGGATGCCCGGATCCACGAATGATTCACGAGTGTTGCGTCGTTCCTCCTTATACCAGAAGGGAATGCACGGTTCATTGTGGGATCCTACAGTTTCCTACGAAGGGTTTCCACCGTACTTGCTTGCCGATTCGGGTTATCCCTTGCTACCGTGGCTTATGGTGCCGGTTAGAGAGCAAGGGAACTTGCCTATAGTCAACACTTTGTTTAACAGAAAGCTCCGTCGAGGCCGTGGTGTTGTGGAGAATGCATTCGGCATACTCAAGCAATCGTTTCAGGAGCTTTTGGTCAAATCTGACTTGCAGGTGACGTTTCTACCTGATGTCATTACGTGTTGTGCTATCCTTCACAACATGTTGCTTGGCCAATCACATGAAGAGGTGGAGACACTTCTCCAAGTACTGCGCACGGAGGGACTGCATGAAGAAGACGAAGATGACCAGGGCGCAATTGTGGATTTTGGGGATGCCGTTCGAGAAGACACCGCTCATGCTATGGGTGCACGGAAGAGGCAACAGCTTGGAGTGTACTTGGCATTGCAACGTAACATCGCCATGTGATAAGGTGAGGTGAGGAATGTCATGTTCTGTTTTTTTTTATTGCTTTCTGTTAACCTTGTATAGATTTATCCGTTTCAAATGCACCATGACTTTAGACGTTGAGAATGAACTGTAGCAAATTTATAATTCACTATAACGAACTCAGTACAGCAGTGCATGTGGATGCATTGATTGCAAAGAAAAAAGCCTTGTCACTAATGTTGCTTTCTATTGTCTGCAGGTGCACAAGGCCGCTCAGTTCTATGCGGGTCTACCTCAATTCTATATGGTGGAATGTGTAGACTTGTCACTAGTAGTGCTAGCATTCCCATGCTGTGGTTTAGGGTCTAAACCAGGGAGGCCATCTAATGGCACTGCCTCATGTTCTTTGAGAGAAGGAGTGGCCACCTGTGGCTCATCTCCAGCTGACTTTTCTTTTGGAAAGCGCACGCCCATACTTAAAACTGAGGACAACTGAGCCAAACATTGAACTACTTCTCCTTGCTTCATAATGGCTAGCTTGGCATTCTCATTGGCTATGACACTACTCTCATGCAGTCGGAGGTCTTTCTCCCGTTGATACTGCATTTGCTCAGAAAATAACTTTAACTGCACTTCAATCTTGGACCTCTCAAGGTCCCTACTAGCATCGGCCATCTCCTTCATTTGAGAGGCCATGACATCGCCACTTGCCCGTGTGGCATCTGCGATTATGGTGTGTCCCGACAGGTTCTTCTGTTTCACAGCAGTGTTGCCCGCACGGCGTCTGGCACTACACTCAGACATGTCGCTGGAGCTTATGAGCTGCGGCGTCACACCAGCAGGAAGTAAGGGTCGTTTTCCAAATCGTACGCCAGTGTTGTCAGGTTTGCTTGCTGTTGATCCGGTGCCTGTGGTATGTCCTTGCAATGCTGACGGTGTCCTGGTGCTTGTATCGGCAGTTGCTTGTACTTGTGCAGCTATGTCCACTGGGTCTTCGTTTTCTTGCTCACTATCTTGGATTTCTTCTTGGATTTCTTCAGTCTCAATGGTTGGTGGTCTTTGACTACGGTAGTTGCCATCTTCATTGGAAAGCAGATCGCGAGTGTGCGGTGGTTGCATACTTGGACGACTGCCGTACCATTCGTGCAAGCTGTAGAAAAGATCCCGTGAGAAAGATCGTGGGAGTCCTTCAGTCCTTCGATCCGCAATTGTGAGATTCCAGTAGTCAGCTCCATTTGTACCCATTCTAGCAAAGAAGTCGGCAATCCGCTTGTACTCAGGTACAATTTGATTCCACTTCGTTTTGCATGCTGCAGCGTCGCGGGGATATGGTGAAAACCCAAATTTCATGACATCTTGACTCACACGTTGCCATTTCCTAGTGTCTGCATTCATTAGGTCGCGTGGATCCACTGTGTCGATCTCCTCCAAAAACATGTCCCGCTTTGCGTTGCATAATGCCGTGACCTCCTGGGCTGACCGGTTAGGCCCGCGGTCCTTGCGAGCACGCTTCGGTGGAGTAGATTCAGCTCCGCTTGAATGAGGACTTGGTCGTGCTGCAGGAAGTGTCGGCCTCATGGGAGTTGCTGTGACTACGTTGGCGGCCATGACGGTATCTGCACATACGAGAACTTATTATATATTAATGAATTTTTTTATCAGAAACTCATTGCAGCATCGGAGTCCTTGTTTGTGTTGTGCAGGTCCAGTTTTAAATGAAACTTTGTTTAAATTAATCAAGAAAAATTGCGTACATGCTGCTCGAGGGGTCGGAACTGCAGGTGCCATGCCGTAATTTGCAGAGTCCAGGACGTTTTCCATCGTACGATACCTGTAATGCATGGCCCACCAAGTTCAATGAATTGCATTCAGATTGTCCAATAATGTATGCCAGAAATCTAGAAATGGGAATTGCACATTAGAAGCCAAGCAAAGAAGTCGTCGACAAGTACCTGATCACAGTTTGACAGTGTTTCGTAGTGTTGATGCAGGAAAGGCAATATTCGGAGAGCGATGGAGATTGTGAAGATGCGATGGAGTTTATACCCGCAGGTTGCATGCATGTCGCCCGTCGCCTGTCAATTCTCGTTCTCTGTTTTTGGATTTCTGTCAGTCCAAAGTTTGTGGATTTGCAGCTTTATAGCCGGTAGTTGGCAAAGCGCAGGCGCCGCTCTTTGTTAATCGTCCGTTTGGAGTCTCGTTAATTAAAAGCGGTCGCAAATCTCTCAGATCTAGGTTTCAAGCCGTTTTTAGTTTTACAAAAAAATCGCGCGCCATTCCGTAACAACCGCAGCATGATTGTTAAGAGCCTCGTAACCATTGTTGTTTGCTTGTGCCAGGTGGGCTGCCAGGTAGGCTCGACATTTACTTACCAGGGTCAGTGTGAACACCCTACCTTTTTTCCCTGGGGTAACGCCTCCCTTACGCCCAAGTGTGAATGTACCTTAATGCAAATCACTTTGGTCAACATGAGCCAGAATTACGAAAGGAAAGCCTTCCTACTGCAGGTCCCTTTGTTTGTTTTCACTTGCACGCTTAGCAACGGCATCTTGCACACACGTCAAGAGTCGTAGAGCTCTACCAAATCTAATTTAACCCCTAAATGCCCGAGGCACCCAAATGTGATGTTGCAAAAATTTTGAAGTTAAATAAAACCTTACCAAGTTATTATTTTTAGTAGTTTATAATTTTGAAAGATTATTTTTGAAGTTTAGTTTTAGCATCAAAAATTCAATTATCAAAATGATTGATTATGATTTTTCTATAATTCTAGATGTTGTGCAAGGGTGTCCACTGCAATCTTGACTTTTTGTAGTGTTGAGGACTCTTGGAAATGAGCCTCAAATACACTAGATCTTGGAGAAAAATTCACATGAGAAGTTCATTTAAAAAAATTGTAGAGTAGATTTTGAGAATCCATAAATTGATTGTGGTTATGCATGTTAGACCTTTTATCCTCATATTTTTGGAGGACCAATTTTTAGATTTGACATGTCAAAAGAGGATTGAAAGACTTCAAGTTCTTTTTGCAATTTTAACACCCTCATAATTAAACGTTATAATCTTTCAATCCATAAGTGGTATTGTTGTGTTTTCTTTTTCTATGTGATCTCTAATATGTCTAGTTTAAATTTGTATGGTTACAATTCAAAAAAAATGATACATCTTATCAAAAAGTTGTCTTTTTGTTCAATTTAGAGCAAATTCCTAGAAGTTCAAAAATGGCCTTGGGCATTTAGGGGTTAATTACTCGTCCTAGAGAAAATCCAAACTCCATACCATTTCCACTTCTAGTTTCTACAATGCATTGTTGGTGCTCATAGAGTTTCACTAGAGGGTTAGAAATTACTTACACACTTCCAAAACTTTGCAATCACGTCTTAAACATTCCTTGGAACTAAACCGGTAAATGGTGCCCAAGTTGAAAATAGAACATCCTGTAGTTGATTATTAATAGTGATTGGCAAAACATATGTCTAATGTTCAAACATATAGTGTTTGATTCTTTCTTTCAATAGGAATAGGGTTTGTCACAAAGTACCTTGGTCTGAGTCCTAACCCTAAAAGCTAATCCTAAGTCAAAATGGTGGGCCATAAGGAAGGTAATAAAATGTAATAATAGAAAGCTGAAATTCACCCCTACATTCTTGAACGATAAAAAACAAAAACCTTGGAACTGTAATATGTGAAATGAATATGGAGAAGATTCAATCTGAATCACATAGTAAACAAAAAACCAATGGAAAGATAGATAGGTGAGGCTTGTTGACAAAAGGTGAATGGTTAAATTTAATGGATTTTTTTCTAGTGATTTGGTGCAAAATTGCACCAAATTTTATGGCATGGCACCAAGCCTATAGGAAAAAATTGTACTAAAAAGGTGGAAAATTGCCAAAAAAATAAAAATAAAAATAAAAATTTGGATGAAATTGCCAGATTATGGATGAAAACTGGATTATGGATATGTGATATGTGCTAATATGATATTTTCTATCCAATATGTGGATGAATGTTGAAATTTGGAGCACCACTATAACATTCAATATTGCCACTTTGGCACTTCATCAAAAAAATAAAAATAACCCTAGTTAAATTGGCTCACACTAAAGCTTTGCAACACTATGAGCCTAAAAGATGGAACCAGGCCATTCCTTCTCCCCCTTCTCCCAAAATTGACAGCCCCAAAACCAAACCCAGTCTGAAATTATGGGTGGGGATTTTGGGTTGGGTTAGGTGGGGGTTAGGGTTGGGTGGGATGGGGAATTGGGAATTAAAAAATATATATTTAAAATGTTTAACCAATTAATGCATCTTTTGAGATTAATACACCAATTAATGTACATTTCCTCACAATGTACTCAAAAGATGCAGTAATTGCATTGGCACTTTTTTTGCCAAGCTCAACTACTTGAGACAGCTTCACGCAAAAGCATGCCCATCATTTGTATATTTGTGTTCATGAAAAACACCTTTTTTGTAGCAAGTGCTTCGCAAAGACCTAATTTTGCAATAGACAAGAGAAGGCCAGTGAAACCTTTTTTCACAGAAGCCATGAGCGAGAGCACATGGAGATGTAGAGGGATTTAAGTAGAGCCAGAGAGTCGTCTGTCCTAACTCAGCTGCAACACTCATTGGGTGGAAGAAGGAAAATTTCATTATCCTCAGCAAGTCAGCACTTGCATTCTCTGGGTCATCACTTCACATGCTTTTAGGGTCATCGAGCCTCAGTCCTTCTCCAAGAGGTCTTCGAAAGGAGAGCGCAAGTATGACCTCTCTTGTACCCAATCCTTTTAAATTATTTTGCATACGATACTTAGTGATCCAATTTTCACCATTGGATGCGTTCCTGTGCAACACAAACATGCAGTCCTTCTGAAGCTCATACGTCGGTCCTCGCTGACGCTCCTCGGGAAGGACCCCTTTCATCATAACGCTTTAGTTTGTCATCAGCAAAGTCATACACACTTCGAGTAAAGCTTGTGCTTCTGGAACTCCTGGAGTAAGTGACACCAATAATGAAACCAAGTGGCGGTGTTGCTTTTGGTCCATCGACTTGCACCAGAATGATACATCTCTACTGTGGGACGGCCTTTCCTGTTTTTGCCAATCACCACCACCCTATAACACTTGGTTTCAGAGTCCACGTTGATGTGCATCATTTTGGGAGGGGTTAAGTTAAACATACTGCAGAGGCGGGAGTTTATGCCGAACTCGTGTCAAGAGATTCACCACAACAATGCACAGAGGATTGGCTTTGCTGGGTTTCCCATGTGCAGACAAAACAGACCAATCCACTATCACGTGCACCCATATCATCCCATCGATTCTGATGACTAATGGGATCTCCCGGATGCAAATGATAGGAATATTGCGACCTGCGAGTGCTCAGATCACATGTTGTTACGAGAAATTCAGAATCAGAATAATAAGCACTGAAAGAAAAACCTGCAACCATGGTGGGACTAGTTTCGTCAAGGACTCGGTTGATTTCCGAGTTCACAGTAATCATGTCTCGGTTCCATTCCTTCGAGGGACTGCGCAGCCGAGTGATATCAGGCAAGGGCAGGCCTGCCAACACAAGGAACAAAAACTCCTTGGGAAGAGTTTTTTAAAGCACGGGACTCATATTCTTTGAATCCACGGAAACAATCTTGCGTGAAGCAGCCATGTCGAGTAAGTTTTGTAACACCAAGCCTGGTGGTCCTCCCTAATAACCACCTTCGCCGAAGTCATTCAGCTTCTCTCGCGAGAGCCATGCCACTTCAAGGTAATCTAGCTGTTCACCATCTTCGTCCAAGTTGTTCCAACGTGGTCCATCGTCACCATCTCTACCACCTCCATGGCATCGTTCCAAGGAACGGTAAAATATTTCAGGTTCGAGTTTGTGGCCCGACCGCCACTTGCTTTGCGTTTTTCTCTGTTCATTTTCAACAGCCTATCTGACCTCTTCCGCAGTAACCTCTCAGATATGGTTGATAATTGCTGGATAATTGATCAAGTTCTCGCTGACCTAGAAAGCGAAAACGCCCTTCCGCAGAGTACCAGTGATCTCAGAACTGGTTCAGGGTTTTTGGCCAAATGTTAATTTTTGGAAGATTTTTTTTGAATTTACACTGGGGGCATGAAGAAATTATGTAGCAACCGAGCGAAATTTAGCCAGTTTTGGGATGTCTGCGGCGCAGACTAGGCTCCATGTCCATTTTCAGTTCTGAATTGACAGAACAATAATTAGAGACTTGGATTCCAATGCATACTAATAAATATACATCAAGAACATGGGGCTTTGAATCAAAGTACCTGAACAAAGTAGTCAGCTTTGGGCTCGGCACAGGATTGTGGCCCAGTCAGCACTACGCCATGTCCGCACTGATTCACGTGAAGAAGACCCTCTGCCACCTTCCAGACAGCACCCATTCCATCCCACACAAATGAAAAGCGTCCCACAAATTAAAGCTTTACAACATACCGTAAAGCAACACCACTCTGACCAACATGCATCGGACCTCACAAGTCCGAATGCTCTCCACTCCAACCTTCAAGAGCTATGCATTTCATCTCTGAATTGAAAGACGTCTCCGAGAAGATGGTATCATCCCCATTTGTCCAGCACTTCAATTCCCAGTAGAACATTTTCTGATCCATCAAGAAGAGCTCAGAAGACCCGACCGTTTCAAAAGCAAGCACTTCCATGATTCCCGGGTACAAATATCAGACCTGAATGCCTCCCAGAAAATTCAAACCCTCGGTCAATGTCTGCGAAATGCGACTGCGCCGTAGCTTCTTCCGATGATCGATTAGTACCAGCCCTTCCTTGAGCTCTCACCATCAAGAAGGTTCACTCTCTTTGTCCAGGCAGACATGCAGAGCTGATGAAGCAAAGAAGCTTTGAGAAGAAGATTCACACTCGTCTTTCACATTGAATAGCTTGGCGATGACGCTATTTCTGAAGAGGCGCATTTGATGAATGGCTAGGAAAGTACTTCCTAATCAGAGCTTCAGTTTTGTGGCATGATCACATCAACTCTATTCGTCAGGATTGGGACTGTATTATGAGGCGGGGCTTGTGTGGCAACACCTCACATCAACGGTCTTTTCATCGAGATTAGTCGTAAAAGTGTAATGGAGTGGCATGATAGTGCTCATTGCTTGTTCAACGATATTTTTTTTTTCCATTTTTCATTATGAGCTCTTCAAGAATTCAATTGAGGCAACCAATTCTGACATATATTGCATAACATTTCAGCAGGCTAAGGCTGTACTTCACATTCATTTGCCTAACTAGTGGATTCAAAATGCTTGCATGCATAAGCATCTGGACGTAGACCTTCATCCCCATAACAGAAGTGAAAACTCCAATTTAATGGCAAGGCCCGAACAATGTCTGCATCTGAATGCATGCAGTGTTGCGTTCTTATTCCGAATCCAAAGAATGGCGCCGAAGCGGAGACGTCAACAATCATGAACAAAAATTCATTTTCTAGCTACGCACAACTCTATACACACAAGCTACCCTTATTACGATCGCAGGGAAAGTACGTACGTATCCTTCTTCCTTATCCTTCTGAAACATCAGAAGTTTCCCAACATGCTTTTGCACTAGGAACGAGCTGAGGAATCGATCAGGAAAAGCCGGCAACACAGGGACATAAATCACTGACACAAACTTTCGGGAACCCGGGAATGCATGGCAATCCGGAAACTAGTGATCGATAATATCCTCCAGGCCTGTGAACGATGTGAGCGATGCAATTGCACTAGTTCAGTTGCGTGCAATTGTTACGAACCTGCCCAGCACTCCCAACAAGCACCTCATCCCGTGCCATGACCACCACCATCGCCCTCCCAAAATGCTCAGCATGCTATTTCTCATTCCGAAATCTTATTCCGAATTCAATGAATGGCGCTCACGCGGAGACGTCAACAATGATGAACAAAAAATCATGTTCTATCTACACACACTTCTATACTCACAAGGTACCCTTATCGCAATCACAGAGAAAGCACGTGCACATCCATCTTTTCCTATCCTCACGAAATTTACATCAGAAGTTTCTCACATACATGCTTTTGCACGATGTGAACGATGCGATTGCAGTACTAGTTCACTTGCCTGCAATTGCTCCGAACCTGTCCCGCACTCCCCACCAGCACATCATACCTCGCCATGACCACCATCGCCCGTCCAAAGTTCCCCCCAAACGCACTCCCCGCATTCGCCGTCACTTCCCCCGACGTCGTCGCATCGTCCACCAACACTTGATCGGAGGTCAGCAACCCTCTCCCGGAGATCAGATTATCGAAGTATGTCGAGTCGAATGCTCCCGGTGTGACTTCGTCCAGGTTCAGTTCTGGAGTGGCAGCGGCAGTGGGGCAGAGGGATTGGAGAGACGTTAGCATGTCGGAGGGGAGGCTGGGGTCGGCGGTGGGGTAGAGACGGTCGGTGACGAACTGGCAATGGGCGACGCCTAAGGTATGGCTGCCGGAGAGGGCGACCATTTGAGCGGCGTTCAGGTTCTTGGAGGCGAAGGAGGATACGAGCTGGGGGACGGTCATGGTTTGGATGGGAAGCTCCTGACCGGGGTCCAGGGAGGAAGACTGGAGGCCGTCGCGGCGGCCGCCGAAGACGTCCCAGCTTTCGCCGCCCGTCTGCAGCACACAAGCACATGCACAATCACAGGTTTGATCACAGGTTCGATCAGTGCGCATGCCCTAGTGTATTCTCGTATATCAGGAGTAGAGTTGATCTTTCAGATGAAGGACTTAGAAGGAGAAAGGCCGAGGTTTTGTTTTTTTTGCAATTAATTGTTCTGTTAGTAGCTTAATTAACACGAAATAAATGTGCAAAAAGTTTAATTGGTGCAAGTTTCTAGATTGTTGTAGGGAACTTAGGTTCAAAGTGCACCTGTATGGTGAATGGAACCTCTCCCTTACTGTCAGTTAGGTGAATGGAGGCTTTACATGAATTACGTTTCCATGGTTGCCATCCGATCGAATGGTTACACTGATATGATCCAATTTGCGAACTGAGGCCTCCCTCCCACCCATCAGAAGGATATCGATCGAGCTGCTTGCTGCTCCCATATCAAGTGGGGTATTGTGTGGTGCTGATGTGAGTAGTTAAGTAAACACAATATGAATACAATTGGTCATTTTTCGATTGCCCAAATGAGGTGCACAAGCGGTTCTTCCTTTAAAATTAGGACGAACGAGAAGAAGATTTACTGTGAACCTTGGACAGCGACACTAATCTTGGTCAGTTTACTACTCCGTAACAATTTCTGAGTGATCGATTGGAGAGATCGATAGAAGGAACTCTTCTTGAAAGCTCTGCTTCTAGATACCACCGACCTTCTGGAGATTTGAACACTCTTTCTCAATGGTGGGAGGTGGAAATACATACTAAACAATTCTGATAGAGTGGGACGGTTTATGTATAGAAAGTCCCCGAATAATTAAATGCAGTTCGATCACGTACCAGGGTGACAGCGTCCCGAGCTGCGTACTGCAAAATATCCGCGCATGAAACGACTCCAGGGCATGCCTCCTCCACGGCTGCTTTGGCAGCGTCGATGGCTTCAAATCCGTGGAGATTCACGTTAATCGGCGCTGCTTTCTCTGAATCCGTCGTGTCCAGCAGCACAGACGCGTCACAACCCTGCAACGTATCACGCCATTGTTCCACCACAAACGTCAAATTCACTCTTGATTCCGACGGAACCATATAATTCACGAGACAGGGAAAATTAAAGAAGAATAGCCGCTGACTGTCCAGAAAGCTAGCTGGCTACAGAGTCGCAAATTCACAACACAAATTGCAATTGGAGTCATTGCTGAGTACTTCTACTTCACGTATATCCTCTTCTTCTATTGAATGCCATGATTTGATAACTGCACACCAACAACCGAGGCAAGTAATTGGTGAATTTCAATTTCAATTACTCACACGAACAAAGCAGTCGTGGAATGCGAGACGTAAAACACCCGGAGCCACGGTGCTGTCGCTGTCGATGGAGCTTCGCATGGAGCTCGTGATAATGGTTTCAACCGTAGGGCAGGTGGTGTCGTAGAATCCCACCGCAAGGCCTTGAGCCGCAACACCACTGCTCAGACTCAATGCCACAAGGGTTACTGCTAAGAAGGCCGGTAAAAAAGCTTCTTGAATAGTTGCCATCTCCTACAAATTGTAGACCGTATATATTTCACAGTCTTCAAGTAATCAAGGGAACTTGATCTACAGTCTGTTAGGGTGTTGATCAACTAGCTAGCTAGCCGTTGAAGAAGAAGCTAGATCGATCCCTATTCTCTATCTGTTTTGGTGCTTCACCTGTTCCATCCATGTGCTCACAAACTAGACCAAGATATCGACATGGCCGATCTGAAACCTAATCCCACTAACTAGTTGGTGAGAAAATTTTCTGGAAGAGGGAGACAGGATCGGATGAAGCAAAAAAAGGATCAATTCAGCAAGTAGCAAAGTTTTGGTCCAAGCTCGTATCTAGTGGATCGGCTGTTGAGAGAGAACACAAGAGTCGTTTCCGTTCAATCAGAGCAGGGAGTGTGGCTTGTACGTTCCTGTGATACCATATTCCCACTTCAATTCCACGTGCACAAGCAAGATGAGTGCACACACACATCAGAAAATTTTAACTAAGGTTGAGGGGCCAGTAGTGGATCATTTAAGCGATTTTGGAGCAGATGGTGAGGAGTACGAGGTGGTGGAAATTTTTGCCCATGCAGGAAGATAGGAAACATGGGGATAGCTAAATTTTCAGAATTTTATTCCCGAAATTGAAATTACTATGAATTTTGAATTTTGGGAGTCAAAAAGTGCACTTGTCCAGTAGTCAATGCCTAGAGTCTTCCAATTCCTATCATTCGGGAACTTCTTTCTTGCTCACTACTCCCTACTTTTTTGCTCACTACTTTAGGACATGTGACATAAGGTTTTGCTCACTACTTCAGGACATGTGACATAAGGTGTGACCACCCATCGCCAACCAGCACTCCATTGGCAATCAATAGGGTGGTAGAAATGCAATAGAGGTTGGGATTAATTTTCAAACATGAATTCTTGACTTCCGACCATCAATTCCTCCATTCTCTTCATGACCCATTAGCTTGGTTTGGAGTGCCAAAGTGAACAAGAAGTAGTCTCTTAGATGAATGGTTTAAGAAGAGTCTAGACATTGGCTACAGTGGGTCCGGCACACTTATGTCCTTCCAAAATTCATAGTAATTTCAGTTCAAGCGATAAAATTACCAAATTTCGGCAATCTTCCTCATTGCTATCCCTGCACCTATAGAAATATTGCCTTTGCCCTCTTGTACTCTACATAGTGTCTGTAGTGGCTTAATTTGGTCGGTTATGGGTGCTCACACCTTAACCTTATTTGTCCCAACTTTGAAAAGGAAAAAAAAAAAAACATTCTAAGCTTGAGTTTGGGCCTAAGGTTGGAAATAGTACACCCTACAGGGTAGAAGCACCAGTTGTCAAACTGGTGCTTCTACCTTAATAGGAAACTAATGCGAAACTAATTTAACGTTGTGTACAGGTCGTACCATACTTTGATCTATCAGTACTGGTAAGTAAGTACCTTATTTTACTCCTCTAGTCTCTTATTAGCAGGTCAAGGAAGCATCCAGGCTTAATTAGATGACTCAAGTCTTCAGACAAGGACCCAAAGGACTGGAATCAGTGTGCAACTGTGCACTGGTTTAGTATCCATGCGAATCGCTGGCTTGCTGGGAGCTAGTCCAAGTACGTCGTCAAGGCTTGCATCGCAAACGACAATAATTTGAAGCCTTCCTTCAGCTTCACCAGCTTCACCCCAAATCCTGCCATAATGCTCCAAAATTCATGCAAGTGATGTGTGTCTCGGTTGACATTTGTGCATGCGCGTGTTTGACTTTGCTGATTTCTAATCAACTTGACAGGCCACTTGCAAGATTCTCAAAGAAAATTAATTAGGCCACCTTGAATTGAATCAACTGAATTATACGGAGTATTAGTGAACTGAAGAAGCATTACTGTAGTGATGCGGACGTGCATGCAATGTGACTCCACAGGAAGATAGATAGCTAGATGTTTGCCGATTCTAATTGCCTGACTTCAGACTCGTTAAAGCCCACACCGTTCCTTGGTTTTAGAGCTTTGGATCTCTCTATCTTGGCACTCCGAAAAACTCATCCGATAACTGAAAATGAGCCTGACTGTAGCTGGCCACACCAGCTCCTCATGCGCGCAGTTCAGGGTAGGTATCTATGCCCAGCTGTTCCGTCGAATGTATATTTAAGTAGAGATTTAATATGCTCCTCCATGCAAGTTGAAGACTTTCATACCCAAACACCAACTTACGGAACCTTTTTTTTTTATTAGTGATCCAACATCATGAAGATATTCAGAAGTGACCTGTCATCAACCGAAACAAGTATAAATAATATGACTCACATTACACAATTTCGTTTGTCTCAGAGCGCGGAAATTGTGACACCAGTCACGTGCACAGTGCCCATTCAAAAACTAGGCGGCTAGGCCAGGTGTAGAAATTCAGGTTCCCCGATGAGGACCTCTTGAAATCTTCGCCACTACAATTTCAAGTTTTGACTAATCGATACAAATGAATGAATATTAATCCGTCATTCCGGCCTACTGTTAATTCCATTGTTTTCATTATTTTAGGTTTAAGATTTGGAAGATTCAGGAATCCTGAGAAAGTCAGTCTTCTCGCCCTAGTACTCCCTCGATCTCGCTGCCTTTCTGATCGCTAGAATTTTTTGCACACAGGGCACTAAGGTGAGCATTATTGGAGATCCCTTTCAACTCTGCTCATGCAAAACAGCCTCTCACTGATGCACAGACAAGCATAGAAAAAAACTCCATAAGTTACACAGTAACCGTAATAATGCACTCCAACGGACCCAAGCCGCCTGCTTTAGTCGTGGGTCCATTCCAGGTGTTTCCAAAAGAGTCGATGAGACTGGGCCTTCCGAACTTCGAAGTCAAACCGTTTCTAAAGCTCAAAGTGCAAGTGGGGAACGTCACCCTCAGGAGGGTCCAGAATTTCCTAACCGTCCCATCAGGTAGCTGGAAATTATTGGGAGTATCTTAGCATCCTTCAGATGGTTCCAAGCTACACCGGCTATTTATCCTACTAGTTAGTCAGAGAGGGCACGAGGCTAGTGTCCATTGCAGCTACTAAAACGAGCATAAATATTCTTTTCACACTTCCTCACATGAAGCTTCTAGAAGTAGAACTTCTCTTAGTGCATAAATGTCATTTATGCCAAGTAGGTGGGCCCAATTTCAAAGCACTCTTTCTGAAAAATAGTGTAATTAGAATGGCCATTATTACACCTCTCTAAATGCATAAAGTCATAAACCTCTCTTGGTGCATAGTCTCGGTACTAGGCATTGAGACAAGTTTTGCATGTAATAATCTAAAGGTTTCTTGCCTTTGATTCAAAGCCAACAAATAACTATCATGTGAGAGGCTATATACAAACATGTTTTTCTAATGTTGGAAAGCTCACTTTTTGAGAGTCGGGGTAATTTGACCCCCTTGCTCGTCCTGCCTACGTCATTCGTAGGGTGCATGTAAAAAAAGAGTCCCCCTATTTTGTGCTTGATTCATCTATTTTATGGAGTTTTCCTAGCTAATTTAAAGCCTCTGAATTCAAAATTTGCAAATTTTCTCACGTGTGGCAAATAAATTTATTTGACATTTCCCCTCATGGACAAGTGAGGGAGGTAGTTCACCTAGGCCCTTTTTGAGTAATCCCCTAGGAATCTAATTTCTTCAAATGCATTTACCACTTTTGTCTATCCAAAATGAACAGGCAATTATAATTCTAAGTTTCTTGGTATTAACAAACTCCTCGTGCCAATGAGTTTTCATTGAAGGAATAAACAAGAAAATGAATAAAATACCAATCAAATGTCTTGTACACTTTGTCCATACAAAGCACCTATCCATAAAAAGTTGACAGTGCATCTTGAATATAAGATCTTATATAAGAGTAATTAAAAAAATAAAATAATGATTTTATATCTTGATATTTAATTTTAATATTGAACATTTTTTTAAATTGAATAAATGCATAATAGGATAAATTAGTGGATTTTGGAGGGACAATTTATCGCTCAATCTGACAGATTCTGGCCAATTTGGCCTTGTCCATCCAAAATTTGGCCTATACAATGAAGTCATCAAACAAACATGTGGCCAAAAAAAACCCACTAGGATAACCCCTTTTTTTTCCTACTATGCCACTTTTGAGATTTTCAAAAAAATCGTGGATGTTAACTTCTAAAGTCCTAAAGGCTCGTCATAGGATTCTTGAATTTTTGATAGGCTTGTGTGATTTTAATTTTTTATATAATTTTATATAATTTTTTTTAAAGATAGAAAGTTAGATTAGCTTTGTAGGAATATATTACAATTAATCAGTGCTTGGGAGCAAAAGTTATACCACCCTAAGCTCAAAAAGTAGTTCAAGGGGCAGTAAAATAAAATCATAAAAAATTGAATGTTTTTTAAATTTAAATTTTTTTTCAAACATTACATTTTTTTCTATATCCAAAGCTTTGAAATAAGTTTAAATCATTCTATTTGAACTAATGATGAGAAAGCTATGGACAATCTTGTTTTTCGGGCAATCTAAGCATTTTTTTGAAAAAGAACTTGTTTTCTTCACTTTAAATGCAAATGTCTTGCACTCTACATCGTTAAAGTTTTTGAAATTTCTCCTACTATGCATTTTTATACTAGTCTAGTATAGGATTCTATGATTAAATATGCAAAAAAAAAAATTAAAAAAAAAAAATCTCTTTGCAATAGAAATGGCAGTTTTGAATGGTCTTTGATGGGAGAAGGCCTTGGGACTTTAGGGGTTAGTAGAAGACTAACTTTAGAGCAAAAAATAATTTAGAAAGTTTATGAAGGTTTGTCTTGAGATATCATCACCAAAAATTTCAAAAAGAGATTGATAGTGTATATTTGTATTCTCACAAATACATTAGATTTTTTAGAAAACTACATTTCTAATCAAGTTTCTAATGTAGAAGACTAGAAGTGCTTCCCAAATGCCTAGGTGTAGAAACTCCCTATATCACAATTTATGCCATCCATACCTTCACTTCATCGACATTTTAAAATCCCCATTTTAGCCATAAACAACACTTTCTTACATTAATAATATTGCTATTAAATATATCTCAGAATTCCATCAACAACCCTCTTTTTTATGAAAAAGAGGGTTGTTGATGGAATTCAAAAAATTATTTCACTAGGCAATCTTTTCATTTTTTAATTAAATTGTTATGTATTTATTGTTTATTTCAATTGTTTATCTACTTTTAGAAAAAAATTTGTGGAATTTTTCTAAATGTATTTGAAAATAAAAAATTTAAAGTAAGAATCTCAATGAATTTTTAGGATAAGATTAACAAGGGAATTTTTTACAATCAAAGTTTGGAGCAAATTTTGTTACTCTTGTATTAATATGGGAGTTTTGAAATTCAAAATCTGTAAAATAGATTAATTCATAAAAACTAGAGTTTTACTCTATGTTTATGTTATGCATGTTTTATTTTATTTTTCAACATGCTAATAAATGTTCTTTATTTTTAAAATTGATTTTAAGACTAGTGCTTTTAACAAAGTACACATAAAGCACTAATCTTTTGCACGAAAGAAGTAGATTGTACTATGCATTTGCCCATCTATATTAGTATATTTGGATTTTGTTAATCTCCATGCTACTAGTGACAACAAATTAGAGGTTTAAGACATTGAGGGTTTGGGAGTTGAAAATTTCCAACAAGTTGTCACACATAAATCAAAGTTGGAAAAGAATCATTGTTTGAAAACAACTTTGGAAATGGAGATAACTTCTCATTGTAAATGAATTTTTGCATGTGCACCTTCAGCATCAAGAATGCATGAACCAATATCTTAGGCAAAGTACATAATGCAATGTTTGTAGTGTACACTATTATAATTTATAAAGAGCCCATACAAAGATCTATTGGGTTGCTACATGACGTTGGCGTAATTATATGATAGACTATTATGGGCAAGCAACAAATTCCCAAACTTGGTTATGATAGTAGGACTAATAAAAGAAGTAATTGCCTCAAATGAAGCATCAAGGAATTGTAGATGCTCGGGGGGTGCATTGCATAGTATTTTTAGACATCATGTATGTTTAAGCTCCTATTATATGGGGGCTATGTAAGTAGATTTGGTGAATTTATATGGGGCTATCTTTACCTAAATTTCTAAATTTGTCTTATTTTATGTACCCTATATTTCATTTTTTTTTTTAAATTGTATTAATTTTTTATACCATATGTTCATTATAACTAAAGAAGAGTTGTATGTTTCTCACCAAAACTTATGGGATCAAAAGAGAAATTTTCATTAAAAATTGCATACTTGTGATGGTATACCATAGAAAACAGGAAGTGGAACATTTTGAAAGGAAAGCTAGATGAGCACCACTTTGAAACAGCAATTGCGTTCAAATACATTCAAAGTGTGCCTACTTCCAAGAACATAGACAAAGTAATATATAGAGCATAAACCAATAATATGTACAAACCATACACAAAGTAATACTCATATGAATAAAGGGAGAGAATGTAATGTGCACAAATGCAACACATGTGTTTCCAAACACAACACAATATATCGTTTCCAAACACAACACAATGTATCAAAATGGAGTCTAAAAACTGAAGGTTGTACAAGCAAAGGTCTAGTATTATCTTTTCAAATCACAATAGGAAAATGTTTATCTAAAAAACATCAAGATCTTGAAAAATATAACATGCAAAAAAAACTAGCAACCTAGGGAGTTTCTTGCAGTGAATTTTAGAACATAGAACAAACAGCTTGCACATTTCACAACACCACCACAAATCCATAATGAAATAAAATGAGGGAACTTAACCCCTAAATGCCCAAGCCTTTCCAAGTGCATTTGTTTATGAAAAAAGAGCATGGACTTATAGTTAGCCCCAACAAATCAAATTGTTCTTTTTTCAAAATCTAACCGTATAGATGTTTAAAGAGATTGCTAATTAGTATGTATACCAATTTTCAACGCAAAATTGCATAGGAGTTGTGAGATTATAACAAGAGAAGTTTGTGTTTTATATTTTCAGCATGATGTACATCCCCACAATGGAACTGAAATTTGCATATAAAAGTTTTTTGAGATTAGAGGTGACATGAACAACTAATAATTGTGTTAGCACACTAAAGTATACTTTCAAAAAACTTAATTTTATACAAAAAGCTATTAAACTCATCACACAATCCACCTTGCAATTGTTGAGATGCAAATTCTTTTAAATATAAAAATCATAAATAACTCCAAATCAATATTTTCTTTAGAAAAATTTCAATGGTGAAAATCTTGAAATCACTTTACTCTTTCGATTGGGACAATTTTCAAAGCAAATGGATAAGTACAAGTTTTTAGATCTCAAATCAAATGAAATTGCTCAAAGTTGGAAAATGAAGTAAAATTAGCAAGCTTTACTCTTCCACTAATGGCCATGTATGGCTTTGGAGACTTCTCAATAATCAAATATGTATCTTTTTCAGTGAAAAATGAAAGTTTTCAATAGTTAACCCTAAAAACTGCCCGAAAAAAATTTAAAAACGGTCAGCCGAATTTAACTGCCCACAGCAAAAGGAGTTCAAAATTTTAGATCGACCATATATGGTTGATCGGGCAGTTAGGGGTTAAGCTGAAATGTGAAATGAATAAACTCAACAATTTCAAGATTGAATAGCAAGATTCACCTCATCACATTTTAGGGGTTACCTAAACCCCAAAGCCTGAGTGACCTTAACCCTAGACCGCCCAAGGCCGTTTTGGGTAAAAAACATCCTAGCTTTTGAAGTGCTATAAATCCAAATGTGACTAAGTAATAAAGATCTTAACCGTACAATCATGTATTACACATGTTGTAGATGTCATGGATCAAATTTGAAGTCATTTGACCATGTAGATTGCAAGATTATAATGTTTTAGTGTTGAAAAAGAATGCTGAAATTTTCCTAAAAACACATTTAGAGGCCAAATTTGATTTCTAAACCTAATCAAATGAAAAAACTTTAAACTACAAAGTGATTCAAAACCAGGATACAAACACACTGGTGAAAAAAAATGTCATTCAATTGACTCAATGTGTTTGCAAAATGGCTTGCAAATGTCAAAAATAGGCAAGAAAAGTTGCAAAAAACACATTTAGGGCTGAACCTTTTTCTACTAAAATGCTTCTCAGTCATTCATAAATTCTTGGATTGATATGAAAATTTATCCACACAAACAAGACTAGTATGCGCAACTTTTACAAAAACAATTATTGAAAACGGACATTTTATGAAGAAGATACAAGCCGCCAAAGTTCACTATAGTCCATAAATGGCGGGATTTTGAATTTTGAGTTGCTCCCAAACATTCAAAACAACTTGGATTGACATGAAAATTTCACCACAATAACTAAAATTTGCGGGAAACACAATCCAACAAATTTTATTGAAATCAGACATTGGATGAAGGAGATACAAGACCCCAAAGTTGCAGCCCATGAAGTGCACTTTGGTGAATCAAATGTGAGCCTGTGAACTTTGATTGGCTTCCAGAAAATCATTAACTCTTGGATTGAACTGAAAATTTTACTACACAAACTAGAAGAAAAGGCGCAACTTTCCCAACAAGTTTTATTGAATTTGGACATCGGATGCAAAAGTTACAGTACTTTGAATTTAACTTAAAACTATGTGAAGACACTTTTTGTCCTCTTGGGCGGTCTAGGGTTAAGCGGCAAGACCTGAAATCTAAAGCCTGCTCCCCCCAACAATACACTTGCATTCTACCCTAATTCCTACAATTTGCCCCACCCTAACCACACAAATCGTAAGTACCCTGAGCACCAACCACATTTGCTTCCATTCACAATTTCTGCCGTACACCTTCCAACATTTTGAGAACTTGTTGCAGACACTAGAAGAAACACGTGTTCGTCACAATTGACTAAAATGCGACTAAGTGTCGTATACAACTATCCTACGACTATAGCCTTCTCTATTTGCACCAAATCTTGCTTCACTATTTTACATCAGTCATACATTGTTTTAGTCGCAAAATAATCGTAGAATGAAATATTAAACATTGTTTTAATTGCAAAGCAGTCATAGAATGAAGTGTAGGATTGTGAGAGTTGTTATAGAGTTCAAATTCAGAATGAATGGAGCTATTGTCCATCCAATATGCATCACAATTGTCGAAGTGGACTAATTTACACTCTATGATATTCACTATGTTGATTTACAATCGCAAAAAACAAATAGGAAAATGACTAGGAAACAACTACATGACAATAATCGTTTCCTTGTTGTTTTGTAGTCATTTTTTTTCTTGTTTTGTAGTTGTTTTGTAGTCGTTTCCGAAGTCATTTTTTGATTCTCTTATATCAATTGTCCCATATCAATTATCAAGAGTGCCATTAGACTGGACATATAAGACCTGTAAGTAGTTGTATACTTATATAATGAATTTTATTAATAAAATTTTAAGATTTCTAGAGTTTGTAGATTTTTACATTTTGTAGATTTCAAAATCTGCAAGTTGCAAATGAATCACAAACAAGTCGCAAATAAGTTATATAAAAGTTGCAAATGAACCATAGTTGAGTTGCAATGAAGCCACAGACAAGTTGCAAATAGGTTACTAATAAGTTGCAATGAAGTCACAAATGAGTCATAAACGAGTTATACATTAGGGTGATTGCAAAAAAGACCGGTACCATTTTCCGTCACAATTGAAGTGATGAAGTTGCCATCGGCCATAACTTTTGGAAAATGAAGCTGACGTATTTGAAATTTTTATTGGAGATGGCTTATTTAGAAGTCTTAAGTTTCCGTATTTTTCAAAAAAATTGAAAAAATATTTTATAATTAAATTCTGATTTAGCTAATTTATCACACTTTGCATTTTAGAGGGGGGTAGTATTGGAGAGTACTCAAAATGATTGATCTAGAGCTAAAATTTTTGTGGTCTATTTTCATAGTGGGGGGATATGTTCCTACCAAAGGAAATCTAAAAATATATTATTTTATGGCCTCCATATTCATACAAATAGGGCTCCCTTGCGTACACACTTTTAAACATTGAAGATGGTTTTGACTTCCATTCTTTGGTAAAATGTGATTGCTATCAGGTCTTTCCAAATGACCGATTTTTATTTTTTTTGTGTTCATAATAAGTTCATTAACAACCTTGTTTTGCATTGCAACTACAAGACGACTAGAAAGCTTGTCCACAATGATTGGGGACCTCCAAATTCTCACCAATTGCAAATGTCCAGTACAATCCCCAAAACAATTGTTCTCAGTAGTTGCAAAAAAACTCATTTTCTTCTGGTGAGAAATCCTTCAAGCATTCAAAGAACAAACTAAAGCAAGAATCCATTGCAACATACCAAATACAAAACCCAAACCTAAACCCTAACTCATCGAAAATGTAGAATCTAGACTAAAGTGAATCCAATGTCATCTATAATTAGTTCATCTACCACTTGTCATCCATTGTCACTGAGATTCATTGCCTCCACAATGCATAGGATCCAGCCCCTTGGATTTATGAATCCAAATTTATTGTAGTTCTTAGAAGTTCATATTTGGGGGGGTCTTTTTGGCAAGGCTATTATTGAAAGGAAAAAAAAGGAAAAATTGTGTATTATCCTCTATCCTTCATTATATATAACTTAAAATATCCCATTTTAGTGATGCTAATTTACTTCTAAAAAATGTCTAAAATTTAAGACAAAGAAATTAAAATCACCCTTCATTTGATTCCATATTATAATTTAAAAAAATTGGAAGTGCCTCCCCCCAATATAGATAATGCAAGTTTTGTAGATGTTAGAGGGGATGATGTAGACAAGAATCTAGTAGTGCAATGTGATTTAGTGGTGTGGTCAACATTAATGAACTATAGGCACAATTTTTGGAATATGTGGTACATTTTTAGAACATTCTATATTGAGTACCAATATATACAACTCATAGGCATAACGTTGCAATTTGGTATTATACAATGCCTTTAATGTAGTGTCCATGTCATGGGAACTAAGCCACATTTTATTTTGCAATAACTCTAGCTTATCTTTCTTGTAAGACATTAAGTTTCTTACAAGTGTTGAAAGCTATTGTTGCATGGAGGAGCAGTGACAACAAGAACAGACATGGCTACATCAGTGCCTTCCTTCAATACTAAGGCCAAAGGTCCATGGAAGGCACTTTGGTTGTGTTTCTCATTCCACTTTGGAAGGATGTCAACAAAACCTTTATACAATGGCTTCCGTGGCAAGGATGCCCTCCTCACACAACATTCTTCATCTTCCCATCTACATTGCTACCTTTCATTCATTCACAAACTATCCATAGCATCCGATGGTGATTGTGAGTGTCCTAACAATGAATGGAGGATGGTAACTTGTGTATTTTAAATATTTGATAAGGTTACTTAAGGTATCTACTTGTTCATGTGTTTATTATAATGCAAATCTCTATTAGATAAACTTTTTTTTGGATCAATTTAATTAAATGAAGAATGTTAAACGCAACATATTTATTTGTTGCAAACCTGTCTAGATTGTAAACTCAATTGAAATTGCATAAATTGATCATTATAATTACTCAATCAGAAGGATTATGCATAATACAATGCCAAAATATTGAAAGAATAGAACATGCAAGACAAACAAATACATTTATTTTTTTAATATAATGTCTCAATTTCAAGAACAGTCTTTATGTTAAAACAAATTTAGGGGATAAACATAAGCTAATAGGAGCCAAATGATGATAGCATTCCAAGTTTTTTTTGTGGAATTCTTAATAGTTAATTAAAAACATATTCTATTTTATAATATCATTAGTTTAATCTGAATCAATCTAAAATTTATCTAATAGAATCATAAATAGCATATTTCATTCAAAATATTAGTACCAACTTCAATAGATTTTTTGACTCTGTGAGAGGACACAACAATAGCATTGATAATCATTGATTGTAGCATCCAACTAGGCCACTAAGGAATACAAAAGATTAATTACAAATGATAATTTGTCTTTGATTATTTTGTTTGGTTTATAATGGCAACAAAAATCTCTATAATTGCCAAGCCAACGAGCATAAGTTGGGTATTACACAAGATCCCTCAAAGTATGGTGGTGGTGTACAAAGTAAGTGCCATGTTTCAACATGTGGAGCCTAAAGACATTAGGCTTGAAGGATTTTGACATTAAATTTTTTTATTTTAAAAAGATGAAATGATCCTATCTTTATTTATATTTCAGCTAGAAAATTCAAACTTTCCTAAAAGATCTGAAGTTTGAAATTAAGTATATATACGTAGAAGTACTGAGTAATAAATTAGCTATGATTGTGGGAACAAAGTGAATAAACATGGCAAACTAGTTTAAATGTTAAATAACTTAAGAATTATAATCCAACAATATAAAAATATATTTGATACATACATACATATATATACACATATATCATTTTCCTTGAATTGTCACATAATTACAAGTCAAACTTGAGAGCACATTACAAATACATACATATAAGCTATAAAAGAAATCTAATCATTATACAAAACAAGCCCAACTTCATGTTTGCCATACTAGCATACGTGAATGTTATAGAAAGTGTTTGATACATGGGATTATACAAATATGGCAATAAAATGAAATGAATAGTTTTTTTTTATAACTAAATGAAAGTAAAAGAAAAACTTCTAGCTTCAGACTTACCTCAAATAATCCATTTTAATATAATTAGTTAAACTTTGAATTTTAAATATTTGTCCCAAACAATCAAATTTACTTCAACTTGAGTTAATCTAAAAGAAACAAATAATTTTACATACAAGGAATTGTCTTTAAGTTCCACACAAACCAATGATTAAAATCAACCTATTGAAATACATACTTTAAGGTATAAATAATTTAATCTATGGCATATGCAAGCACGGTTTGAATATAAATTTATCATTAAATTAACCCCTAAAACCTCGTTTGTCCCCTTGGGGGACAATTTGGGTCCAGGTAGGTTCCTATTGTCTCAATTTGAAGTGAATTTTTTTGAGATTTTTTAAAGTTGTGTAGCTTTTCAAGAGCTTTGTGGATATATAATTTTTGTTTCAATCGGATGCCGGATGAAAAAGTTATGGCACAATGAGCAAGAAATGGAGATTGGCGGGCAGCCCCAAAAAAATTACAAAAAGTCAAAATAATTTGTTTTGAATTTTTTTCCTAAAAGATTATGTTCTTACCTATACTTAAAGCTTTGATTAATTCTATTTGGACTAGGTGAGAAAGTTATGGACAATCTTAGTTTTTCGGGCAATTTAAGCATCTTCTTAAAAAAAAACTTTTTGCTCAACTTTGAATGCTAATATCTTCCAATCCGTATAGTCAAATTTGATGAAATTTTTACTACATCATCTCAGACAAGTTAAGTACAAGATCCTATGGTTAAATTTCCAAAATACAAAAAAATTGGTTTCCTTAAGTGAATACAATAGAAGTGGTAGTTTTGAGTGTTTTTTGGCAGAAAACACCCTCGGGGTTTTAGGGGTTAAATCAATTTTAAAATCTTTTATATCTAACTTATTATGAAAAACAATTATATCCATCCATACCTTCACTTAGGTTGTTTGTTATTGATCTTCTAGACCTTGATTCTTCCAATTGCATTTTTGGTATCATTGGAAAGCCCTTAGTGAGGAGGCGTGCATAGGCTTTGTTTCGTAGCATTCCAACTCATGGAAAAAAAGACATTGAATTTTGAAGTTGTTATAAATTAAAATCTTAAAAAATTATTTTTAATTTAAGATTGATTGTACAGGGTACACTATTACATACAATAAATTAGTCTATTTATTTTGTTTTATTTGTTATGGTGAGATCTCCAGGACTGTGCATCCCCGTTTGTGTTCTTTGTATCGTTGGAAAGTCCTCAGTGTAGAAGGGTGTACAAACTTTGTTTTGTGGTGTTCCAACTCATGGCATAATATGGATATTGAATTTCAAAGTTTTTATGATTAAAATTAAATATTTTTATTTCTATCAATAAAGTTTGGCAATGGCATAAGGCACATTAATCTTCATTTAATACCTACTAGACAATTTAACTATAGACAATTATAGTTTGAAAGTAAAATTTTACAACTTAACCAATAGACAACTATAGTTTGGAAAGTAAAATTTTACAATTCAACCAATAGACGACTATAGTTTGAAAAGTAAAATTTTAATTTTATTTTAAGAGTGTTAGACTTTTCAATTATATATAATACTAAAATTAAATTAGTCACTCTATTCACTCATTAAACTTAAAAGAACTTGTTTTCTCAGTCTTTATATATTTATTGTGTATATTGTGTATTGTTTGTTTATAACTTGTTTTCTCACTCTTTATATATTTATTGTGTATATTGTGTATTGTTTGTTTATAAGACTATATATATTACATTGAATAAATATACACCATAATCCACCTTACTTTTTATGTTATAAAGATGCATATTCAAAAGAAATCTGATGTAGAAGATTCTTCGTATGTTTCATTTCATTTATTAAGAAAACAACAAATTGTTTCTTTGAAATACATCAATGACAAACATCAATATGAGGAAAGCAGGTCTTTCATTGCAAACAATGGACTTCCCTTTGAAGGGTATCCTTCCTATCATTTCAACACGTGGCTTCTTTTGGGTTGCTTACCTTTACCAACATCTCAATTTATTTTCAAAAAAATCAAAGATACATTCCAAGCATCATTTCCCCTAGTAAGGCCTTTGCCTTGTGCTGGTACATGTGGTCCATATCATCATAAAATCAGTTGTCCACATCATCCATTCCAAGGAGGCCTGCCATATTCTGAAGTTCAACGTTTCAGACTATGCTTGTAGTTTACTTTTATACAATATTTTGAAAATATGATTATAATATACATTCTACTCAATATATATTTTGTATTTTGTATTTTGTATTTTGAATGAGAGAATGAAAAATATGTATACCTTAGACTCCCTCCGTCCCATAATGATCTTCATTTTGACTTTAATTTTTTGTCACAAAATGATCTTCTTGTTGCACTTTGTGACGTTGGAATAGGTCAAAACCATGGCTTTTGATTGCAAGCTTTGGGGGACTAGAAAACAACAACTTTGAGTAGTAATTCCACCCTCCATCCATGCAATCATCAATTGAAAGACAAATGAAATGATTAGAGGGACCAATCAACATTGTTCGTCATTATTTTTTGCATGTCTTTAAGTATTTTCCAATGAAAGGAGATGAAGCTTTGGGAGGCAAAATAGAAGTCCAAACATAGTCTTGGGCACGTATTAAATGTTCATAAAATGAAAACCTCACACTCAACAATTAAATGACCAAACTCTACACGTATTTAAAATGTTATTTTTAGCTTTAATCTATAACATTTTGTTCAATAGGAAGATCATTTTGGGACGGAGCCATGGAGGTAGTATATATCTAATTCCATTGATAGGCTCTATTAGAATTGAAAAGATGGTTTGGTAGGAAGTCTATGGTTGTTTTGGTAATGAGAGAGTATAATTAATATTCTCTTTGTCCCACTAAAAACCTCAAAAATTATTCTTTTTGAGGGATTGACTGTATTTTTAGTAATAGAGCTAGCAATACATGCATTCAAGAAGAAGTAAGCCATCCCTTTAGATATATGCAAAATCTCCAGTTTAGGCATTGTTGTTTAGGCACCTAGAATCCATGTTGAAAGTACAATATTTGAGCATAATTTGTAAATGTTGCCAGCTTTGTCATTTTAGATGATTTAAAAGGTGGTAGCAACAATAGGATTTTAGAAATGTGTTTTCCAGCCTAAATACATGCAATAAAAAAACCTATCGGACTTAACAAACTAATTTTTTATAGTGTTGAAGTGGTCACTAAATGCATCATCAATATTACTATCTAAAGAATCAATTTGTACAAGGTGAGGTGCCTCATACGGGCAAGACCGAGCTTGCTAGGCCAAAGGAATGCTTTTAGATTGTTGCACTTGCCTCCACAAGGTTGTTTAATATGACAAACACTTACTCAAATCAAGAAACGAACTTTTTTAGTGGGATAAATTTTTTGCTTGATTTGGAGGTTTTTAGTGGAACAGAAGAACTAGATACATTGTAGACTTTAAAATATATTACATTTTATTTGTAAATTTTTATACATGTATCAATTGATTGATCTAAAATGTGAATTTTCTAAAATTTGTGCTACATAATTTTTTATATGATTAATCAATTGCATTATAAAATATTGTTGATAGATGTGTATAGCATTAACATCTTTAATATATTAATACATGTACCAAAATTAATTCACATCATTTTCTTATTTTAAAATATACATATACAACTTGTATATATTTGTTTGTATATTTTGAATGCAAAAATGTAGTATATTAGTTTGAGAAATGCAACATTGGAAAAACTAAATGAAGCTCTATTTTTAAATAAAGTATGTTTAGATTGGTACAAAAACCATTTAAAAAAAATCCTTTTTAAAATTAACTTCCCACCTACAATTGGATAACTACAATTAGGAATAACCAAATCACATCAACAAAATGTCAATACCAAATAGCTATAAGTCATCGAGAGTTCTCAAATATATAATATCAATAATGATGGGAATAAAAACAAAATGATGATTTGAATTTTTTTTAATTAAGATGAAGCTAAAAGGATTTAAGCCTCAGATTTTATATAATTACCAAGACTAGCTTCATGATTATAAACAAATGCATTTTTTATACAAGCACATTATGTCATGAACATATTATGCTAACATGTGAGAATGCTTTAGAACATACTATAACAATGATGTAGTGAGTGCCTAAGAATTGTCTCCAAACAACAAGCCACAATAATTACCAAAAAATAACCAATGCCTTTATCAAACAACTTTGGACTTATTGTATGCATCTTGCCCAACTTTGAGCTTATTGTATGATAATTGTCACAAGTGCAAACACACTAGCAAATATGACAACATGTGCCAAATCTTATTATTACCAATAACTAAACTCAGACATTTACAATAGAAATAAATAAATAAATTTCCATAGTTCATTGAGTGATATATAAATTTGCGATAATCTTTCATTAATAATTAAGCTCAAAATATACATTAAACTCATTAACTACTTGGAATTCAATTCTTGGAATTTGTGTTTGTATATGCCTATTGTGGTACCTTATATATATTATCAAACCCTATTCTTATAATGTGTTTAGATAGCGTATGAAGATGCTAGTCTTGTTGCAAGCAAATTGCGTCATTTTTTTGCTCTAAAGAAAAAATAGCCATTTATTTTATACAATGAGAAATCACCTAGAAACCTCTAAAAAGTAAAATATGGCAAAGGCTACATTAGTAGAACAGGCTTGGCGTTCTCTAACTTTATCTTCTTTGCTTGCTATGTACTTGCATTTTAGTATGGATTGAAATTATAAAATTAGCTCTAATTTGGTGATTTTTTCAAATTTTTTTTGCCATCACCATGACTATTTAGTATTGATATTTCACAATCTGCTAATTTGACACCTGATATAACTAAGATGAAACTCACCATGAATTCTATATAAATAAGAAGTAATACCCAGAAGATGCACTGCTTGCATCTTCTGGGCACATAGTCACATTGGATTAACATGTGCATTAATTTGTTTGTTTTTGATATGAATAACAATTGTTGATTTTTAAAAAACTACCCCCCTACTCCTATTTGTAATTTTCAGAGGAATCCTCAAATACAAACCATATGAGATATATTGCTGAATTCGTATCTGTATCCATATCCATCTATTATATTTTGTATTTTTATTTGTATTCTATATGCATATTTATATTCGTACGTGAGTTTTGATAGTTATCTCCGTATTTGTATTTGTATTTTGTATTAAATTGGATCAACGGTGATCAAGAGGGGGGGACAAATTTTTTTATAAAAAATCAATGGCTCTGGATTTTTTACAAAAGGAATGTGTGTGTGTTAATTGAACAAAAAAGGATGTTTGCATTTTTTTGGTACATAGTTACTTGATTGAAAGTTGCTCATAAATCCTTTCGGTCACATGTCCGGAAAGACATTGAAGACAATATATGGGGACATTGAGCTCCACGACTCAAGCTTCATTTGCTTGTCTAGGCCTATAACTTCTATACTCAAAGATTTGAGTCTCATTATGTCTACTAGCAAGATTATTTTGATCTAAAACCTTGTTGATGTCACTTCTGACTAGTGAAGAATTTTTGTGCTTTCATTGTAAATGTCTTAATTAAAGTGCTTCATATTTGGCACCACTGATGTTGAATGTTCAACTAGATTGCATTTTCATAGTGAATGTTTTTTTTTGTATTGTGAGTAGATCGACTATGGCACTTGTTGGCTAGTAGGGCTCAAGCAAGAGCATTGTGATATCCCTACTAAAAGAGGTTCTACAAGCTAGATGGTGTCACAACCCTGCTTGATGGTCTTTATGTAATTAAACAGTTGCAAGTGCATTGATTTTGACAACAAATTGGGCTTGTGAGCCATGAACCTAATTGTCCTTTACAATATGTCCATCAAAGCAAACATCATGTATGAAAGGGACAACAACGTGACGCAATCAAAAATTGGAACTACCGCTAATTAAAGTGTCCAATTGCTATAAATTCATCACAAGTTTATCCAAAGGATTTTGGCACAACCAAGAAAGAAATGACTTTTCCACTTGTGGAAAACATCAAAATTTTATAGAACATGATAGATTTAGTAGAATTTGCCTTGGAGGTGAATTCCAAGCATATTTCAAGTTGTAATACCATTAAATTAAAAAAGGAGTTGAAAAACTTTCACACTTTTAGTAGTTTGGGAGTGCCATATATCATTCACTTCTTTGAACTACTACCAAACTTGCATTGGGTGTTGCTCTACTTAGGTTACGATCTACTGGAAATTAAAAATGATGAATATAGTAAGTTCCTTGAAAATTGCACCGATGTCCTAAGTTTGGGTTTAAGGAACTTTAAACATAGCATAGTATGTTGCATGTTCTTTTGAATTGCATCTTATCTCAACTCATCGACCAATTCAAGCTTGGTGTTTGTTTCAAATCTCAAAAGTTGAGTTTAATCCTCTATATGACTCAATGTTCCTCTTTTGGGTTACAAAATGGATTGGAGAAGCTTTATTAACTATGGGGGCTCCAAAATTGATCTAAATCATTCATTCAACTACAATTTTTTCACAATTTTTTCTAGCCAATCTTAAATATAATATTTTGTATTTAATATAATATATGGATAATCAAATCCATTGTACCCTACCATTCTAAACCAATTTTAAAGACTAAGTTAGTGCAAATGAATAATATCATTTTCATGTTACTTTATCTATGCATTGCCTTTTACATTTCATTCTAACAATTCTAAGTTGATTTATGTTATATTATGAGTTATTTTATATTATTTAAAGAATTTGAAAGTAGACAAGATTAGATTTTTCTATTTCAATAATAGACTTCTTACTTATTTATAGTGTCTTTATTTTTATAAGTGCTTTGTTTGCATTAATGACTAACAACCATCATGATCTAATAAAAAAGAAGAAGTGTCAATTGTGCATTGCTTGTTCTTGATGTTTGAAAACTTGTAAAAAGAACAAATGAATCCTTATTCTATAGCACATTCTTTAATGAAGATGACAATTTGAACAAGTTCTGCTATTTGTAGGTGTTTATAAAGAGGTCTATTTACATAAACTGGGTAATTTTTAACGATGGTCATAAGTAGAAAAAGACACAATACTAGCAATCACCATTGAAGATTCAAAGTATGGTTCAATGTTCTACTCATACGGTGTCGTATTTGAACATGGTAGGGCTAAGTCATGTTAAATGACATCCAAACAAAAGAGTTTCATTGTCCAACTATTAGTGTCTTGATTATTTTTTGTAGCACATAATGTGCATTCTAGGAGTCAAAATGTTTATATAAATGTAGTTACCTATAACCAATGTTAAAAGATGGAAATTAACTAATGTTTAAGTACATCTTGATTTGTTTTAACAAAAATAAATTATAACATTGATATTAATTCAACAGAGTGAATTACATCACCACTTGTATGCTTCTAAACTCAAATCTTCAATCAAATCAAGCATTGGAATTGTGGAACAAATAATGACATTTTTTCCTATAAACTTAAATTAAAAATCTTTGCTTTAAAACCTATGTTTTTTGACACCTCGAAATCCTTAAGTGTTTGAATTAAAATAAAAAAATCATCAATAACAACAACTAAATAAACTATATTAATTCTTTCAAAACATTGATCAAAACCATCTGTTCATGTAAAGAATTTTTTTTATCCATTAATATATTACACAAGTTTGTAATATCTATCAAAGTTTCTTCCATAAATATCTATTGGATGAAGCAAATGTTTCAAAACCTTCATCAATTGGTTAAGAGGTTGAATCCCTTAGAGTATAGTAAGGTGTACTTCATTTACAAATTTTTTAGTCAGTTTCCACTAAGAAGCTCAGCAACTTTAGGAAGCTCTAGCCATTAGATGTGTTTTGGGGGGTTCTGGAGGTCCGTTTCAGGCTTGTTCCCGGCCTTGTTCCCCCCAGTAGTTAAAGAACAACCGTTGTCAAAATTTTGAAAAAAAAAAGAAAAAATCATTTGAAAAAAAACTTAAAATGCAAAAAAAATGTTGAGAAAAAAAAATCAAAAAATGACGTGGTAGTCTCTCTGCCACGTCAGGCAGCTCCTTTGGCGCAGTTTTCAGAGTCTAGAAATCCAAGGGAACCCAGGGGAGCTTATAGCTTTCTACATGGGCTAAAAAATATCTAATGATGCTAAAAAATGAACCGATTTTGAACTTGCAAATTGCGTTGGAATCACAATGAAGTGAACTTCACCTTCATGACAAGTGAAAAATAAATAATTTAAAATTATACAACAACTTGGATTCCTTGTACACACTATCTACCATTTCATAGAGAACCTTTGGAGGACAGTCAAAGATTTATTGCATTTAGATGAAGAACAAGCAAGAAATCATACAAGCAATTTAAGTCGTACAAAAATAAGTATTTCTACAGCAATTGTGAAGGTTCATTTCTTATATATACCATTGGATACAAGTTGTAATTTTCACAAATGTTGGAAACACTAGATAGTACATAGTGTATAGAAAACATCAAACTCTTTGTATGATTTTGAATATATATATATATATATATATATATATATATATATATATATATATATATATTTGTAATGATGATAAAGTAGACTTTAGTGTGATTCCAACGCAATTTGAAATTCAAAATTCATATCATTTTTTAGTGCACACAAGCCTCTCAAGTTCTCCTAATTTTAGCAGGATCCAATAATTCGTAAATGAAGTAGACCTTATTGGACAATGTCTTTTGGAAGGCAATGTTTCGTGCATATAAATTTTCATTCATCCAAATTAAATCTTGAATTTTAAGAAAACAACCTTCATTAGAATAAAATCACCCACAATTAGAGATGCATTTGTAGTGAATTTGTAGTGAAGCTATTATAAATTGCGTCGAAACTAATGTAATTTTTATACAACCAAAAACATTCTATTTTAAATTGGTGCAAGTTGAAATATTATTGTATTGCACCAATTTTTACAAAAGTAAAGTACTGTTGTGATACTAATTTCCTCCTTCAACAATAGGACAAATTATTGTACATTGATTTGTTCTATTTATGAGGGAAAAAATTTGTCACTTCCAAATTTTATTTCTATAGAAATTGGTAGAATACAATAATATTTCAACCTAAACTAATTCAAAATAGTTCTAGTAATGACCTTTAACCCGTAAATGCCCGAGTCACCAAATTCTAGTGTCAACAATACTTTGAAGTCAAATAAAACCTAACCAACTGAGGTTATTATTTTTAATAGTTTATATATATTTTTAGTTCTTTTGGAAGTCTAGTTTTAGCAACAAAAATCTGATTTTGAAAATAAATGACTATGACTTTTCTATTCCAGATTTTGTGCAAGGATGTTCATTGCAATCTTGATTTTCTAGTGTTAATGGCTCTTGTGGAAATGAGTCTCAAAATACACTAGATCTTGGAGAAAAAAGCACATTAGAAATTCATTTAAAAATTGTAGAGTAGAACTTGAGAAGCCATAAATTGATTGGAGTTATGCATGTTATGCCCTTAAACCTCATAACATGTGATTTTTTGGTGACTAATCTTTTAGGATTGACATGTGCAAAGAGGATGGAAAGACTTCAAATCACTTTCAAAGTTTTAACATCTTTATGATCAAACATTATAATCTTTCAATCCGTAAGTGATATTGTTATGTTTTCTTTTCCTATGTGATCTCTAACATGTCTAGTTTGAATTTGTGAGGTTAAAATTCAGTTTTTTTTCTATAAAACTTATCAAAATATTGTCTTTTTGTTCAAATTAGAACAAATTTCAAGAAGCTCAAAAAGGGCTTTGAACATTTAAGGTTAAGTTGGAATTAGTTTAGCCAATTTTTTGAGTGACCTATAGAGGTATTGTATTGACAAATATTGTATAGGATCCATGATGCAATGCAATTCATATATGTGGGCTATTTGAAGTCATGACTAAAATAACAATAGAATGAAGTCAAAACAAATAACATAATTTTGAAGCTGCAACAATAATAATTGAATTTCAAAGTTTGACAATTAAAATTGAAGCCCACAAAGAATTCAATGTCCTTTCAATTGAGTGAGTTTAAATTTTTTTGAAAGAACCAAAGGTTACTTTTGGGGCTCAACAAATTTCCATTGAAATAATTATTTCTATTTTAAATCAAATTAAAAATGAATAGCATTAAAATATCATTAACAATTTGATTTCCAATGGAATCAAATACAAATCCCAATTGCCAAAGATCAAAATTATAATCGGTCATTCTTTTGAGGCTCTAATATTTGTGTAAAAATTATAGTTGTCAAAGTCTCTGGAGCTAAAAACAAAGGCCGAAGTCTTTAGTGGGACGTCACTGATAGCGCAAAGAGCAATGGAATCTTAGTATGATTTTGGAAATTTGGTGTCACACACACTATTGACCCTAAAAAGATGAAACCTATGACCAAGGTATTTTGCCAAAAATAATTTATTTTCTAGACTAATAGGTTGTGCACTCTTCATTTCTACAATAATCTTAAAAGTCATCAATTAGCCATTTTTTTGACAAATTGGTATAGTATGCATCCTCTACAATAGGTGTATTTACACCTTTTTCACTCTGCCCTTGGAGACTGGAGAAGAGAGACGTGGCAGCTTAGGGTTGGCTTCATGTTGGCCCTCTACAGTAGAATATTCTTAACTAGTTATATCTTCTACACTCCTAGTCTTCACCTCTAGAGGTGAATAATAGGGATAGTCACGGCATGTTTACCGTGATGGTGAACAATGAACATTGAAGTGGTGGCGGCGTAGGGTTGGCTTCCTTTCGACAGAATAATCTTAGCGGAACATTGATTGTTCACTCCCAACATCCACCTCCGGAGGTGGATGTTGGGAGTGAACAATCAATGTTCCGCTAAGATTATTCCTTTGTTCTCTTAACTTTCAATTACATCCGTCTATCTCGCCATTATCCATCTTCCATTGTTCATTCTCAACATTTGAACAAAAAGGGTGGTCACGACTTGTTCAATATTCGTCACTTCTCATTGGCCCCTCAAAGCACTTTCCATTGTTCATTGTTCACAGTTCACACACCACTTGAACATGCCGTGACTACCCCTAATGGGAGTGGTGAAGACTTATTCATTTAAATATATTCTCTATCTTGCATTATACACTACCTTCATGTTCATTCTACGCTCCATGTCAAATGTTGGTGTCCGATTCTCCACTCTTGTTCTCCATACAACTTTCGGGAGTGTCACACCTTCTTCAGCCACCACGGCTCCCCATTGGCTCCTCCAAACCCTCACAAACTTGTCATTCTCCATTCTCCACCTGCCTGGGGAAGAAGGTGTGACTACTGCTAATGATTCAATCTGTGCCACATAAGGGCAGTTCCACATGCTGGGTATGCACGGAAATACACCACCCTATACTGTGGAAATAGGGGGGTAGTTGGAAATGGGTCGCCTGCTCTACGAGTTAAATGGCTAACGAGAGTGGATGAATGAAAGACCACTTTCATCTACAAACGGGAATGACAAACCGCGTCGGCGAATACAATTCTTGCTGTTTCCGCTCCTGCGAATGTTTTCTCTTGTTGAATTGGCGTTTTCGAGTTTCGAGTTGCGTGGGTTACAACAGGGAGTGTGCCATGATTTTGTGAATGTCAGGGACATCATTCAAAGCTTCTGCGTTTTCCAATGAGAACAAATCGGGTATGTTTTCATTCATTCAAAGATTTCGGCACGCAGAGGAACGTTGGTCAGATTCATAGGAATCGTCCAATTCCGAGATGCCCTAATTGGGAGACGCCTCATGAGTTGATTAGTGATCGTATTCTTCTCCATTTTTTGAGAATCAATCCCAGAATTCGTCAAAATTTCCCGCATTGTCAAATTTAGTTGTGATACGATCGCCACTCGGGAATGTTGAATCCGTTAATTTTAGGTTTTCTGATGGGGAACCAGTTGGCATTGTGCAGCTTCTCACTTGACATGAAACCCTAATACGTCTGGTAGGAGTTGCATATTGAATCAGCTACAAGCACATGTTGTTGCAATGGAGGCTGGGAGTATTTCCAAGGCGTTCATTCGAACTTCATCGCCCTTGGCTTGGAGCTCTCGAAGACCTACTTGGGAAGCCATCGGCAGAACGAGTTCGTTATGTAAATTTGACTCCTGTGCGGCATCTTTGTGGACCGGTTTCGACAGGTATTCTTTGGCTAAGTGTGATTTTTGGTTTGTTGACGTTCTCTGATTTTGCTTTACAATCTTGGATGGAATCAATGCCTCGTATATTGTCACGTACTACAAGTCTCTGTAGAGTCTGTACCCTAGCGAACGGTTTTGAATAAACAATTCATTATTTCAGTTAAAAGGGCATTTATAAAGTTGGTTTATAAAGTTCTTGTGGTTATGATTCTACAATTATAATTTGAGATTTTTGTATGGCATTGAAAGTCTAAAATCAATCCTGCAAATAATCTTATAAATATGTGGATTGTACCTGATACATTGATTATTTTATTCTGTGAATTTCACCTAATGCATCATTTTTAAAATTCTAGGATGCTTAGAATGATTTACTAGATGTATATTAGCTCAATGGTAGAAATTGTTGGTCTATTTAAGTCTATTGACGAAGAATTTTTTTCATCAGCTTAGACCACCTCTAATGATACACTTGCTTACATTCAGGGAATCACGCTTAAAGTCGTTCCATAAGCTTTGTGGTATATGGACATGCAATAGTAGATGAGGAATTTTGTAGTGCATTGGCAGATGATAATTTTTGCTAATGATGTCAAATGCAAGTGGTAAATTTTGGAGGTACCATGAATTAGTTTAAAATTTCAAAAGTGAGGCTAAAAGTACTAGGTGAATCCAAAATACATTTGATGCACACGAAGAAAAAATATTTGTAGTATCTAAACACTACAACCCAAGGAAGCAGTTGAATTGAATGAAACTTTACCAAAAATCCACCCCCTTACAAAGCAACCTCCTCTAATTTACCATAAATGTCCCCATTCATTATCAAAAATTAAGAATGCCCACCAACTTCACGTTGTCATCTTTCTACAGCTCACGATTCTGAGTATTCTGCTTATCCATCTGAATGCAGTGGTTGACATTTCATTTATGATGTTTTAAGCTGTCTTTATAACTTACAAGGGTTGTCCAATACCAAATTCTATTTACTTACAAGGGTTGTATACTTTCCTAGATAATTTCGCAGCGAATTTATTTTGTTGCTTAAACTGTAAGGAAATTGTTCCACAAATGAATGTTCCAATTGTTCTTAAAGGATACAAAGACATATGTACATGGTTGGTGTTTGTATCAGAACAATTTAAGCCATCAGCGACATGGACAAGTGCACATGTTTGGCAATTGATGGTGTAGCTGTGATTCTCTTTTCGCAGGAGAGCCAGCCGACTAAGAATACGTGGAAATGGACGGACGGAGGCTAGCCATGCTCTTGGTGCGACGCTGACTCTGCACAATGTCCTCGCTTATTTGAAAAAGCTAGATTCTGACAACGAGTTCCAAAGTCTTCAAAAACACTTCTCTGCAAAGTATGACCATTTCACCGTACATGAAGCTCGGCTAGAACAAGAGTTCAAGGTACTGCTTATCATTCTGAAATCTCTGCCGTATGAAACTCATTTATTAGCTGATATGCTGCTTCCCTTGCGCACTAGTGTTCAGTTCCTTGGCGATTCAAAACTATGGCAATTAGGTTGCCAAGTTCTGATCAATTTCAAATCAAATTATTGTCGCTATTAGAAAGACATGATTGATCTCACTGCTTTAGCCCTCTATTTGCACTATCCAAGTCTTGTAAGAAACCTTCCTATTAACTCGTCCCCTACTTCCTCAGTTTCATCTATTGATCCGTGTCATTGAGTACCCAGCATTATTCCTCAGTAAAGATTTTGTTTTTTGCTGATGTGGTCTTGGCTGTTCTCACTTCGAAGGGTGCAGCTTGGTTACGTGCGGAATCGTATTCTGAGCAGCAAGCTTACACAAGGTTGGCTACCATATTCTCTGGTTTCATTTTAATAGGGAATTGGATAGCCAACTCTTTCTATCAGACTTTAAGGAAGTATGCTAATGCGACATAGTAGAATGTAGAGTTTGCAACCAGAACGCTAGAATTCTATCCGTGTTTGTACTCGAGGATCCATAGATACTGTCCTGTCCATAACCTCTGTAATGCTATGCTTGAGCCTTTATGATGCTTACTGTGTTCTAGAAACGCCCTGGTTGAAAACGATTTCTCGGAGAGATTGTAGAAAACCTCGCCATGTTTATCCCCGCTTATGGTGTTCTAATGTAAACCTGGCAACTGTAACGCAGCTAGATTTTCCAGAATATCTCTAGGGGCTGGGTTTTCTACTTGTGACTGTCGAAATTTTTTTACCTTTGCACAGTGCATATGTCTTCCGTTTCTGACACATGGTGCTGAGTGTGCTTCAGGTACGTTGACAGCTTCATAAAAAAGTTTGCAGAACAGGTAACGTATGTTCCTTACTTGCATGGATAATGTGTTTTCAGCGTGCTCCTAAGCAGGCAATCCACAGCCTGTCAGTTACTGTCATTTTTTCTGAATGTTGGATTTGGTGTTCAAATCTGTGGCAGGAATTTACAGCACTGAAGCGGCGTGTATCTGGCCAACATGGTTCATACGTTTGCCTTGTAGCAGTATGTCAGTCAGACTTTCTTTGATGTAATTACCTTATCTATTTGTTGATGAGTAGTTGAAACAAATCACTGCAATGCAATTCAATTGCGAGTAACTCCTGAGCGAGTTCATCTGTTCATTGACATAGAGTTGGTTGTTCAGGTCTCGAAGGATTTGCCAAAAGATGCAGTTGACTTGACCTGTCAAGATGGTGAAAATGTGACTAGAGTGCTGGGATCGCTTGATGTTAGTCTTCATCATCCATCTCCGGGCGAGGCCTTTGGGGGGGTATGTGCAAGACCAGATCATCAGATCCCCAAACCTTTCATTATAGAAGACTCCATCAGTAAATGGACGACGTTTGTAGTGTTAACAAGCATTAGATTTATTTAGTCCTCATGGTCCTTTAATGTTAGTTTAATGTAAATGGTGTGAGCTTAATGTTAGTGTGATTTTAGTGTCCTTGGAACTTGATATTATACTAGCAACTATTAAGTCTACATTAATTTCACATTTATTGAACAAAATCTTAATGTTGATCCAATGTCCTAACAGATTAACACTAATTTGTCATTAATAACTTTGTGAAGGTAGTAGGGGATCTTTTGAGATGGATCTTGCAACGTCTCTTCAATCTTATGCATCTCGATACTGGTTAATGTTTACCTTTCCTGTTGCAGCAAGGGCTTCCATATGGCTACATTGCTAATGTTTGCGTGGACAAGTCTGCACGGAAACAGGGAATCGCGTCTACACTGATGGAATGTGCAGTGCAGGTCGGGCGAGACTGGGGTAATCAATTGCACCTTTTGTGTGACCATCTTTCATTGGCTGGAGCACTTGAGACATGTATAATGTTCAATTGATTCATGGGCTGTCTGAATCTCTATGCGATCATATCCCTGTCGTCAATACCACTTATGCGTCTAACTCAACTTCAACCCCTAAATGCACCACATTTTGGTGTTTACTAAACTTTGGAGTTAAATAAAATCTTACCAAACTACTGCTTCTAGTGATTTCTCTTTTAGGTGACTACCTTTTCAAGTCTATTTTTAGAATCAAAATCCTATTTTGATAATGAGTGGTTACAATTTTTCTATTCAAGATTTTGTTCAAGGGTGTCTATTGCAAATCTTGATTTCTTAGTTTTTAGGTCCCTTGGAAATGATCCTCAAATACAAATGGTTATTGGGGGAAAATCACATTAGAAATTTATTTAAAAAAAAAAAATATTAGATCTTAGAGAAGTTGTAAATTGATTGAGGTTATACATGTTATTTCCTTTAACCTCATATTTAACTCATGACTTCAATTTAGATTTGACATGGAAAAAGAAGATTGATAGACTTCAAATAACTTTCATAGTTTTAACACCTTCATGATCAAACACTATAATCTTTCAATCCATTTATGATTATGTTATTCTTTTGTTTTGTATGGATACAATTCAAAGTTATCAAAATTGACATTTAAAAAAATTTATAGCAAACTCCAAGAAGCTCAAAAAAGGCCTCGGGCATTTTGGGGTTAAGAAATTCTAGACCAAGTCACTCTCTAGAATTAATATAGGTCAAAACGTTAAGGTAGCTGTCGGGTCACCAAATCGATTTAATCTATTTTTAGATTGTACAGCGTAATGTAAAATAAACTTGAAATAATGTTATATCATATGAGCTATTGTGGATACTCATCAGACTTTCTGTTTCCGTGCAGGGTTGAATGCCATTTATGTTCATACTCATGCAACGAATCAACCAGCGTTCAAGTTGTACGTGAAGAAGGGGTTTGAGGTAATTATTCTCTGCAACTTTGATGTAGCTTCCAATGAAGGTAAGATTTATTTTGCAATTGCAATTGAATGTTTTTTTTGTTATACGTACAGGTGCTTGACGCAGGATGTCCTCAAAAGCTTGTGGATGGTAATTTACTTCTTCGGTTACAGTTGTAATCTATTTAAAGGCCTAGACCTTAGTTTAGAATTTGCAGGCAGTATTTCTCCGGAATCTGGATCAGTTAGGGTCCAGCAAAATCTACTCAGTCCAAGCTGGATAGGATCGAATGTACATTAGTTGTCTGTTAGAGTTCGAACTTCGGGCTTCTAGCAGTACAGTGATGGACTGGAAGAGCAGATGTATTGACATTGCACTGTCTGTTTCGTGTTTTTAATACAATTTGTTTCTGATCAACTGCAAATACGAGAGCACACTTTTGTCCGCACTCATTAGATGAGTCTTTGGGTACAAGGAGGCAGTGCAACATGATTCGAAGTGACCAGGCCAAGCGGAATGGCAGAGATTCTTTCCATTTCGGTGTGTAATGTTAGTGCTGACGGAACTACGCTTTAACCGTAAACCCATCGTTGTGGAAGGTGAAAATTGACGCTCGACAGGACTGGAAATGGTTCGAATTGGAAGAGAGGGAAAACAAATCAGTGTGTTTCACAAACCGCTTATCAGACTATCTTCAACATATTGTCTGAGGCCTCATTGAATAATGTGGCGTGAGCTAATGATGAAAAACCTTGTTTGACGAGGTGGAGTTCAAATGTTCAACTCCGCCTTCTTTTCACCTAAATCACCATTCTTTTGTAAGCTCCTCAACCGATTTTCCTCCATTTTCATCATTTCGGGATTCACGAAACACTTCCATTTGTGGAAGACTCGAATGGGCAATTGGTCCAAGAAAATTCAACAAGAAGACGGTAAGACGTTATTCTTGCCTGATAAAAAATGCATAAAACCAATACAAAAACTGCAGGATCTGTGGTATATCCCCTCACGAGAAAATTAGAGGGAGAAAGTACAATTCAAAGAAAAAGTGAAGTAATGATTTACTCTTGAATGCAATGACATTACACATGTGAAAGAGCCCCAGCCAGAATTCCTCTGTTGGATCTTTCATGTGCTAACTTTGTCAAATTCGAAACAGAAAGCTGAAGTTTTCTGCGGCAAGAAATGTAGCCATAGCTTTCTCCACCTAACCTCCTGAATTTTTAGTCAAGGGTACTATCTGACCCAAGCTCCCTAATGAACACGTAAACATCAAAACTTAATGATCCTCTGCACAAAATATGTTACTTGATCATAAACCTTCTATACCACCTCGGTCCTGGTAAACTATCCGCCCCAACACTCGTCTTGTTTACTGAGTAAAATTTGGCAACGTCTGAAGATGATAATCTCTCGAGTATGCAGTGCAAAATCCACAGTATCAAGACTGACTTAATTCTTCTTGTACAAGAAAGGAGTCCACCAGTCGCCCTCATACTTGGGGTAAGGAGCAATCCATTTCGCAGGTCTCTCAAACTTCACGGTGGTGAGCTTGCCTGCCAATACCTCCTCCGGAGAGTCCACGGTCATTTCTCCCTTCAGCACTCGGTCCAACCTCAGCTTCATGAACCTGAAATACTGGCGTTAAGTGAAAGTAATCATAAAAAGCATCACATAGGGAAAAAAGGAAAACTGCGTATAACTAGGAAGTTGGGGCAGCTTTTAGATTTCACAAGTCGAAGCAACCATCTCTAGAGAACAAGCTTAAGATTTTAACAACATCGTGTGCAACTAGGGATATGAGGTAACAAGCAATTCATTATGCTTCCGACATTTTACGACGAATTCGAGGTAGCAAGTGTCCAATCCACCTCAAACAAGTAGTTTAAAACCTTGTTATCTCGGTACTTTTAGCATTTTACATAAGAGCCACATACACGTCTCCTCTTCGTGCTAATTTTTATCACTTGGACTACTGTGAAGTCAACATTGTTAAACTAAGGAAAAACGCATAGAAATGCTTTTGCATTAATCAAGTTGTAGGATTTCTTGCTATCCCAAGCTTGTTGCTTCGACCTGTGCAATCTAAAGTGACCCTTGGATAAAAATACACTGGCAATGCAGCAAGAGGTTTTCTGTAAAATTGAAAAACGAAGTATCAAAATTGAAGCTAAAACTCACGTGATCCAAACTTTGTCCGTTGATACAAGAGCAGCAGATGGTCTGCCCACTTTGGCGGCCACCTCCGGGTGCTTGTCAAGGAACTCGGGCTCAATGACCATCCAGAAATCCTGTTCCTTGTTGCGCTCTCCATACATACGCAGTTTCTCTTGCATCTGCTCTTGGAAGTGCTCCTCATCGTCCAGCATAAACTTGGCATTCGCAATCAAGTAGTAGTAGGTAGTCTTCTGCAGCAGGACACAAAAACAACAACGACAATCAGTCAACTCCCAGTAGACTACAGATTTTACACCCTGAATCTTACTTTCCAGGTTTAGAAACAAAAAAATTCTCAGTGCTTGGCAGCTTCCCCTAAAGCAAATGCCGAAATACAATCGGTTTTCTAAGCACATCTCAACTTTATCTGAGGCCACAAAGAGAAAAGTCAACCAACCTGTGAAGTGGCCGAACTTGAAGACTCCTTACTGCAAAATCCAGACGGAGAGAACCAGTTATAGAACAATAATAGAGCTCCAATGAGTCAACATTTAGCCAAGCTGTATATTACAAACCCTAATCCCTGCACCAAATGAGGCTCTTTTGGAAATCTCCACATAGATGAACTAAATTCCCCCCAATGCTCTTCCGGGATATCTTGAATAGATCACGAATAATTTGGCTTTCAAGTAGGGCAAAAAATCTATGAAAAACACAAATGCCCCTCTCCAGCTCTTCCATGTGTTGGAGGCAATCTTGTGCCACGTTGTTACATGTGTTATTTACTGCAGGTTAGGGAAGCTTGAATATATGTAGCTAGCATTTGCTAGTTCATAATCTCCGAAAGATTGCAACAATGAAAATTGAGGTACTAAACATGTGGAGCTCAGGGTTTAGGAATGTGGAAGTGCGCACTTACGATGCAACCTCATTATCTACAGCTTGCGCCCGAATTGGCTGCATTCTCCCCACAACATCGTTAACGCCCTGCCTAGCTCCAAACACCTGAACCTGCACAGCCACAGTTTTTTGTTCTGTCACACCCTTGCGTATTACTCTCATCCAGACATTCTCCAGAATTGGGGCACTAGTTCTGCAAATTCCCCCTTCTACGGAACTCTAAAAACTTGAATAAAAGGAAGGTGCTCGAAAACTCGAAAACCCACCTAGACTATTTAACCCGTTCAACCTGAAAATTGACATGAAACTAAAGGTGCTTGAACACTCAAACGTAGACAATTCTATGCCAAAGAAGAATACATCGGGAAGAATTCCACTAGAGCCAAAAATTCACAGAAAAGGAAGTTGCTCCAATCTTTTCAACAAAAATAGAAACCGGTGGTAAAGAAAAGATGCTTGAAAACCCCCACTTAAACCCTGCGAATTGAAACGAAACAAGAAGTGTTCCAACCCTCACACAAACAATTCTACGCAGAAGAAGAAATGAGAAGAGAAATGTAGTAAGGACAATGCCGAGAGGGGCACCTTCTTGACAGAATTCCTGAGGACGAGGCTACGTGAGGAGCATCGCACATGGCCAACGGAGGGAGCTCCTTTGAGGTGGAGCGCCAAGGTGCTGGTGCTAGCCCTGGCGCTTGCATCGCAGGCAGACGAAGCCGTCGCTACTGCTGCTGCCATTGCTGCAGTTGCGCACGCCATAGCTCAGTCTCAGTCTGCGAAACTCCTCCAAGCCTGTAAGCTATGGCGAATGTAATGGAAGGGAGAGTTGCGAGACGGGCAAAGAGATCACTCGAAAGCAAATCCTTGGAGGCGGGCAAAGATAAGGTATGTCATCTATTCAGATTCGGGAACCGACTTGGGAACGGCATGCTTGCTCAGCACCGGGAGCTTCTCTTCGGGTAGGCTTCTCTTAGGCCCAGTTTTAGGTAGAACAGACTATGACAAGCAAACCACCCATGCAAGAATGACCCTTTAGAGTCTTGCATCAACCTATGACAGATTTTTTTCAATAAGGTAGTATGCTCATAAAGTGATCATTTAAGAGCTGATTGCCTTTTCAGAGAAGCTGAACTCCTTTAAACAATTCTCAATAAATGTGTATATGAAGAAAAATTAAATTGGCATTTAATGCAAGTCGTTTCATGTTTTTTGAGCCTTCATGGAATTAGTTACAAATTTTTGAAGTTGAAACGCAATTGTCACTAGAAGCGCCCACCTCCTAAAATGCACACTACTAAGACATTGAAGAAAGCAAAATATACCTTTGTGTCATGATTGCTTTTAGAGCATGGGCACTTTTAAAGAAGACTACTTTAAATGAGATTTGGGCTACAGTAGGTTCAATTAGTGGCTACAACTGAATCAATGTCTTGGATGATGGTAATAGAGTGATTAGTGAATGCAATAGGAACTTAGGTAGTAGGTTTATAAAGCAACCATCTAAGAGTTGAAACTTGATTTTGGGAGGTGAAACTTCTTGAAATATTTTTCAGTAAATTTTCCTTAAAAAACAAACAAAATTGGCATCTAATCCAAGTTGTTTCATATTTTTTGGATCTTTGTGGAATTAGTTACAAATTTCTTAAGCTGAAATGGCATAGGGCTCTAAAATCACCCACCTCTTCTAATGTACATAGTTTGTACATTGTTGGTACAACAAAAAAAAATCCATGTATAATAGCGTACATTTGAGGAAGTGGACGATTTTAGAGCTTGAGCGCTTTTAGAACCTCCTACCTTTCCACCTTTTGAGTGTAAATCATCACAAGAAATAACTTTTTTAGACTGTTGCATTGTCGATATACTAGAAAATATTGTAACTGCTCTAGGTGAATAAGACGACCATTATGGATACACTTTTATTGGTTTTGGGGTAGCCTAGAGACTCTTTTGGGTCAATTGGGCAACACACTTCAAAAATTTGTAACAAATTCATATTTTATCAAAAGAAAAAAAGTTTGATTGCTCTTCCCATCTCTCACATTTGTCTCTATGTAGAATTTTTTTAAAATTTCAACAAGGCAAACAAGTCATTCTATGTATAATAATTTGGTTTACCTTACACCAAATCAAGAATTGAAGGGGCTAAATTTTTGAAGGTTTTGATTGGTTGAAATTGAAAAATCAAGAAATGGAGAGAACCTTAGAAAATGGGTTTATACTATGAAATAAGAGGTCATAGGTCTCCAAGAAAGCCTAGCCATGTGGAATGCATTTTTTCCCATGTAGCAACAAAAATCCTCAAATTACAAGCCTCGTAATTCCAAATTCCTTTGTGAAAATTTCTATTTAATAAAATAAAAAAATAAAAAAAATAAAAGTTCTTTGCCATTTCATGCCCTCTTGGTAGTTTATACTAATTCAAAGGTCATTACTTTTGAAAAAACAACTTCTTGATGGCAAATGACAGGGCTTAGAAAAAAACTTTCTAATTTTTTGGCCCTCATTTTGGGCATAAACTGACCTTAGGGTTGAATTTTACCAAGACTAGGAGTTTCATAAAGCGATCATTTTTCAATTGATTGCATTTTGAGGGAAGCTAAACTCCTTCAATATTTTTCTATAAATTTTATTTGAAAGATAAATAGAGATAATATCTAATTCAAGTTGTTTTGTATTTTTTGAACCTTAGTGGGATTTGTGATGAGTTTTAATGTTGAAATGGCATACAATTTTAAAAGCATTATATTCACCATTAGTACATTCAAGACTCCAATATGTGCCTTTGTATTAAGTCCTAAATTCCTAAGGCCCTTTTTCATCAAAAAACACTGAAAAGTCAAAAGTGTCATTTCTAGTGCAAAGAGCAAAAGACTTGTTTATTTTTCATATCTAACTACAACATCCATCTTACACTAGATTAGTATGAGAATGTAAGGAATAAATTTTAGAAACTTTAACCATATAGATTGCAAGATATTTGCGTTCAAAGTTAACAAAATAACCCGCAAAACAAAGTTTTTAGCATCTTGCATAATTATATTATAAGACTTTGAATCTTTTTAGCTTAAAAAAATTTCACTATAGATTTTGGATTAATAAAAAATTGTGTTGAATATTGAGTTGAAAGTCTAGAAATTTAAAAAATAAATAAAACCCGCTTGATTTTTATACTTTAAGAAATTTTAAAGTAGAAGTACATAGATACAAGATTGAAGGAAAAACTAATTTATTAATAGCTCTAAGATAGAATTAAAATATATTAAATCCAAAGGTGAGATTGTTCTAGCAATCATATTAAACCTTGTCAAACTTAATTTTTATGAAAATTGTGGAAACTAGTGTGGAAATTGAGTCAAAGACAAATTTCATATATAGTATCCTCAAGAAGTTTCTATGATTGTCCACAAACTGACAAGAAACTCCATAACTTTAATTCACATCACTAATTCAAATGAAAAGAATCAAGTGAGTCAATAGAACCACTACCAAGTGCCCTATGGCACATGTCATAAACACCAAGTAACTCTAAAAGTAATGACACTAATGCAAAAAAACATCTACATCACTACTAACAATATTCATAGCAACATTGACAACATCCATAGCAACAAAAAGAAATAAATGTCCATATATGACTCATACACAAATGTAGTACTATGAAAAAAATGTGTTTTTATGGATGCATTATAATTGACATCCACCTCTTTTTATAATAACAATAATGTCAAATATAACAAAAAATAGGTGAATGCCAATTTAAATGTATCCATAAAATCAAACACGCTTTTTTTAATAGTGCAGTATAAGGCACAGCAATACCCATTTACTAGCGCCATTGCTATTGTCGAAGCCGCTTTTATACTAGCAAAAACAATCCCTCCCCTATGAGACTCTAAAAACACTAACTATGAAAAACAAATTTAAAACTATGATGACCACCCTTTGAGATACAACATAGACACAACTACTAACTGACAAAGACTTTTTGTAGTGGCAAACTCAAACACTACAAATACCCATTTGTGGAATAAACATTACTGAACCATAAAAGTAGCGCCCTTGGCACTTCCACACAACACACATTTTAGCCTAGCTAAAATATGTGACTAACTAGCATCAATTTGACCATCAATGTCTAGCAAATGATACAATATACAATTGTGCATGTATTCATTCTAGACCTTGCCATCGTGATCCTCCAAGAATAATACGTACTCTCAGCCAAATTATTGACTTTGTGCACTCATTTTAGAATAGTACGCCCCATTGTCACATCAAGCATCATAAACATCATCTATTGCAAGTAGACCTAATCCCTTGACAAGAAAACAACATATATGAGGCCTATAGCCTTGTTTGCAAATAGTGGTATAATGCAAGATGTCTCTATATTGCGCAAAAGAGAGTTTATCCAATGCCATCCACATTACCCTCCAATACAAGTCCGCTCTCTTTTCATAGACACATGTCCACGTGTCTAGCTCATCCATATTAACCACCACGGTATAAAGCCCATTTTTTTTGATGGTCATCAATAAAACCAAATGCTAGAGACGCTTGCTTACTAGTAGCCTATGGCTATCCATGGCAGCTACAACTTCTAATCTCCATGATGCCCCTTCTTTAAACTATACTTCTAGAGCCCACTCTTAACATTTTGCACCATGTGCTCCTCTAAACTTGTCATGCCCTTTAATGACAATTATTTCTTCAAACTCTCCAATGAGACTCTATGACACTTCACTTGTAATGACATTAAGGGTCGCAATCTCCTAACATTGCACATGCCAAACATCGGCAATGTTATGTTTCAATACTAGTTACAGATTCTCCATTACCTCATGATTTTCATCACTACCTAATTCGCATAAAGCACCAGGCTTATCATTTGATGACATAGGGTAGAACTTCCATTATTCTCCAAGCGCTCAACATTGTGGCACTACTTACTATTGCCACTAAATGTTCTCGCATGGTATCCAACTTTCCACTAGGCCACCTCGCCACGTTACTTACCTTGGGAAACATAGTCATGACTCAACAGTCCCTTGTTTACCAAGGTGTCATGGACACACCTTGTAGTGAAGGCTGTGACACATCTTCTATCCTTGGGATAATCCTATAATATAGTGTGGTGAACAATCATCACTTACTTGCACAAGTTTAAAACTCACCAAGAAACTCACATTCTTGGTATATTTCAGCACTTCACCTACACTCTTAAGGCAATTTAATTCAATATTCAATCCCAAATTGAATAAGTTGCTCCTTCTTTGAACTTGTCTCATAAAGCCGCAAACTCAATTCACTTTGAGAAGTGTTCAATCATTATCAATACATATTTATTGTAGTGTGGTGTCATCGATAATGGTCCTGCAAAGTCCACAGTCCACCTATAGTCTAATGATCCTATAGTTGGCAATGGTTCTAATTGAGGCATTTGGGCATTAAATAATGTTTGCACTTGATCACACACCGTGCATCTAGCTACCAACTATATATTGAACTTGCATTTTGCATGCCTTTCTATCAATAGTGAACATTCAACAATTAATGATCCATAACCAATAAAAACTCATTGCTATATAAATAGCACTAGAAATGCGCAATTGTCCAAATTGTTGCTAGACGTTCATCCTCATATGAGCTATCATTATAGAAAAATCTGGGCTTTGTAGAAGGTTGTTTGATTTTTGGTGGATTTGTAAATACAATGAAATAATTTATTTATTTTTGCAATTTGATGGGACTTACATGCTGACTTTTACTGCCAAGATTCTTTGTAACAAGATTTGGGCTGATATTTTATCTGTTTGCACATTTGCATGTAATCAAACAACCAAGCAAATATCCTTCCAAAGGATTGAAAATTTCTATAATAATTGTGTCCCCACATTGTTCTTGGATGATGTATGCAATTGTTTTAAAAATGCTATGAAAGAACAAGATTGGGTGGAGAGTAATGTGAATTTTTTTTGTTTTTTCTATGTCATTTTGAAAAATAACCCTAATATTCTCAGCAATAGTTCTTGAGAGATCATTCTCTACTATTATAGATGGAAATTTTAAAAAGAAAGATTCAAATGCTTTAATACTCATTGTAAAGAAGATGATTTATTTTCTTTTATGAAGAGAAATGATGTTGCTAAAAAATGATCTACACTAAATAGGGATATTAAGGGGACCAAAAAATTAAAGGAACTTATTGTAGAAAACTACATATGTTTGAAACATGATGCACAACCTCCAAACACTTCAACTAACTATTGATATACAACAAAGGTAGATATTTATATAATGTGTAATGTTTATTAATTAGTATGGTCTCCTTAATACCCCTATTTAGTGTAGATTCTTTTTATAAATGTCTTAAGAAGAGTTGCTCAAGAGTATCATGTATATAAATACATTTTTTTTTTCAATTTTATTTAGTTTCTTGCAAGTATGTATACTTTTTCTTAATTTTTTTTGTGATACAAAAGAATAAAAGGCAAAAAAGTGTAAATTGGATATTGACATTTTTTAGTAAGTATAAGCAAGTGTAAGCAAATTGAATGCTATAAATATATATATTTTTGTCTTGTACTATTAGTCTTTTGAGCAATACATGACATTTCTTTTATTAACTATGTTAGAAACTAATTATGGCTGATTTAACTTTTGTTAACCTCAAACTAATCAAAAGTCCAAGAAGCCCAATTAAATTACAAACTATGTCTTAAATAAATATACCTATCAAGCATTCTTTTATCTAATTGTATCAATACTTTTTGTAATCAATACATGCAATGTTCACTATTGATTTGATGATACAAAATTTGATCACATCTCTTATTTATTGTGACATGATCACCTAAATCCATCATTTTAAACTATAAAACTATAGGCTATTAACTTTGTAACATCTTTTTGGACACTAAGTGTATGATGGATGAGTTCTATGTAAGAAAAAAGTATAGATGTTCATCCTTGAAATTTTATGTGAAAGGGAGAGGTCTTCCACAATGAATACTCTTGGATTTAACCCTTAAAATATGTGCTAGTGACAATGGAAATCATTTTTTTGGGTATGTGTGAATCATTGAGTTAAGATAAAATGCAAAAACACTCTCTAAATGTCAAACTGTTGTACAAGACCTCTCTTTTTTACACAAATTTTTGAAGATGAATAGTTGTACTTCTGTCCTTCAAAGAAGGATTCTTTTGGCATTCATTGAACAAATAAAAGCCGTGGTGTCCTTTAAGGTTTAAACTAATGATTCACATGGTACCAAAAAGGATGATGACTAAAGTAACTACACCTAAAATTGAATGAATAGGCAATTCAACAAGATTCCCATTATGATATTGAAAAACTTTGCATGGAATCTTGTTGGTAGTCAAAAGGAGATTTTAGATTCTCTTAGAATGCATTTTTTGAACATCATATGAATAAACTATGAATTTTCAAAGTGCTAGAAATAGGGATTTCTAAAATCGACCCTAGACTCTCATGAAAAGTGGGAGTACATTTTAGGCAAGAATTTGTAGGAATTGATTTTAAAAATGGGTTGAATTTAGGTGTGTTACCTTAGCACAACTTTCAAGGGTTAAGAGCCAAAAGGAGAAATGTGACTCTTTTAGAGTACAACTGAATCACACCAGAAGAGCCAGCGCTCTAACAACATTCATCATCCACTGGTTGAGCGGGCGCTCAGGGGTTAAGGATGACGTTGCGCTAATCTCTTGCGGAAAGCAGAGTTGGAAAGCAGCGTAGATCGTCTTGTCATTCCCGTTCACTCCGTTGTTCTTTCGACATTGCAGAATTGGATGTGGCCACTTTTGTTGGTGTGCCCTCATCCGACACCGCACACGCGGTTGCCAATTGTAGGGCCAACTTTATCTCAATTGAAGCGGCGACAAACAGAATTCCTTGGCCAGCAGATGAAGAGTTTCATGTGAGAGTTGGGAGTGAGCTTACGAAGATGGCGATGGCGGTGGTGGGATCGCGGATGCTGCACCGCCTGTTTCCACGGGAGGTCGGAAATGCAACCACGAGATGGAGTTCTTCCAGAAGTCGGAGCCTGAAATTGGGGTCGAAAGACTCGAAAGGGCTTCAAGGGCGACGTCACGTCTCGGTTGCGGTGGCTGCGAACGCAGGGTTCTCAAATCAGGTTAAGTTTCTTCTGATTAGGGTGTCTGTTTGGCGAAAATGAATAATGGAGGTTTGAAATGGAACGAGACTCGAATTGGGATTGAGCTTGAGATGGGTACCACAAGGAATCAAAATGGTTTGCGGTGGGAAGTGGGTGTCTAGAAATTCTCGGGGAGAGCGTTGCCTTGCGTAGGTTTGCTTTCTGTAGTATCCTCAATGTCAATTGGCTAGCACCCGTGCCTTGCGACCGGCAATTTTGAACGAAGCGGTCGGGATTCTTTGTTGGCTCTCGGCGTCTCGTGGTCACCATTTGGGAGGAGGATTTCATGGCATGAGGATCGCAGGACTAGGCCGTGTCGCCTGGAAATCCAATGTGCCTGGCGTTTAGCTTTGCAATCGTTTATGAGTGTTTACTTTTAGAATGTTACTTTACTTAGCATGCTACTGATTGTGTGGTATTCACATGATTTGTCGCTGAGAGTTAGTAGATTTGCGGACCCTGGTTTATTTGTAAGAGCCAAAGTTCAGTGATATCAATCCCTAGGGGAGCTGTCCTCGTAAATTTTTATTCAACCTAAAGGAGCGGTTCTGACCTTATCAGAAATCTGCGTGCTCCACTCCGTAGGGTTTGTGATTTTTGAGCATCCGCCAATCTACTGACGAGTCTCTCTTGCCTGTATGGCAATTGATTTTCCATTGCTTGTAACCCTAGTTAGGAGAGGTGATCCCACTAGCAGTCTCGCAGCATGGGCCGTAGTGGATTTGTCATATTCTTCTTCTGAACCATTGTGTCTCGACCTTAGTTTCTGGGTACTCAAAGAATTTAGAAAGTCGTGAATACGATTGATATTTGTTTCCTTTACAAATGTGACCTGAATTTAGGGTTTCACTAAAGTCGCTGTTTTTATTAGACAGTACAGGATGCCACTTCATTGCAGTGTGGCGCATGTGATTCACTGACATCGAGTGAAGGATTTCTGTGAAAGACCCATTATGGGGAATCTTATCATGTTGCAAAACTGCTGAAATGTCTTAAACCCTGAACCCTAGAGCTTAGCGATTCTCAACCCTTCTCAATGGTGAACATTGGCTATTTGGGGGCAAGATTTATGTTGCGCTTTGGCTTGTACTGTGGAGGTCCAAGAAGAGAGGACCAATAGGAAAAATCAAACATACGACATTCAAGACCTTTTGTTATGAGCTTCTCTTAAACGGCGTTCCGGAGTATTCTGCACACATGCCACACTATGATTGTAGCACACATTGACTTTTTAGGGCCAAATTTGATGTTCAGCTTTACTTGGTCACTATGTCACTGGTTTAAAGAGGTTTGAGTGCAAAGGGTTTCCTCCCCCCAATCCTGACTTCAGGTCTTCACAAATTGCAGGCGCTAGAGAGCGAGTAGTGTTCATGATAAGGCCAGAATGGCCACCTAGGCTATCATGGTTATCCTGTGTAGGGTTTGATAACAAAAATCCCGAAGATATGCCATTTCATTTGCATTTGGGCCACCTCTAGGGGTTGATCCCATTGACGTTTGGTCTATATAGATATGCTAAAGTCTTCGTAGCCTTCCATACCCTATAGGACGCTGTGTCTGCACAGCAGGTCTATATACTACTGTCCCCATTTGACAAGTGAACTATTGGGCCAAAGATCTTGACATGGCCATTGCATTGGAATCCCCAGTAATTGATGAAAGGGTACAGTGGGTTGCAGGTTGTGAGATCTGTGGAACCAGGAAGATCACCGCCATTACAGCACTTCAGTTTCACGTCAACAACACAGGCTCCCAAGCAGCGAAGGAGAACAATCAGAGGAAGGATTCACAGTAGTAGCAAACACGCGTTGGCTGAAAAGGATCGACCAAACAAGGGCACAAAACCACCCAGGCGGAAGCTGCGGTTACGAGGCCGTTTCAGGCTGCTGTTACGTTACGTACGTCGCGGGCTTGCCCCACCCAGAGGCTTTTCATGGAAGCCTATATTGCTAGCTGCTTTGGTGACGTGTACATGTACCCTTGCTGCAGTTTTGTTACGCATCACCGCTGGACCAGCTCCCCAAACCCTTCAGTATTCAGATCTGATAGACCACATTCATGCTCGCACTGTCACTTCAGCACTCTTTGAGGAAGGCTCCCAACGACTTCTGTTCAATGTGCAACCTGAATTAGTTGTGGTGGAAGAGAGCCGAAGTGTAGAGCAAGTGGGTGGAACAACTGAGGCCAGCTCCTCAGGGAATAGTTTTCTTGGCAAAGTCAAGGTGCCACCGAAAGGGGAGTGGCAATATGTGACACGTCGAGTAAGAAATGATGAGGCTTATTTACTGGGGCTCATGAGAGAGAAGGGCGTCCGGTACAGCTCGGCTCCCCAATCTGTCAGTGCTTCTTTACGATCTCTGCTTTTTACGGTTATTTCGCTCTGGATTCCTCTCAGTCCTTTACTTTGGTTACTCCATCGACAAATTTCGGGAAATAACTCGTCAACTCAGAGACGCCGGTCAAAGAGTCGGCTTGTCAACTTTACCGATGTTGCAGGAATCGATACTGCCAAAGCAGAGCTCACTGAGGTACACAATCCTTGCAATCCTGGAAGAATTTACTTTTTATCTCAGATTTATGGGATGTTAAATCTGGCCAATTCGGTTCAACATATTGTGAATTTTTTAATATAGATGGGGTCAAGCATTATATCAAGCATTATATCACAAGAGTCTGTGAAGAACATTGCATGTGTTGATAAATAAAATTGGACAAAGGAAAGTCCCTCTATGACATACTCAAAAACTGCTTTAAAAACATGGGCCCAATATGGGCTTCTTGATCCTTTAGGAGTTAAAGGAATTTCATTGTTATTTTGTGCCTACCTTCGTGTTACTTTAGTTCTTCCCTGTCGTGCTAGATTTTCTGCGTTTAGATTCGGTGTTTACTCAACTTTCTGTGCTTACCTATCTTGTGTCGTGCAGATCGTGGCATGTCTTAGAGGCACGTCCAATTACGCCAGCCTGGGAGCGAAACTTCCAAAAGGGGTCTTGTTGGTAGGACCTCCTGGAACAGGCAAAACTCTGCTTGCACGTGCTGTAGCAGGAGAAGCCGGTGTTCCATTTTTTGCAGCGTCGGCTAGTGAGTTCGTTGAAATGTTTGTCGGCAGGTTTGTGATCGGACACCTTCATGTGACCCTACTACTGTTGTTATAGGGGTTATGCTCCATAGTTACTGCTTTAAGAAAATTTACAAGCTCTGCAGACACCATTTGTGTGCAACGATCACTGATTGTGCCGATCGTGACATGATTATCTTGCTTTATTATTTCCTAAAGGACCAAAGATTCGTGGTTTTGAAATGACAAATTTGATTGACCAAATTGCGAAAAATATAATGCAAATCGAGTCAAATTTTGTATCACCAGAGCTAATGAGTAGCATTGCATATGTTGGCCTAAATAAATAAAACTGAACGAATAGAAGTCCTCCTATGCCCTATCAAACCTTCTAGAAACCGTGAGACCCAATTTGGGCCTTTTGGTCTTGTAGGTGTTAACCATTTTAAGAGAAGGAAGATGTACTGGCAGTCTGTTAAACTCACACGCGGCATGCACAGATGATTATAGTAAGAACGATCAGAATGTAGAAAGCCGAGCTCTAGAGGGTGGTTATGCATTACTGATACTGCTGGTGGCCTTACTCTAACTCACACTCCTTTCTCATAATATTTAGCTAATTCACTTCTGCACAGACCTAATGTTTTTTCTGACACTCTTCATACAGGGGAGCAGCACGCATTCGTGAATTATTTGCAGAGGCTAAGAAGAGCACCCCTTCAATTGTGTTCATCGATGAACTGGATGCTGTGGGTGGTCGCCGAGGTCGTAGTTTTAATGATGAAAGAGATCAGACGCTGAATCAGGTATTGTCCTCTTTTTAGATATTGATCGGTTTATTTAGTGAATTAAAACCTTAGTGATGATGTTCATTGTTAATGTTGACAAAATGCCTGTAATGACAAGAAACTCAATTCAGTTACCTATAATCTGCCTTACACTTAGTATGCAAAAATAATTTTGCATATTTTTCTAGTTACAATGTCAACAAATGCAGTTCTAGATCTTCTTCCTTGTATAGTTCCATCATACTGAGGCAAACAGGATGACATGTCTTTTATTGTCTCTACCCCAAGGAGAGACTAAGCAATGGTTGAAAATTTAGATTGTTATGAAAATGAGACGTGGTAAAAGCAGTGGTAGCATGTTGGGGGTCATCATTTCAAAGATTGAATTTTCTATATCTAAGCGACTGGTGACATGCGATTATAGGAATAATGGCATTCTAAGATTGTTGCATAGGGTTTTTGAATTTTCCAAGAATTATGCTGAGGCTTCTAGGGAAAGAGACATGAAAATTATACAATTTCTATTTTGGGGGAGAAGCACTAGCAATAAGTCGAGTGATTGAATTTGCAATGCAATTTTAGTGGGATTGAAGTTGTGCTCTGGCCCTTTCCAGTTGTTGACAGAAATGGATGGATTCGACTCCGAGACAGGAGTTATGGTAATTGCAGCTACAAATCGGCCCGAAGTGCTGGACCCTGCTCTTACCCGACCTGGGAGGATATCACGGAGAGTGAATGTGGAGGCGCCTGACTTTGAAGGGAGGCAGGAAGTGTTGGCTGTGCACATGCGTTCAACCCCAGTGGAAGGGGATGCAAACACCTTACGCATAGCAGTGGCGTCCATCACACCCGGTTTCGTGGGGGCTGATCTTGCCAACGTGGTCAATGAAGCTGCCCTTCTTGCTGCACGACAAGGTATGTTTTTTTAGCGTGTGTACTTTGTTTTAATAATGTACGTTTTTCATCCTATGATTTAATGTGTGACTAACTTAAGATGCCATAGAGTATATGCATTTTATTGTTAAATAGTGTACCGGTATCTCGGGACCACCATCAAGAAGTTTTTGAGTGAGCAGTCGCTTTTTCAGCATGTGGCCAACCTAAAATCCAAAGGTTACTAAATAGTGTTCCCATTTTATCCATCAATGGGCACATTGATAAACCTACAAAATAGAGTTTCATACACTAAATTGGATAAATGGTGCAGTTAAGAGACTAGATTCTTGAAGACGCCCTTCATTAGATTGGCAAAGTTCTTAATGTAAAGGTGCGAATTATTGTAGTTCTCATGTTTGGTTATTGTTACGTTAATTTTAGTGTGATGTTAGTGTCATGGCCATTAACATTGCCAATAGTTTCAAATTGTTGCCAATGTTAGTGTCATGGCCATTGGCAACTATTTAGTAAAACATTCAACCAACATGATTTATCATGAATTTAACATTATGCTAACATTGAACTCATGTCCTATTTGATTAGCACTAACTTATTATTAATAACTTTGTGAATCTGAGGGAGGATCTTTTGAGATGTTACGAAGTGACAAAAGCATGGGTTAGAGAGCTCTCTCTATTTGAGCTCATCTCGAAACGTGACTATTTATGACCTTGGCTGATTCTGAATTGTCATGCTTGGAGCAGGTCGTTCCGCTGTTACCTTCGACGACTTCAAAGAGGCAGTCCATCGTGCGAAGTATGGGGTTGTCGAGAATAGGAATGTTAGCAAGGCAGTTGGGAAGCAGTTAAATCAATGGTTCAACTGGGCTTCAAGGCCACGAACGAAACAGTTGCGAGGGAATGCTGAGCCACCTGAAGGCTACCGAGCTGTGCCATTCAACGGCTAGCCAATTAGTTTAGTATCACCCAACCGAACTAACCGGTAATGCATCCCATCCCACATCCTCATTATTCAGTACATTTCTTGAGGTCGACAGTATGTTATATTCCCACATTTAAAATTCAATGGGTACTTAGGAATTTGTGGTCTGAATTTGACCAATTTCAATTCTCCATTGACTGCACTCAATTATAGAATGGTGCCTGGAGCAGATAGTTGCCCGATGTAAGTTATTCTAGATCTACTTGTCTATGATTGGAATTATTTGCTGCATTATTGCTCTTCTTGAGCAAGACAACCTCTGTGTATGTACTGTACTTTCCCTGTGTTAACAGGATCCTGGTGGGGTAACCGAGGCTATTTCCGCCCAAAATTCTCTCTCAAGTCTCAACTTTTACAGCAATGTTTCAATGAAATATTGTTTCATTTGTGTCAAATAAATCATTTGCACAGTACAGCAATGAGTACTTCAAAAGGCGGGTCATCGCCATTCCAGACAGCAGTGATTGTTGAGCGGATGCTTTTGTTGCTTGGACGTCGGCTGGGAGGGGAAAGCAGAAAGGTACCAGTCGCAGAATAGCTTATTCAATTTGGAACTCATTGGAAGGAAATGCTGTAGTAACGTATTTGCAGTGATTGAGATCATGTGCTTTGTGACAAGTGTATTTGTTTGTCATCAGTGTGGTGTGGCCGTGTGGTCCATTCCATTGTTTTGAATGAGGACAGTTAGCAAAGATTTTTTTAGTTCACTTAACCCTCGCTACCAGCTTTTTAAGGGGGAACAGTAAGCCCATGTTATCCTCATTTCAATGAAGAATATTTGGAGGGTCTTGATTGCGTAGGCCCAAATTTGTCAGAAATTTCACTAGAAACAAAAAAAAAGTAATGACACTCTTTAATTGTAAATGCAAATTCTTTCTGAATCCTGACATCCTATTATGATTTGTACAGTCGGGTACAGAAACCTTACAAATTTTTTGCATTCCCAGTGAAAGAAGTTCCACTGCTGCCAACTTTGACACCCTCCCGAGGGTTGAAAATTTGTTTTTTTGCCTTGAATTTTTTTTACAAGTTCATCTCTATGTTAATAACATATGTGCAAAATTTCATGGCCAAAAGATTTACCAACATGTGTAGTTGCGAGACTACCAACTTTGCCACCCTCCCAAGGATTGAGAATTTTTTTTTTTGCCATGAATTTTTTTACATGATATCATGTCTATGTTGATAATATGTGTATCAAATGTCAAGTTCAAAAGACTCACACAAAAAAAGATATTTGAAATCTACCAACATAAGGGAGTTGGAAGGGACAATTTCACTACTACCAACTTTGCCACCCTCCTAAGGATTGAAAAAAACTTTTTTTTGGCATGAAACTTATTATCATGGAAGCATCTCCATGTTGATAATATGTGTGCCAAATCTCAAGTTCAAAAGACTCATAAAAAAAGATATTTGAAATCTACCAACATAGGGAGTTGGAAGGGACAATTTCACTATTGCCAACTTTGCCACCTTCCCAAGGGCTGAAAAATTGTTTGTTTACCATGAAATTTCAGTCATGAGATCATCTCTAAGTTGGTGATATGTGTGACAAATTTCAAGTCCAAAACTTATACCAAGAAAAGGATATTTGAAATCTACCAAGAGGTGTAGTTGTGAGAATGATTTTTTACATCCGTGTCAAACTTTAACCCACAAAATGACACTATAACAAGGGCTGAAAAAAGCACTCTTCCAACTCCCTATGTCGGTAGATTTCAAATATCTTTTTTTATGAGTCTTTTGAACTTGAGATTTGGCACACATATTATCAACATGGAGATGCTTCCATGATAATAAGTTTCATGCCAAAAAAAGTTTTTTTCAATCCTTGGGAAGGTGGCAAAGTTGGCAGTAGTGAAATTGTCCCTTCCAACTCCCTATGTTGGTAGATTTCAAATATCTTTTTTTTTGTGTAAGTCTTTTGAACTTGAAATTTGGTACACATATTATCAACATAGACATGATATCATGTAAAAAAATTCATGGCAAAAAAAAAAATTCTCAATCCTTGGGAGGGTGGCAAAGTTGGTAGTCTCGCAACTACACATGTTGGTAAATCTTTTGGCCATGAAATTTTGCACATATGTTATTAACATAGAGATGAACTTGTAAAAAAAATTCAAGGCAAAAAAACAAATTTTCAACCCTCGGGAGGGTGTCAAAGTTGGCAGCAGTGGAACTTCTTTCACTGGGAATGCAAAAAATTTGTAAGGTTTCTGTACCCGACTGTACATAATAGAGTTAATTGTAAACAAAACCCTAGTTTGAAATAGGGATGTCAGAGGAAGGTATAACTGAGAATAGTACTCCCTTTGTTTCACAATAAAAGCAATGTTATGTTTGTAAAATACAAAGCAAAAATTGTTTTTATTTGAAATAGAGGGAGTACAAAAGAAATACAGCACCAAAATCCATCAGGTCCTACTTTTGGTTCAAGGAGTTTTATCATGTACTTTTCTTAAACTCTAGCTCTTGGTCCTTCATTGCACACACTTTACAATTAATTCTAATTGCACATTAACTCTATATCCTTAAAATCCATTATATTATGTACATATTTGATTTGATATATTTCAAAATATCAAGTTGTAAACATGTTCAAGAGTGTTCATTGAAGCCCCTTGAGGTTTAAGAATATTGGCATCCATTGGATAAATTATGATTTTTTTTTCAAGAGCTTTCCATGGGAGCTACAAGAATTGAAGAAAGTATATCCATACATGTTGAATTAGCTATTTTTGTCTATTCTTTAGTGATGTGATTGGTGTGATTATTCATTTCTTCATGATTTTTGGTGCAAGATTTTGAATCATTTCATGTAGGGATGGGAAGAAAAAGAAAAATTGCAAGAATGATGGTATTAGGACTACATTTTTCTCTCACCAAATTATTTTGTCTAAAAAGCTTTAGATCTACATTTTGCTCTCTATTGGGGACTTTTTGGAGTTAAAGCGTTGTCATTAGAAAAGTTGTGTGTAATTTCACTTCCATAACAATCTTGCATGGTGCTAGCAAAGGCCTTTGCTACAATTGTCTTCTCCCAAATTCTAAGTCTAATGTACTTATCCATGACTCCAACAAATCTATCAACACTATACACAAAATAATTCTGTTTGCAACACTATTGTTGGCAACTACTTTTCCCCTCTAAAATTTAGGTCAATTATTTTTATTGTAGGATGGGTTACCTTATTGCTAAACAAGTATTTGTAGCTAGGAGGATGAATATTCTTTTTTAAAACCAAAAGGCACATTATATGCAACAATAGGAATGATATTTTTTTCACATAAATTGTAAGAACCTTTGTTTATATGTAAACTACAAAATATCTTCAATGGTTGAAAAAAATTTGAACCAATTGATGTTGCTTGAGACTCTCGTGAATCTAGAGATGTGAAATGCTAGAAGTCATAGGCATATCTTATCCAATAGACATTAGTCCACATGCAAAGTAGAAGAGATCCACCTTTACTTAGAGTTGTATTTCAACAAATACCTTTATTGGTCCATTTATGTGGCAAATGATTTTACTCTTAAATTAGGGTGGTCACCTCTTCTTTGAATGAATGACCTTAGCAAAGTATCATTTGAAAATTAGTAGTAGCTTTATTATCCCCTCTTGTGTTACTTTCTACAATATTTTCTCTCAAATGATGATAATTTGAGAAAAAATATTGTGAAAAATAATACTAAAGGATTTTGAAAAAAAAATGCATAAACCCAAAATTTCACTGAGTATCCCCATCTTCCTAAAAATAAGTAATGAAGAAAATTGCATCAATCCATATCTTTATGATGCTTGCATCACTAAAAACTAAATTAAAAAAAAAAAGGTTTATCAATTATCACAATTGATGCATAGTGGTGAAGGCTTTAACATTTGTATGGCCAACTCAAAGATTAGAAAAACAAAAAAGTTCGCTTGAGTGGTTATAGACAATGGTTATTTTTTTGGCAATTTGGTGCAAAATTGCACCAAATTTTATGGCCTGGCACCACGCCTATAGAAAAAATGGTACTAAAAAGGTGGAAAACCGCTAGAAAACTTCAAATTAAAAAGATCTTGGATGAAATTGCCAAATTATAGATGAAAACTGAATTATGGATATGTGCTAATATGATGTTTTCTATCCAAAATATAATACATCTTTAATTTTAGTAGAAATTTAAAATGTTACGTGGTCCTTAAAGGATTAATTAAATTTTTCTTATTACAAGATTATTTTACTAGCTTCTTTTTGTTCATAAAAGACAGATATTTTGGTAGGAAGAGCCTTTAATCCTTAAAGTACCAAGGCCATTTTTTGATAAAAAAACACTCATATAACTACCTTATTGCATAAGGGGACCTAAGACTTTCTTAGAGGAAGGAACAAGAGTTGGTTCTTTTATGTAGGATCTACCTCATAATAGAGGCATTAAGGATGGAATTTTCCATCTAAGTCCATGAGGCTCAGATAGTTGAGCCTTTTCCAACAAATGCTTACATTCACACTAGTCTTCTAGATTAGAGTTACCCTTCTTTTTCTAAAATCCAAAAAACAAAAACTTAGAGGCAAATATTTTAAATGTGTAGAAAAATTCCAAGAATTTTGAGAGTGCACATTTTAAGATAATAGTGTTTGACTAGACAAAATTATTTTTTATTAGATAATTCCTAGTAGGATTGGTAGGATTTTGACTCTTGTTGGAATGAGGTTTTTGCACTGAAAGTTTTTTTTGACTCAACTACATGTCATATCATGCCTAAGTTATATACATCCCAAATTTCAAAAGAATTTTGCAAAAAGAACAACAAATTTCTAGGTTCTTTGGGGCAACATAAATTTTTTCCACAAGTGAGTTGAATGCTTCCATCTTGTGTCAAATTTTTAAAAACACTTGTTTTTGACTTCATCTTTACCTATCCAAATTTTGATTGTTCCTTCAATAAACATTTGGGTCCTTTAAGAGTTAAGATATGTAAACACATAATCAACATTGCCTTATTGCCTAAAATGCAACACCTACATTTGAATCCAAAACTGTTACAAACAAAAACTAGATATTGATTACAGAAGATGTATATAATCAAAACATGAGTCTAATATTGATTTTTGGTGCTCCCAGAGAAAGTACATTGAAAATTCATAACTTATTCATATACCACCTAAACAATGTATACTAAAGTGCGTTGGAATCTTCTTTTAGTTGCGAATAAGTTCCACTATGAATAATTGATCCAACTGGCTTAAGGTGGTTACACTTAAATGTGTTTGAATAAACAATTTAATACAATTTTTGTTATTATATTGATTTATTCTTTGTGGCATCACACTGGTAATCAAAAATGGATTTGAGATTCTCTTAGAATGCATTTTTTGATACCGTATAAATAAACTATGAATTTCAAAGTACTGAAAAATAATTGTATCCAAATGTGATTAACCCCTTTTTTTTGGCACCATGGGACCAAATTGCACCAACTGAAAATAAACTTCTACTTTTTACTTTTCACTAGATAAAAGTAGGCTTTATTGCTAGAAATTTTCCACTTCCATTTAAAATGTGGATGAAGTTGTCAAATTTGGATGAAAAGTGTTATTTGATTCTAAAGATGAATGATTGTAAAAATACAATGATTGCTTCACCAAATTTTAAGTGATTCTCATCACAATACTTTCTCAAAACATAAAACATAAGTGGCTGCAACCTTGGGCTCTATTCTAGATTATAGGAGTTGGTTTTAGAAGGGGTCACAAATAGGTGCTATTAGCTTAACCCCTAAATGCCCAAGGCTTGTTTGGAGCTTCTTGAAACTTGCTCTAAATTGAACAAAAAATGAACATTTTCATAAGTTGTACCAATATTCTTTAGAATTGTAACCGTACAATTCAAACTAGACATGTTAGAGATCACATAGGAAAAAAACCCATAACAATATCACTTATAGATTGAAAGATTATAATGTTTGATTATGAGGGTGTTAAAACTATAAAAAAATTTCAATTCTCTTTTTGCATGTCAATTCTAAAAAGTTGGTCACTAAAAGAATATGAGGTTATAGGACTTAGTATAAACAACCCCAATCAATTTACGGTTTAAGAAAATCTATTCTACAAATTTTTTAAATGAATTTCTAATAGGATTTTTTCTCCAAGATCTAGTGTATTTGAGGCTCATTTCCAAGAGCCCTCAACACTATGAGAAGTCAAGATTGCAATGGGTATCCGTGCACAAAATCTTGAATAGAAAAATCATAATTCTTCATTTTTAAAGATCGGTTTTTTGATCTCAAAACTAGACTTTCAAAAGAGTTCTCCAAAAATATAAACTACTAAAAATAGCAATTTGGTTGGGTTTTACTTAACTTCAAAGTTTTTGAAACACCAGAATCTGGTGCCTCGGGCAGTTCAGGGGTTAAACCTAGTGTGGAAGGAGCCCACCCCGCACTCAGTGTCGTGTTCAGTGGACCTCCTCACCTCTCTCTCTCTCTCTCTCCTTCCTGGTGTGTGCTCCAACCACAAAACTATTGACAAACGACGCACAAGACTTCGCCCACCACCGAGCTCCCTCGCTCGTAAGCTTCGTCCCTCATTTCCCATCTCCATCACCATGTCTCCTCCTCCTCCTCAATGCTGCCTTCTTCCTGTCCATCTGAATCTCCCTTTCACTACCCCTTCTCACCGTCTCTAGAGATCATCATCTCCTGCCAGCTCTTAGTACCCCTTCCATCTCTTCCTCCTCATTAGCTTAGCTAGGACGACAAGGCTTCCGCCATGGGGAACACTTTCCGCAAGCTCTTCGACTCCATCTTCGGCAACAAGGAGATGCGGGTACGTGTCTGCTCGCTTTCTCTTTCCAATCCCTCGTTCTCTGTGCTCTGGGTTTGTGGGTTTCGCTTGCGGCACTCCTTCCTAAGCTAGGAACGCCCATAATCAATCGCTTGTTTGGGGTTGAATTTTTTGTGACGTTCTTGTTGGCGAAGGAACGAGGATTCTGATGGTTCCGAGAATGCGTGATTTGGATACCGGATGCGAAAGTTAGGGTGGGTCGAAGTTTTGGGTGCTAGACGACCTAAAACTGGTGAGGTGGATTGATTAAGAGGATTTATACCAGCTGAACATTGGATTTGGGGTGTCGATACCTTAGAATATGTTTGTGTAACACGACGTTCAATCTGCATTTTTGAGGGGATGTCTCTGGAAATCACTCCGAATTGGGTCTTGCATATTGATTGGGAGCTGGAAAGTGGAACGGGTTGCGTGGAGTTAATGTGCGAGGGTGGTTGTGTTGTGCGTGTAGTGGTGATTTCGGTGGCCGCTTTGAATTGCACGAGAGTGATTGCGTTGATTGGTCAACCCTAAATTCTCATAAGCTGTACAGAGTGATTAACTAGGAATTTGGGTGAATCTAATTTGCGACTGTTAAAATGATAGTAGCTTGGTATTGCTGATTAGCTTATGGAATTCTTGTAGCCAGCTTAGGATGGGAATGGATATTTGGGTAGGGACATGTGCGGTCAATTGGCGTGGAGGGTGTTACCCAGAGTATGTTCTATGGAGAGAATGTACTTCAGGTGTACAGTCAAGGGTCGTCAATTCTGGTCCCCTTTCTCGGATACGTGGAAATGTTTTAGGTCAAACCCGGAATTGCATAGTTAGATTCTTGTCTACGTGATATTTCGCTCTTGCATTTTCTAAGTGTCTACATGCTATTTTTTCTCATTAATGGTTGGAAGTAGTATACATTGATTTTGAATGTGATCTCTGGTCACTGCATTTAATACTCGGGACTGGTAATTTAGTGGACTGGAGCTTGGAAAGCCTACAGGGCGATGTACCAATGCTGGCGTGAGGGTCTTGTAAGTTGTGCAGGGATCTACAGTTTCCCACCTTTTGCACTTTAAAACATAGCATGTCGTTAACTCTAATCTTATATAGTAGAAGACCCACCCCCGAGAGGTATTCCTAGCCGTGCTACGATTGGCAAGGGTTTACCTTGGTTAGGTTATTCAGAATCCGTTTGGGATTTTCTACTTGTACGTCTATGACTGAGGCGTATCTACGCTTGAGTAGCTCTTTTTTCTCACTAAAGCTGCCTCCTTTTTGAATTCTATGGTGCCTTGTTGATATAAATTTATGCGTGGAATTACATGTTCTCATGAAATGTCGCACACCTTATGTATTTGGCAGGTTGTGATGCTTGGATTAGATGCGGCAGGCAAAACCACAATTCTCTACAAGCTGCACATTGGAGAGATTCTGTCCACTGTTCCTACCATTGGTAAAGTTACTTGTTACATTTTGTTGCTGTCTGTTCTATCTAAAAATCAGAGATTCTGTTTGTGTTTGATTGTAGCTGACATTGTGTTGCACCTTTTTTTCGTAGGTGAACTAGTTTTTAGCGTGGCATGTGTTGTTAACTTGCTGTGACAATGTGATTTTCAGGGTTCAATGTGGAAAAAGTTCAGTACAAAAATGTCGAGTTTACAGTATGGGATGTTGGAGGTCAAGAGAAGTTGCGGCCTCTGTGGCGGCATTATTTCAATAATACTGATGGCTTGGTAAATTTACTTCACAAGTTGTAATAATCTGCATTGTACTGAAGATGAGGCATGATCCTGGCACGCACTATCATCTGCGAATAATAGCTCCTTACTTAGGAAAAGAGCATGGTATCATATTGTACTCGACATTTTGTGGTGAATGTGTGGTGTGAAGTGGTCTCCTTAATCAGTCTTGCGATAGCAGGATCCAGGCAATTTGAGATTGCCTGTCACGAGTCCATAAATTAAAAAGTCATGTGAAGTCATTATTGTGCAACCTTCGGGAAGTATGAGATTTAAGCATTTGCAGTCTCTCATGTAACCTTGAAATTTGTATCCGTTTTTTTTAAAAATTTTATGGGATCTGTCCAATTAGATCAAAATATTGACGGGCGTGAGTTGTGCTGGACACTATAGATTTATGTCGTGGACTCATGTGATAGAGAACGAGTCAGCAAGGCAGCAACTGAATTCCAGGTACCTCTCTTAACTTTGCTCCACCCTTTGGCACGCTTTCTCCTTGTTTATTGGATTGCAATGTGGATAAGTTGTAGGGACAGCTTGTGTAAATGCTAGAACGCTCATGCTGCGATGGTGTTATGGACTACTTACTTTTTCTGCATGTTTTAATATTCGATGCAGGAAATCATAAATGATCCACTGATGAGGAATAGCGCAATTCTTGTGTTTGCAAACAAACAGGATATGGTACGCACCTCCGGTACTCTCAGAATGTTTTGTTGCAATCAAAATATTAATAGACTGACTGCATTGAACCGAATATTGGACAGAGTTTTAACCCGCAACTAAGTGCACAATTAGCCCAAAGTGTCTGCTTCCGTATCTATAGGAGACCGTCAGTCAGGGTAACAAAATGTATCAATAAAATGATTAACTCATCTCCTACAGTTTGAACGACAGATATGTATTTGAAAGTTACTAGTAGCTTCCAAAGTGGACTTTCTAATTTAGTTTGAGCTCTTGGGGGTAAATGGAGTTTCATCTTTGTGTTTAACGATCCACGAAATTGGTGTATTCTTCTCTGGAAAAAACCTTCTGAGACTTGAATTATAATTCCATTTGTAACTTCCTTGAGTTTTTTGTTGGATCAGAAAGGAGCTTTGAGTTCTTCAGAGATCTGTGAACAACTAGGACTCTTTGGTCTACGTAATCGAAGATGGCAAATCCAAGGGACCTGTGCTCCCAAAGGTGAAGGCTTGTATGAAGGTCTGGATTGGCTGGCAACTACTTTGAAACAGATGCAAGCAGCTGGGATTTCGACCTCAGTAAAGGCTGCCTGAATTGCGGTCTTGATTGGCAAATAGACCAGCTTTCTTTGTAAGCCAACTTCTCCGTGGCGCTCTAATATGCTGTTGTAATTAGTGTCTTTTTGCGAAATCTCCTGGTCTACATTTATGTGTAGAGAGGTCGTCAAAAGGATTGAAGTAAAATATGTGACACTTTGTAGGATAGGTTCACACCATCTGCATCAGTGTTGTGGAGGTTCCTGGTGATTCTTTAGGGATCTATATTAGATAGGCTCCTGATTCCTAGTTCTCTTTGTTGCGGCCTATTCATTGCGGTTCTTTCCACTGTCCCAACCATGGTGACTCTTTCGAACTGCCTACTTGTAGTTTGACTACGGTATTGTATTTTCATTTAATCAAATGATTTTTTGGTGAAGAAATTGCAAAGATTGTCTCTTGGACTCGAAATGTGCTTTATGTGCTAAATCAATTTGAAGTAATGTACAATCCCCTACCAAACGTTTTCGTGATTGCAGTTTCTACCATTCATTTTTTTCCCGCATAATATTCATTATAATTAGTTTTTTTGTCATGCATATTGGCATAATTAAGATTACATTCTTACACAATCCCAATCAAGCATACCAAATTTCAGTTTCAGAAAAGCAAAGTTCCATTTTTGGTGAATTGTTTTCATTTAATTTTCATGATTTTACATGATAATTCATTGAAAAACATTGGTGATGAATTTTTTTTAATGCAATTGTAGAGATATTTTTACATTCATACACACATTTAAAAAAAAATAAAGCACTCCAAAAAAAGCTTTTTTTTTTTTTTCTTGAAACATATGGACAATTTCCATTGCCTCCAAAAAAGTTTCAAAATTCTTTTTATAGATTTCAATGTTGGAGGTGGCAATTCACTAATTTTGGAAACTCGATGTCTCTTTACTGTAATAACAAGATTTTACTATTTGTCCTTCACATTGCAACTAATTTTCATAGGTCCACGTCACCTCACACACAATTGACTTAATTTATTTCCGAAGCTGACCTTCACGTAGGGTATCCACCAGAAGGTCAAATTCTGTCAATTGGACTAGTCTTTCGCAGTCTCAAAGTCACCGTCAACTCGGCTTTTGGCCCGAGGATGCAGTGCTCTTTGTTGACCCTCAAATTCAACTCTTCTCGTCAAAGCCAGCGCTACGAACCAGCCCCAACAATTCAAACTTGGTGTCTAAGCTTCGTAATTCTCAGAAGAGACTCGGAATTATCCCTAATTTCGTACTTAGGACCCAGATTACCACTTCGTAATCACAATTAGAGACCCTCGAACGGAGGAACTATGAAACCATTCATCCACAAAGTGCTCTCTTGAGGTCTTCTTCAAGAGTTTTGTGAGGCACAGAGGGAGCTCGTGTTGCAGAATTGGCTGTGGCTATGGCGTTCACGGTTGCTCGCTGCGCTTCTAAGGCTCTCCTTGGTGCACTTGAGCCTCTTCCCGCATCTGGTTGCTCGTCCTCCACCTCCACGCACGCCATTTCCGCTTTTTTCCCGACCCGAAACGGCTTGGAATTCGCCTCCCAGGCGTTGGTGAGGGGTAGCAGCAGCAGTGTTTGGGATGCGGGGAGTAGTAGGACCGGCGAAATTTGCAGGACTTCGAAAGGAGTGAGGGCGAGTAGCGCCGGAGTGATGGAAAGCGCGCCTCCTGCCACTCGTGATGATCCCGTTATTGTCAATGTGGACCTTGGCGATCGAAGTTACTCGATTTACATCGGTGCGGGGTTGCTCGACCGGCCTGAGCTTCTCCAGAAGCACATCAGTGGAAAAAAGGTTGGAGACTAGTTTCCTTCCTCTTGAGTTTCTTCGAATGTGTGTGTAATTTGCCGTGGAATGACAGGTGCTAGTCTTTCTTTAAAATTGGTAGCCAAACCCTAATTGACTTGGTTGATGCGACATTTGGCAGCGCCGTTGAGGTGGATTATTGTTTTCTTGGATCGTTAATTGTGCTGAAGTGCATTGCAGGTGCTGATTGTGACGAACACGACAGTGGCTCCAATCTATTTAGATAAGGTCATTGCAGCGTTGAAACATGGAGGCTTCGGTGTGGAGATTGAGAGTGTGATTCTTCCCGACGGGGAGAAGTATAAAGACATTCCAACTCTGACGAAGGTCTTTGATAAAGCGATTGAGACACGGATGGACAGGCGATGCACGTTTGTGGCTCTGGGAGGGGGAGTCATTGGTGACATGTGTGGTTATGCTGCCGCCTCGTATCTTCGTGGAGTCAATTTCATCCAGATTCCCACAACCCTCATGGCCCAGGTAAGATTGAAAGTTCTTCCAGTACCTAAACATCGGTTGCCTTTGGGATTTGATGATCATCGTGTGCTCTCCTTTCTTGTCAAGTCTTCACTATTCAGATAGAGGATACTATTTGCGTCAGTTTTAGCGCTTTAAAGTATGTAGGGTTTTGATTTCTGGCGGATCAGTGTAGAGCTACGGAGAGATTTCTGGATTCAAGAGCCAAATCCGTGGAGACAAGAATTTATCACTGTATGAGTTTCTTATGCAATTCCAAAGTGGGAGGTTTTAGAGCGCTACAATTGACAGTAGACAACCCCATTTCCATTCCAAGATCAGTGTCCATACTCATGGAGCCTAGTCAAGCTTTACACATCTTGTTAATGAGTCAACCAAGTGTATGAATAGATGAGTTGCTGTTGGTAACAAGGGTCAGTATAGGAGACGGGGTTTGGTTCCTAACGGTTTTAGTATCCTCTACCTTATTATTTGTTGTATTATTTGTTGTATTATTTGTTGTATTGATGAGAACATCTGGACGGCAGCAACCTAGTTCTGGAAGGTCTGACATCTATCGTCGGAGAGGGGCATGACAATCATATGAATGGGATTGTGCAGGTAGATTCGTCAGTTGGTGGAAAGACAGGTGTCAACCATCCACTGGGAAAGAATATGATCGGTGCTTTCTATCAACCCCAATGTGTGCTTGTGGATACCGATACTCTTAGCACGCTCCCTGATAGAGAGCTGGCATCCGGGGTAGCTGAAGTGACCAAGTATGGACTGATTCGTGATCCTGCCTTCTTTGAATGGCAAGAAGAGAACATGGAAGCCTTGTTGAGTCGGGACCCTAAGGCTCTTGCGTATGCAGTAAAGAGGTCCTGCGAAAACAAGGCCGAAGTGGTAGCCCTGGACGAATTTGAAGGCGGGCTTCGGGCCACTTTGAATCTTGGGCATACATTCGGCCATGCCATTGAGGCGGGGATAGGTTATGGTGGTTGGTTGCACGGGGAAGCAGTGGCTGCAGGGACCGTCATGGCTGCTGATATGTCCTTAAGACTGGGATGGATCGATGAGGCTCTTTACAACCGGACTGTGAATCTGCTGAAGCGGGCGAATGTGCCTATTACTCCTCCAGAGTCGATGAGTGTGGAGACTTTCAAGACGATAATGGCTGTTGATAAGAAGGTGGCCGATGGCCTGTTGAGGCTCATTCTTCTCAAAGGTCCTCTTGGTAACTGTGTATTCACTGGAGAGTATGATCGGAAAGCGCTGGACGATACTTTAGCAGCCTTCTGCAAATCCTAAACAATATGCAGCTGTTTTCTCGAGTTGTTTAATCTCAACAAATAATCTCCTGTGTTGCAGCTCGGGGGATTCGAAGTAAGAGACCACAAGGAACTGCTCCTTATACTTCTGTTCCTTTGGGTGCATTTCAGCAAGCTAACCTACAAAATTTGATCGACTTCTTTTCTGATTGATTCTGTATGCGATGAGCTCATCGCTGTGATTACAGTTATGTGAAGTGTAGAAATCGTTAGAGTTGAATCCAGTAAATTTTAGCATATTTTAGGTTAGGCATTCATATTCTGATCGTTAAATTTTTTTCTTATATGAGCATCTATGGAATCAGCTTTTTCATGTATTTCAGGCATTTCCTTGATGTGGGTCCTTCATTGGTTCATCTTTTTGTCACCAATTATCTTGAATCTGCTTCTGCACCTGTGTCTATCATCTACCTGTCTATGCGAACCTTTTGAATGTAACTTATGTTGGAAACAATCTTATGTGAAAGATTCCTTTTTTAGAATATGCAACCGTGAATTTCTCATAGAATATGGGACTTAGTTGGTTTTAGGTAGTAATCCACCTTAGATAATGTTTGCTTGTCGACCTTTTGGTTTCTCACATCTTGAATAATATCTAATATTACACAGAAAATGCTACAAGGTAAGCCATCCTAATGTAGACACATTTTTTAGATGTGATCCCTTGCAAGGTTGAGAAAGTATTGATTTTTTTGTTACTCCATACAAAAAAAGATTATGAAATACTAAGAAGTGGAATCATAATTTCATAACAAAAACATGAACTTGTTTGGGATCTTTTTGATGGAATTTGCTCCAAACCCCACAAGTGCCACTAAGTCATTCTCAATGCCAACAAAAAGTGTATTACGTTAATAATGGTCATCTTCCTCCCTAATATGGCCACAATGACAAGTTCCTAAAATGGCAACTGGTTTCTTTGATGAAATCACACCCAAAAAATATGACACTATTGTGTCCATTAAACCCCACTTGCCCACTCCCAAATGCTCTCACCCCCCAAGAATGCACATTGCTTCATTATTTTAGGGTTTAGAGTTTAGGGTCCTACCGCAATATGTAACTTATCTTCATCTCTCCACAGTTAAGTTTGCATTGCACTAAGAAGGCTTTATTTCTTCAATATGCCCGAGTCGCTTTCTATCTACTGCCTGGTCTCTGTAGTGTGGTTACGGGCTTTCAGACTGGCAGTGAGGGCTCGTAGAGAATGAGCAGTCGAGCAGAAATAGAATGACTCTTCTGTCGTTGCTCGCGTATTTTGGGGAAAACATAGAGGTTTTGGAAAACTATGGAAACGAGTTTCTTTCAATTCATCAACTAGGTTACCATTGTCAACTGTTTTGACAGTATCGGTTATCAGGGCGAGTAGCAATAGGTCGAGGAATGCTTACAAGTCGTGATTCACAACATGGGAAAGGATATGAGTGGCATAAGACCAATCCTTGGTTTTAGATATCTGCATTGCGGGGTTCGAAATGAAATGAAACCAGCGATTTTCACTCTGGCGCAGGAAAATCTCTCTTCCGAGGATTCTTCGCAAGTTGCTGCTTCAGGGAATGGTGTCGTTTCTAATCCTAACCTTGTTTCTCCGCATGAGGGTCGACGTATGCAACAAAGTCTAGAAATGGACGTGGTGAGCACTTGCCGAATGCTGTCCCGCGGGTTGTGGGGACCGGACAAAGAGGTTGCTCTCTCAGGGTTAGGGTTAGGATTTTACCCCAGTTACGACTGGAAGGTGTTGCAGAATCTGACCAACGTGGACATGGCCTACAATTTCTTTAATTGGGTAGGCACGCAGCAAGGCAGACCGCATAGCCTTCGAGCTTGCCATGTGCTCATCTCAATGCTGGGGAACGCATTGCGCTTCACTGAAGCGGAACAAGTCTTGATCGAAGTCAAGAATTCTAGGGTTAGATTGCCTCCTCGGATTTTTATCGAGCTCGCACGAAGCTACGCAAGTGCGGGATTGTTGGAGAAGTCTGTGGAGGCTCTGAAACGCATGGAAGCTCATAGATTCGTGCTGTCAGCACCGGCGTACAATTCTCTCATTGACGCTTTCGTTAAAGCGGGATATCATCAGAAGGCACTTGCGGTTTACAGAGTCATGGGACAATCGGGTCTGCGACCTGATACATATACATTCAACGTGCTTATGAATGCTTTCAAGAAGGCGAAGAAGATCGACTCCGTGTGCAAGTTGTTCCAGGAAATGCAAAACCAGAATTGTACTCCCAATGTCGTCACGTTCAGTACGTTGATCGATGCGCTCTGCAAGAGTGGCGAAGTCGGGGAAGCGGTGTCTGTGTTTGCAGATATGAAGACCCGTGGGTGCAGGCCTAATGTCTTTACTTATACTTCGATGATTGATGGACTCGGGAAGGTCGGGCAAGTGGACAAGGCGTTTTTCCTTTTTGAAGAAATGGTGGCAGAAGGCCTTGTGGCTAATCGAGTTGTGTACAACTCCCTCATTAATGGCTTAGGAAGAACGTGTCGAGTGGATGCCGCAGGGAAATTGTTTAGAGAAATGGTTTCCAAGGGATTGCAACCTGATTATGTCACATTCACCTCGCTTGTGTACGGCCTAGGTGTTGCTGGCCGGGTAAGTGAAGCTCGACGGATATTTGAAGAAGCGAGGAATGTTGGCTGTGCATTGGACACCAGTTTGTATAATGTCTTGATTGACAGTCTTTGTAAGGCTAAGCGGCTCGACGAAGCATGGGAGATTTTTGGGAATTTGGAAGGTAAGGTCCTGAAGTACTAGTTTCCTCGTAACGGTTTGAGCCGTGAATTACCAACTCGAAATAATTATCAAGGTGGCATGGTTGAAGGCAGAGGATACTACTTGCATCACTTTAAGCATTTTAACATATGTAGGATTGAGAGTTTGGGGATGTGTATTGAGTTGTGGGAGATCCTTGGGTAGTTGAGCCAAATCTGTTGAGACCAAATTTTATCACTCTAAGAATTTCATATGCAGTTTCCTAAACCCTAAACCCTAAACCCTTCAAAGTGGGAGGTTGTAGACCAATATCAGTGACATTAAGCGACCCCGTTTCCGTTCAAAGATCCGGGGTTATAGACATTTAGCCAAGTCATGCTTACATCACTTGCTAATGAGTTCAACCAGCAGTATGAATGTATGAGTTGCCGTTGGGTCAGTGTAGGAGACGGGGTTTGGTCCCTAATGGTTTTTAGTGTCCTCTACCTTAGTTGAATTTGCGGAAACAACCATATTTCATCATGTTAATTTTCAAGGTGTTGGTCTATGTGTGAATTTGACAAGTTGCTGTGTTGTTTTCCAGAGGATGGGTTGGTTCCAGATGTGTACACATTCAATGCTCTTATGGACGGACTTTGTAAAAGTGGCCGCATTCATGATGCTTTCACTCTGCTTGGAGACATGAGACGTGCTGGATGTTCTCCAGACGTGGCCGTTTACAACACATTGATTGATGGGCTTCGGAAGTCGAGCCGGGTGGAAGAGGCTGGGGAACTCTTACGGGAGATGCGTTCAATGGGCTGTGAACCGGACGTGGTCACTTACAACACACTTATAGACGAGTCATGCAAGGGAGGCCATATTGAAGATGCGTTGAAGCTCTTTGAAGAAATCAATGGGAAGGGATGCGCGAACACTGTCACGTACAACACCCTGCTCAATGGGCTTTGCATGGCAGGCCGGGTTGATGAAGCGTACAAACTGTTCGACGAGATGAAACAGAAGGAAGCTTTCAATGGTGACATTGATCCTGACTTTGTCACTTACACCACTCTTTTGACTGGTGCGCGGCAGGCCGGGATGTCGGTTCTTACTCATTCTTTGAAGAAATGGAGGCGCAGCACAAGAGTCTAGGTCATGCTGGAGATTCTCGTGTACTTCATTTGTAACGTATTTGAAAGGAGCTGCCAACACCTGGCGCTTAAGTGCTGTTTAACGAAGAATCAGGGCTTTCTAGATCCTCCAATTCTCTGGCATCTTTCATAGGTGCAGACCCTCTTACATTTTGAGCTCAAGAATGAAAAGATTGGTACTCAGCTAACAATTGTAGTCAAGTGTAGGTACTGCCAACCACTGTAAAAGGGTTGATGATCAACATTGCTCTAGAATGTCATGAATGACGAGCGCTGATTATCAAAATGTGCAAAGAGAGCTTTGTATCAGGCAAATGACAAGGGTGGCTGATTGTTGTGGTGTGACAGGTCTTGGCCACATTAATCACCTGCGAGCTATGCGGTTGGGTACATATATTTGATCCTTTGGCTGGATGTTCTTCAGTGTTTTTCATCCAATTTACCATAATAGCGATAAACGAAGGACTGAACGTCTGAACCTAAGAATCAGGTTCGGGTGGGCACTCTGTGAACGCCATCAATGTATTTCTGCTCTTGTCACAATGGTCACAAGAACATGGTGTATGTTTATGATCTTCTGAAGAAACCCTGTGACGTGACAGGGTGCGGTCCCCCAGAATTGCACTGGAGGAAAGAAACTGGTCTGGTTGTGAAGGATCACTCAGAGGACACGCTCCCTGTTGGACCTGCTTGGGGACGTTGCACCATTTCCAAGGTCAGGTATCACCACGCCAATTATGGGACGGAGTTGTGAGTTTTTCGGAATCAAAGTGTGACCAAAACTCATTTGGCACTATGATCTTGTTTGCCAAAAGATGTGAAATTGTAGACGCCACGGCAGGGTCAAGTATTATTGACCTGAATATTCATGTAGCTCAAACATTAGTAATTGTGGTGTTTTGTCACATTAGTGAATGTCAGTTTCAGAGATTCATTCATTGGTGGATTGAGAGATGGCACCAACAGCTTGCTCCGTCTCACCAATAACACTCCCCTCTCTAGGAGTAGGAAGTTGGTTGGTGATGGAAAGAAAGTGGTTTTATCTTCCCTCTTGTAGGTTTCCTTTCACCTTCGTAGGATTCACTAATTTCATTCTCCAGGTCATCTTCCTGTCTTGACATTCACTAGAGAAAAGGGAATAAAGTGTAAGCATGTCACTGCTCTATTAGAGCACAGGTTCACTACTCTAGAGGAACGGCAAAAAAGATTGAGGAGTCCTTTAGTTTTGATTCAAATATGATTTGGCATTTGATGTGGCAGTGGCACATGAGAGCATGATACTGAAGAAGCAAGTATTCGTCTAGGCACTTCATTACGTAGAAACTCTGATTGAGCAACGTTATGCCTTTTAATAGAGTTTAAGGAAAACGTATCATAGCTCAAGCAACTTCATCCCGATGGTGTAGATGCGTTTGGATTCTTGGTTTTTTGTTTTGTTTTGTTTTGTTTTGTTTTTTATACAAATGAAACGGAATTTCATTGGATTCTTGGTTTCAACTGACTCGGGATCTGCAGACTGTGGTGGCAGTGCTCAGAAAAAGGTCTTGATTCTGCTAAATGTATGTTTCTGCAGTACTGTATCATCACCGGAATCAAAGTATAACTTTGGCTTATCGTCTAAATAAAGTCTAAAGGAGAGCTTTATTTTGACTAAGCAAGTCAATACTTCGTGAAATCTGTGCTTTCTTGCACAATGACAATGAGGGCACTCTTGGCGCTGCAGTGCGTGGAAGAATTGGCGAAGACACGTACGGTAGCACAAATTTATTACGGAGTAGCATGTTTGATATTCATGAAATCTATCAATGCACAAAGCCCTTGTGGCATTAATTTAATTTATTGCATCTGTGACATGACCGGAAAGTAGTGATCTGTCTCCGTCAACCGACCAAAAATTCTGCTAAGGTAGTATGGCCTTAAAGCGCCCATCTTCTTCAGACGGTCCTGTAGGTAGCTGTAGAATGGATGCCAGGTGATCCTTGAATGGACCTCTTTGGTCTGTTTTGAATTCAAGAAAAAATATTATTTTTATTGTAAGAGCCAATCATTGTCTTTGGTTTCTGCACATTTCTTTGTAAGTCACAAGAGGACGGATTTTGGGACACCTATGGTCACAAATAGGTGCCTATGACCTGAATCTTTGAAAATTCATAAGTAATTCAAAAATGCTTGGAAAAATATGAAACGACTTGGGTTAGATGCCAATTCCATTTTTCTTTCTCTGAAAAATGAGCTAAAAATCTTTTCGTCCACAGAAAACCATGAAAAAAGCGGACCAGCCCTTAAATGGTCGCTTTTAGAGCAGACTACCTTACCACTGAAAGAGTTTCACGTCTCCGTCTTTGCAAGTGTCCTGTACCGCAGTAAGGTCTACCTCATTTAAAAGCTGTCAATTTAAGGCCTTCAATTTTTTTGTACAAAATGTTGTATAATTGATTTATTTTGGTAACCATAATCATCATTGTATCCTTTACGCAATCTCAGTCAAGCATACCAAATTTCTTTCAGTTTCGAAAAAGCAAAATTTCATTATTGGTGAATTTTTTAAGTCAATTTTCATGGTTTCACATAATATTTTATTGAAAACAATTAGTGAGGATTTTTTTTTAATTCAATTATGTAGATATGTAGGAAACATCCATATGTACATCTTTCATATTAAAAAAAACATGCCATTAACCCCTAAAGTCCCAAGGCCATTTTTCTGCCAAAAAATACTCAAAACTGTCATTTCTGCTGCATTCACCCAAGAAACCAGAAAAATCAATTTTTTTAGAATCTAACCATAGGATCTTGTACTACACTTGTGTGAGATCATGTGGTAAAATTTTCCTCGAATTTGACTTTATAGGCAAGAAGATATTAGCATTCAAAGTTGGACAAAATGTTTTTTTTCAAGAACATCCTTAGATTGCCCAAAAAACAAGATCATCCATAACTTTCTCATCACTAGTCCAAATAGAATGATTCAAAGTCTTACATGTAGAAAAAAATATGATGTATTAGGAAAAAATTAATTATTTTTTTAACTTTTTGTGATTTTTTTTGGGTTGCCCGTTGACCTCCATTTTTGGCTTTTTGTACAATAACTTTTGCTTCCGGACATTGATTGAAATAAAAATCATATTCCCAAGAAGCTTATGTGATTTTCTAGCTTTACACAAAGTTTTAGTAAATTATGATGAATACTAAGACCGTATGAGCCTACCTAAAGTCGCATTTTGGCCCTCGTAGGGTTTAAGTAACAAAATTATAAGCTAGGAAGAATTCAGTGTAAAGCATCTTTAGACCAAACTTTGTGAAATAGATATCTTTATTATTTTCTATAAAATATTAAATTTGGGCCTCTAACCATGGTTTGCTATAAAATATTGAATTTTAAGATTTTTTCAAAATTTCTAGTTGGAGTGGAAAGTGTATTGGATAAGCTTCATTTCCTTAGTTGGACTCAAACTCAAAAAATACCGGTACTACTTTAATAGCTAAAATTCACATCAAGAGTAAATAGCAAGAAATGACCCCAATACTTGGTTGTTAGCATGTGAGCTCAAGACATTAGATGAAATTCAGCCCATGTAGAGGGTTGTGAGTTCCTTAGAGTTTCTGGACTATGGGAACTCAGCCACAACAACGGTTGATGTGGTTGAGAAACTACCACATTGGATAATAATATAAAGTTTTTAATTTTTAAATAATAATAATAATTTAGTTTTTTAATTTTTAATATTATTTTAATATTAATAATTATTCTAACCAACACTGGTTGATTCACAACATTGGGGACGGACCTGAAACAGCCTTCCAATGCCCCCAAAAAACATCTAATGTCTTGAATCCATGAACTTAGGAGTCTAGGCTCAAATATTATAGGTATTTATGTTCTAGACACCTTCCATGATTATAGAATATTTATATTATAGGTGTCTATGTTGTAGGTATCTATGTTATAAGCACCTTCCATGGTTATAGGATACGTATATTATAAGTACGTATGTTATAGGCACGTTTAATAGTTGTAGAGTATCTACTTACACCTAGGCTCAAGGCTTGTAAACTCGCATATATGCCAACGATATTGGACTTCAATACATTAGCTACAAGGGTGATTTATAGATTCAATAACTTCTTCTTTAGAAAAATCAATAAAATCATAATGAGGAACTTTACAATACTACAATATTCATTAAAAATGTTCTCAAAAATCCTCCAAATAAATCAATTGGATGAATAAACATTTTTTTACCATCACCTAGTCTCGAGTCATCCATCGGATATTTAACTTTGTGTCCACAAAAGCAATACATGGTTAAGGTATGATTCTTGCTACTAAAAGATGTTAACCTTTAGAAGGACCATAAGGTCACCAAGTAACTTTTGCAACGCAGTTTTTTGCACCTATGGTCCTTTAAGTTGAAATAGGAATTAAACTTACACAGACGTGGCTGCACACATGCATCAGAAAATGGCCTCAAAATTACTTGAACTTGCGTTCAAATGAAGTGAGTTTTGAAACTTATACCTACAAATCTCTATTGTTGATAAAAGGTTGGATCAAGGTAAAGCGACCCATAAGCAATCAAGTAAACAGTTGTAGACATAATCTGGAGTAATGCAAAGCAAATGTTTCCAAAGGTGCAGAGATAGAAATGATAGGGATTGTCAGAAATTTGGTAATTTTCTTGTTTGAACTAAAATACTAGGAATTTTGAAAGGCAGAAGTTGGTCTGGACCATATCTAATGTCTAGAGTCATCCAATTTCGATCATTCAAGAACTACTTTCATGCTCATTACTTCCTAATTTCTTGTTTGCTACTTTGGGACATGTGTCATGATCTTACTAGTAACTAGTTCCAACCTTGAAAAGGAGAAGAAAACACATTCTAAGCTTCGGTTGGGAATTTGTTCCAACCTTGGTTGGAAATAACTACACCTTACAAGTTGGATATGGTTTTTTAGTTGGGAATGGATAGTCTTACCTTATACTAGTACCTACCTCTTCCCAAGGACCTCTATAAGTAGTAAAGTAATTGACTTCTTGGAAAGAGTTTTTTTCTTGCATTTGAATTATAAAAAAAAGGGCAAGATGATGTATTATCCCCTTTAATCAGCATTCCAATGTCCAGAATCAAGACAATGAATAAAGAGGTTTGGAGGATTTTTTTACTACAAAACTTTTCATTCATCCAAAACAATGCTTTACATTTTCTTAAACACTTTATATATGATGAATTTGATGAAATTGAAGTAAATAATGGATCATTAGGATTAAAATGAGTCCTCAAAGGGGTTGTTTCCCTTTGAGGAGTTCCCATAATGGAACCACAGACCCTTTTAGGGATAGTGGCCACCATTCATTATTGATGATGAAATGATGAATAGTGACCACCAATTTTAAAATTGAAAATTAATATAATTAAAAATATATATAATAATAATAATAATAATGAATTAATTATTTTTTATTTTTTATTTATTTAAAAATAAATTGAAAACATCACATTGATGCCACATTAAATTCCAAAATTATGTATTTGTACATTAAGTTTTTTTCAATTATTGAATTGAATTGTTGTGCAGTAATCAAGCCCTACAATCTGTTGGCTGATATTTATTACCTAGTTAGTTTTTATTTATATTTATTAAATTTATTATTATTATTATTTTCCATCGGGGGTTCCTATTGTCTGGGAACTCTTAGCTCCTTTGGGGCTCATTTCTTTCCTAATGATTATTGAAAGATGTAAGCAAAAATATGCAAAAATTCAAGAAAAGATTCAAGCACTAAAGGGTTAACTCTAATATGGTGTGAAGAGCTAAAGTTTCCAATGAATGACTTTCAAGGTTCTTATATTATTCATCCTCACTACTAGAGGATATATTCTTACTTGAATACTTCAATAATAGGTCCGTTGTTTCAAGGTTACTAATCCATGTATCAGAGTAATGTAATGCATCCAATGTGATGCTAGTGCTTTGGTGACTACAGTAACAACAAATCATGTCTACAAAGAGGTGCTACTGTAGTATCCTTCTCCTAAATGAGCCCCCTATTTTGAGACAAGTGAAATGGGTGACATGTTGCATAACATTCAGTAGCCTTCATGCCCACTACCTTCCTTCATGCACCATGCTCATCACATTGAACCTCCACCTATCCACTTAAGGTAGAAGGCTCGAGAATAGTTCAGGCACTAAGAACCGCCCATCTGTAAAATGTATATGATTTGTACATGCTGTTTTTTCATAGCCTTCACTAATGTATAAATAGTGTACATTTCAAGGGTGGATGATTTTGGAGTCCTATGTCAGTTCAACTTCAAAATTCCATAACTAATTTCAAAGAGCTCCAAAAAATATAAAATGACTTAGGTTAGATGCCAAATCCACTTCTCTTTCAAAGAAAATTTAATGAAAAATATTTCAAGAAGTTTTGCCTTCCCAAAATTCAGTTTCAGCTCTTAGGTGGGCGATTTCTGGACTTGTTACCTTAGCTACTGACGGGTGTAGATGATTTCACACCATCTATTGTAGAGTATATAGGAGGAGGCTCAAAAACAGTTCGGGTATTAAAGAACCGCCTCTACAGAAGTGACCAAAACAGTGCACATGGGATGTAGAAATAGAAATTACTTCATGTGGTGAGAAACTGCCAAATCATTTGTGCCATTTTAGGCTATTGAACAGGTGACATGGTTCATCATCATGTGTGATTTTTCTCATAATAAAGACCTGAATTTGGTGAGTTCTGCAAAATGACTTTGAAATGTCAAAAAATAGCAAGAAAAATTGCAAAAACACATCTGAGACTGAACCTCCTTCTACTAAAATGCTTCTCAGTCACTCAAAACTTCTTGGATTGATGTGAAATTTTAACCACACAAACTAGACTAGTATGCGCAACTTTTCCAATTTTATATATTAGAAACGGACATTGTATGAAGAAGAAACAAGCTGCCGAAGTTCACTGTAATCCAAAAATGTCGGGATTTTAAACTTCGAATTGCTCCCAAACATTCAAAACATTTTGGATTGACATGAAAATCTTACTACAACAACTAGACTTTAAGGGAAACATAACCCAACAAATTTTATTGAAAAATAACGTTAAATGAAGAAGATACAAGCCCCCAAAGTTTCAGCCATCAAATGCAGTTTTGTGGACTCAAATTGAACCTGTGAGCTTTGATTGGCTTCCAAAAAATCAGTACATCTTTTATTGATCTGAAAATTTTACCACACAAACTAGAAGAGAGAACGCAACTGTTCCAATAAGTTTTATTGAGTTTGGACATCATATGCAAAAGTTATAGCACTCTGAATTGGATTTGAAACTATGTGAAGAAACCCTGGCGTGTTTAGCGGTTGCAATTAATTTTTATTTACAATCGGGAGTGAATTGAATGGAAACGTACAGTGGATCATTCTTAGAATCATTGTTTCTATTTAAAGGCATGGTTAGGATCATTCTTAAACTCATTGGCTCCATTCAATGGCATGTTTTGATTGATTACAGTTGCACCTATGAGCATTAATAGGGACCTATGCACCTCTGACTTTGAAAAATCATATCTTATTCATTTCAAGTCAGAAAATTAAACTTAAAATTTTCAGTGTTGTATTCCTCACTTCTCTTTCTTCCACAAAAATGTAAAAAAACTCTTGGTCCACCCATTTTTGTACAGAGGTCTTTTTTCCCTTAGATGAGTGCTTTCTGAGCCTTCTACCTTAGAGCCAAGGCAATGACAATGCACGCTCTTGGATGTTATATGAGTATAACATCATTGATCAAGTAGGTACACATAAAGGGACAGTCTACGCACCCTGTACATTACCGTCATTCCACCACTAACATAAACATGTCAATTTCAACAAATAAATATAAAAACAGAAGATATCATACAAAGTCACTGTTCAGTTGTGTTTGAGGTTCACAGGAACTAATTACAAATGACAAAACAATTTGCTACGATCTTGACACTAGTAGTTGTGATGTTTGCCATACATTGATGCAATGGTTACTGAATGGATTTGACCAGCCATTCATCAGGTGTCTTTTAAAACAAGGCACACTCAAAGCAATCTGGATCATCACAAAGTGGAAAGTTCACAAAGTACTCCATAAAGCAGAGAACAGCCCGATGAGAATGACCCATCCATCCATTCAACTCACTGACTAAAAATGAGCAGGCAAATTTTGAGCAAATTTTTTTGTCAAAAATGGAGAAAAGAAATTCAAAGGCCAGGGAGATTTCAGGCATACATTCTCCCTTCAGTCTCATGATGAAATCACTGAATTGCTACAAACATTTTAGGATGGTACTGCTCTTTTTGAACAAAAATGTTCGCACTCTTGGACGAGTAAATTAACTTAAGGTAGGAGGCTCAGAAATGGCACATCTAAGGGCTGGTCCGCCTTTTTCGTGTCTTTCATTGGATAGGAATACTTTTAGCTCGTTTTTCAGATAAAGAGAAATAGATGAGGAATCTAACCCAAGTGGTTTCATATTTTTCCAATCATTTTTGAAATAGTTGTGAATTTTCAAACAAGTTGGGTCATAGGTCCCTATTTATGATCCTAGGTCTGCTATAAACAGTTCACTTGCAATTCTACAGAAAGATGGGGAAAGCAAAGTGAAGGATTGGCTCTAGCAATTGATAATGTTTTTTTCCTTGATTCATTCAATGACTATACATGTCAATTTCAGAACCAACTCATGTCCATTTTACAGCCATTTATAGGGTCCGTTCTTAATGTCCGTTCTGTTTCAGAGCCTCTTACCTTAGTGAAGATCACTTTCTGCACAACCCAAAATAAATGGAAATGGAAAAAATCCTGTACATCATCCATACCAATTAAAGGTGAGATCAGCACACTGGTAGGTGGTGATGACTGCAAATTCAAGCTGATTGCAGATGAGTCAGTTCCTTGTGCTAAGCTTGCAGGAAAGTTTCATTTTTGTCAAAAAGTAAATAATAAATAAAAAATAAACTTGCAGGAGGCCCTTTTTACTAATACCGGCATAGAATTGAAAACTTGGAGGATTATTGCAGCACATGCTTGCTAGCTGACAAGTGTTGAAGTTGAGAGGTAGACACCAGCTTATGCCTAAGCTTCTTGCCAAGCCAATTGACTTCTCTGGCTTTGCCACTGCCCACATGTTTCAATAGTCGTAGTCACAGCTTGTTCAAGGTGCGTGTGAACAATGGAGATCTATGTGGTGGCAACGTAGGGTTGGTTTCTTTTTATCAGAATATTCTTAGCGTGATATTGATTGTTCACCTTCAACATCCACCTCTGGAGGTGGATGTTGAATATCACGCTAAGAATATTCTTTTGTTCTCTTAGCTTTCCCTTTTGAACTCCCACTTTGATCTTTGGACTTCTAATTTCGTCTTCATTTCACCTTTTTGGCTCCAAAAAGGACTCCAAGGTAACTCCATTATCCATTCTCCACATTCTACCTCAAAGAAGGTGGTCACAACTTCTTCTAAAAACGTGGCTTCTCATTAGCTACTAACTACAAACATGCTCCGCTATTGAATCTCCATTGTTCACATGCACCTTGAACAAGCTCTGACTACCACTAATAGCATTGAGTAGTCCGCGGTGTCAAAGTACAGTAGAACTTCTCTAAAGTAATAAGGTAAACCAGACCATAACCGATGAAATAAGCAACTACAGATATGATCTGGACTGGTGCAAGGCAAAACAAATATTTTCAAAGGTGCATTGACAAAAATGACGGGGATTGCAAAAAATTTGAAAATTTTATTGCTTGAACTAAAGTTACTATGAATTTTGGGAGGCAAAAAGTACGCTGGACCCATAGCCAATGTCTAGACTCTTCCAATTCCAATCATTCAAGAACCAAATTTTTACTCATTATTTCTTACTTTCTTTCTCACTATTTTGGGACATGTGTCATGAACTTATTAATTCCAACCTTGACTAGTTAAAAAAAACATTCCAAGCTTTAGAAAATGTGATAAAAAATAACTGCACCTATAGGTTGCGAATGGGTCATTGATAAGGAATGGGTGGCTCTATCTTAAGGTAAACCAACCCATCACCATTCAATCATTCATTGACTAATTTTGCTTCCCTAGTTTTGGCCCCCATTTCGCTCACTGCACCATCCAAATCCGTTCATTTTTCCAACAATTTTAGTGCATTAATATCAAAAGGGATAATGTGTCAATCCTTCATTGGTAGGAACTCAAGTGCCAATAGATACATGTTAAGGTGATAATGGGTTGTTTAGGGGACATTTTTGGTCCCACTCTATACGTGATTTTGTAATTTCAAAGCATATGACTTCAAAAATTTATAGAAATTACAATTTTAATTGAAAAATTATAATTCCACTTGGGTTTGATCCAAAAAACAAATGCACACCTTTGAAAAATATGTGTCTTTTTTGGAATTGGTTCAAAGCTACTTAAGGTGGTAATAGGCCTATCTACCTTAACCTTGGGACTGAACTCAAGTCTCCATGCTCAAGAATTTCAAAGAATTTCTCTATTATATATCTCTAGAATTGGGCCTTGTACCAGACCGGGCAATCCATATTCCATCACTTTAGAGATTGAGGTCATTGCCTCAGAGAAGTTTACCTAGAGAAGTTCTAGAGCGGTAATCTCAAATGGAAATAATGAGTTCAATTCACTTAGACAGATTCCATTTTTTTCTTGTGCCTAGCTATACAGACAACAATTGATTTGTATTGTACATTGTATTTTATCCACAACATTGTACACCACTCAAAATGTCAATTTTGTAAACCTTAGAGCGCTTTGACGTCTAACTTATGGACGGCAAACAAATTGAAAATCACTTTTCTTTCTCATTATTGCTTGGATGAAAGTCATCCTAATTTGTGGAGATACTTTATCAAGTTGTTATCCCATCTAATGGTTGGATTTGATATTACTATAATACATATTTTTCTAAAATTACAAATGGAGAAGTGTGTCAAGTGGTTAACCAAGCCAAAATTGCATTGACTCTATTTCAAAACCGAATTTGCTAAAATGAGGCCATAGATTTAAAAAATTGAAAATTTTCAAAAATTCATCATATCAAAGGAACCTCATTTCAATTCCATTCCAACAAATTTTACTCAAAAAATGACAATATTTTGCTTATAATTAGATTTCAAAGGAATTTTGAAATTTTCCTTTTAAAATTTATAGAAAAATATTGGTGATAGCATTGGTGAATCTAACCATACGGATGGAATCTAAAACTCAAAGGCTACATCTTTCATTTGTTCATCAATTCCAAAATATGCTTTCAAAGAGTACTTTATGATGATTTTTCTCAAATTGTCAATATTAGAGAAGACTCTATACCTTTAGGGGTTAAATTGGCGGTATTCCAATATGATGGCATGTTTCAAAACACACATTTGAAAAAAAAATTAAATTAAATTAAATTAATAATAAATAAATAAATATATATATATATATAGCACCACGCCATTTTAAGGGAATTGCACCAATTTCGTTACACATGCAAGGCAGAAGTCAGTCACGACACGCATGCACTCTGCCTCGGTGATCCAATTCAGGGATTCGGTTTGACTCTTGAATCCAAAGTCAAGCTTGCTGCCAGCTTTCCATTGAACGTGCTGGAAAAGAAAAGAAAAGCGTAAGCAGCCCACCTTTCGGTGCTCTTTCTGCCTCAAATGAGTCTTGCTCAAGGTGATTTCATATTGTGAAACGAACGATGAACTATGTTAAATTGCTCATCAATCACTGCATGAGTGTTGATTGATCTACTAAGGTACAGTGATCACGAGGAGCCTCGTCAAGCCTGCAGCAAACATTATTAATAATTCAGTTCAAGAAAGAGAGAACTTAGAAATTAACGACCGTGACAGAGCTCGCTCGGTCCAGCTTGCCATTTAATTTCATTCAATTTGGGTGCGAATTGAATCAGGTGTCCTTGCCCACCTTACTTGGCTGATTGACCGCTTGAGATTTGGGTGAGGATTGATTTAATTTCTACGATTTTTCTTAAGCAGATAGGTCAAGTCACTCGATACTAGCTGGGATTGCCACGAGAAGAAATTATGTAGCTGCTGTTGACCTACTTTTAGAGTGATCTGCAGAACTTTGTGGTTTGCAGCATCCCTAAATTAAATATCATCTGCGTCTTGCCCAAGTTCAGCCTCGTTTCTAGGAACTCCAGGTCGTAACTCTGAGAACCTCGTGGCCATAGCAAGTAGATAGTCTAAGGGGTTTCATACTTCAATTCTTGGCTGGAGGATGCCGAACTAGGAGTAAAACAGTCACCGATTCGTAGTTTGCTCCGTAATTGAATTGCTAGAAGGGGAAGCGACTGCACTCTAGCTAGATTCGAAGCAGTCGATCTTTTGCAGAAGCGAGTGCAATCTGGATTCGAATTGAAGAAGCCTGAAGCAAATGTACAATTGCAAACTTGGTTTTGTAAGGGAAAGCTATTGCAATTCAGATTCGAATTCAGTGGCACGGACTGCTGAATAGTTGCTGCTTTTGAAATGCTTTTGAAAAGAGGAAATTAGCGAGCAAGCGAGCGTGATTAACTGAAGGTTGCCCAGGTCGATCGGTGGTGTGAGGATGGATTTGTATGAGAGGCTGTCAAGGATGATGCTGCGCAGGAAGTACGACCGCATGGAGGAGAGATCTCAAGACGTCCCGCCACACCCACTAATGGCGAAGAGCAAGTCCATGAAGGTGCCCAGAGCGAAGAACCCAAGGCCCTTGGAGCGTTCCAGCAGCAGATCCGCAGCACCCGTCTCGGAGTCCAAGAGGTCCAAGCAATTCACTATGCGCTCTTCCAGCAACGACGTCGTCGACGGCGTCTGGTTCAACAACGCCCTCCGACGCTCCGTTGCTGAAGGACGACTCAAAGTGGGCTCAATCTCCGGGTAATTAACATCCAGGGAACCAAGCTTGGGTCAAGCTGTCACAATTTGGTCTGAAACTGGTAGTAAATACAGTTGATTTCCTTATCTTTCTGCGGCTGCAATCAGTGGTTTTCCTATCTAAGGCTCGCCCTTCAGATACTTTTTTTGCTCTGTTCTCGATGTGTGAAGGTCAGTTGCTTTTCAAGGCAGTTGTGGGTTGTGAAAGGAAGGTTGTAAGCCATAATTCGTCTACGCTATGTGAGTCGTGCATGTGATTGAACAAAAGACGTACAGATATGAACACAGCGGGATTCATAGCTTAGAATTACGTCCAAGCACCTTCTCGACAAGCTTCTGAAGCCTCCGAATTTGGCTCTGGAAGGTTGTCTTGTGCATAACCTGTTGTTGACTATTCACACTACACGAATTTGCGTCACTTGTCACCACAAATTGAAGTGACAGAACGCCAATAGTAGCGGGATGGCTCCAAAAACAGCGAGCTTGTCATATAAAACGTCAATTTTGTTATATTGGCGGTATTACTGAATCCATCACTTTGACACGTTCCGAAACATAATTCCATACCTATCCTAGAATTTAGACCTTGATGTACATATATAAAGTCACAGTTATTATTTTTGGCGTTGGAATCGGACGGCTTTCACGAAATTGACGTTACAATGTATAATTCCCCACACTTGTCGTTGGTGAGAAGCCTTCAATGCTTCCGGTGGATCAACGAGGTGCTGATTGGAGAGGATGTAGGTTCATATTCAGCCATTTAATTTGGTGAGTTCCCTGCACTCTCTGCTCACAAGATTCTGAAATAATCATTGTTTGGCATTGCAGGAACTAGGTCACAACCGGAGATGTCCGATAACAGACTACTTGGCCCTCCCGGACCTCGGCCGGTTAGATCTAGTACTTTGAACAGCATCCCATGCCTGAATGATGTTAGACTAGCAGAGCAGCTGATTACATTTAGAAGCAGAACTGATTTTGATGTGAGTGGCCGGGGCATCATGACTTAATAAGTGTTAAACGTTGCTTAAAAGAGCAGAGTTACTGGTGTTCTTCTTTTGTTTTCTAATTCTTCAAAGCGCTAGTGGTGGATTGGGTTTCATGGAAGATAAATGATGCCTTCGAGCATCTCCACTAGTGCAAGACTGAGAGAATTTCGCTGACACCCAAAAATGAATGCTTGATTTAGATGCGGGACTGACTGTACTTGCTTTTCCCAGTACTGCAACTTGCTAATCCATCAATTAGTTTCCAAACAATCACAAGTCTCTTAGTGTGCCAACTGAAAGCCAGAAGAAGTAATGTCAAATTGCCAATGCACTACTTGTAGAAAAAATAAATAAGTACATAGATGTAGATATATTTGGAGGAAGGAGTTGCCAACCGAAACAATTTTTGCCGTCGGTCTCCGAGAAATCGTTTGACAGAGCTACTAATTAATTGCGCACTCTTCGTCCCAAAATTGCCATTACAAGTTGTCTGCATATTTAGCAGTGCAGGTGGCAATGCTCTAACTTAGGGTTGTTGCAGATATGTTGATTGCTGGGTTGGCTTCCAGATGCTTCTGTCATGCCTGGAGCCGTATAAGTTAGTCTAGGCATCATCTTTGTCAGTGTCTGGTATTCTGTGACAGACTGCAGAGATCTCCAAGCTGGGCCCAACAATGAATGTACCAATAATTGATGCAAGAGAAATGTCACCCCACTAAGGTAGATTGTTACAGACTTTGTGTTTTTCTTGGGTTTTGTGCACAAATCGACCACAGGCAGGCAGGCATTGCAGGGAGACCAGGAACCTGCGGAGGATGAAGTTAAGAGCTGGCCCATGCTGGGGAGTCTCAACAAGTGCCTGGGGCTTGCACGCCATTCAAGCCGCGAGAATGAAATCGGCTTCCTGGCAACGGAGACGAAAGATTGATTGTATGAATGATGCACATTGCGCAGGAGAGTCTGCTCTGCAATTCAAGCCTTGGGAACCCATTCCGATGGACAGTTTTTTCCTTTTGTTTTCACCTATTTGTTTTTAAGCATGAGAGAATTGGCATAACATTATCATGTTATTAAACGAGGCTGGTTCAGTTTCCCAAGAGAAATGGAAAGGAAAGAGGTACACTGAAATTGGTAAATAGTGTTGGCTACACTAATTGTCAACAATAACATTAATTGTGATTTGCAAGGTTTGTGTTGGAACATTATTTATCCATTCTAACACTATTTTAGCTCTATAGTAAAAATTTTGACGACAAGAGGCGGAAACATTACATGTTTTTCAGCCCCTGTGGAGGGTTGCAAGTACCCCAGGGTTTCCAGACTCTGGAAATGTCTGGAACTGTGCCACAACTGCTGCGTGACGTGGCAGAAGGATTGCCACGTCATATTAAAAAAAATCTTCAAAAAAACAATTTTTTTTTTGTTCATCTTGTTTTTTCTTTCTAAGATTTTAATCTTAATTTTAATTTTTTTTAAATTTCTGACAGCGGCTGTTCTTTTAATGCCGGGGGAACAACACCGGGAACAGGCTTGAAACGGCCCTCTAGACCTCACAAAAACATCTAATGTTAGAATTTTTCAGGGAAGGGTCAGCGTTTGACGGCAGGAGGTACGTGCCCTTACATTATTTACACATAAGTTGAAAAATTGTGTTGGGGTAAAAAACAAGGAACAACACTAATTATCACCCAACACTATTTATCAATTTCAGTGTAGTGGTTAGAAATTAATTCAACTTGTAAGCAACTTTCCAAGGTTAGAGGAAGTGAACTTTAAACTAAGTTGGAAGGAGAGTAGGAAATTGATGATCAACTTCATAGTGATTTGGTTCATGTTAGATCAACAAAACTAATTGCAAAGCTTCAATGACTCCCAAAGACAATCATGGGACTGACGTTGTTGAATAATGTTATGCACAATAGGCATAACATTATTCAACAAGACTAAAGGCTATCTTTAATTTAAATTTAGAAGTGGGGAAAGGTTGAAAATCCAATAAATATGTAAAGTGAAGAAAATACAAGGACATCATGCAAGGTAGTTGCAAGAAATATTTTTATTATTTGTTGCAATGTGGACTAAATAATTATGAGGTTATGACTATAAATACTAAGAGTACTACGGACCAATATGTTTAGTGTTTCTAAATGGGTGCACATCTTTCTCTTGTATAGGGCCAAGCAATTTAGAAGAAAATCGGAAAACTTTCATCTAGAAATTCTACATAGCATCTTTGTGTGCAAGTGTTGAACTCTTGGACATTGGCCTCAATTTCAAAAGATCTTTCATATTGTCATCCTTTTGATTGTGCTTGTAAGGTTGAGTACTTATCACACTCTAACATTTTAGAATAATTTAATGAAGGATCCCTCATTGCATGACTCCTATCCCTATACAATATAATGAATAAAAAAGGCTCTAAAAAGGCTACTTGATACTTAGATTATATGGGTGAAAGCACCTTACTTCCTAGGTATTACTTTTTAAAAATTGGTCTCCTTAGTTTGCGGTCCTTTTTTCATAGTGACTTGTTTGAATCCTTGGTTTTGTGGGTGGTTGTACTCTTCCAATGATGGCTTGAAATTTATTTAGATTGCACTTATGAAGTTGGGTTTATCAAACAAGCCTATAGTTCTAAAGATTCCTCTACAACAATAAAGCAAAACCACAAGCATAAATCTAGCTTCTTATTTAGAGAGAGTATATGAATGCTTCTCTTGCTGTCTAGTTTCCTTTTCAAGTGTGAATTCATTGCTTAGAAGTACAATGAGTGCAATATTTTGCAACAATACTCCCATTGTATATATTTTGTTTTGTCTGTTAATATTTAGATTTTAAACTCTCAATTGTGGATGAAAATGTTTAATGAAGAGAATATGACCATCCCAATGAATGGAAATGTATGTGACAAGATTTCGTATGTGACACTATATTTAATGTAATAGATGTCTTGGTCCAAACGTATGCAGTATCTGAAACCTTGAATAATAATTGAAGAAGTAGTATAGGTAGAGCCTCTTTTAGTTCATCCTTCTAGTACATAATTGTCAATTATAGAGTTTGTAGTTGAGTCCAATTTTACCCCTAAAGTCCCAAAATCCATGCAAAGGACTCTTGAGAATTTGGTTAGGCTTGTGTGATTTCAATTTTTGACATGATTATTTAAAACTATGTTTGAAGATAGTAAATCATATTAGCTTCTTCGGAATAAATTTTTTATTTCAATCGATGCACAAAAGCAAAAGGTATGCCACTATAAGTCCAAAAAGTAGCTTAAAGGGCAGCCTCCCCCCCTCCAAAATCACCAAAAGTTAAATTTTTTTAATTTAAATTATCTTTTTCAAATATTATATATTTTTCTACATCTAAAACTTTAATTCATTCTATTTGGACTAATGATAAAAAAGTTTTGAACAATCTTGTTTTTTGGGCAATCTAAACATCTTCTTGAAAAAATAATTTATTGAATTCATTTTCAAATGCAATTTTTCCAATTTTTCAAAAAAAATTGATAGGTACGGTTAAATTTGCTTGCTAGAACAATCTCACTATTAGGATTATTGTGTTTCAATTCCATCTTAGAGCTATTAATGGTTTAGTTATCCCTTCAATCTTGAATCTACTTCTATTTAACAAATTTTTAATGAGTGAAAATTAGATGTTTTTATGTTGAAATTTTGTTCTTAGATTTTCAATTCAATCTTCAACATAAAAAACAAGAAAATCAAAAGCAGTAGTGCAAAAATTTGAAGTTAATAAGATTCAAAGCCAAAAAATATAGTTGAATAAGGTGTAAAAAAAAATGTTTTGTTCACTTTAAATGCAAATATTTTGCAATCTACACAGTCAAGTTTCTGAAAAAAATTCCACTCATTCCTATTCTAGTGTAGTACAAGATTTTACGGTTATATTTGTAAGAAAAACAAGTTTTAAAGTTTTTTGCTCTTTGCAATAGAAATGGCAATTTTGAGTGTTTTTTGATGGAAAAAAGGCTTTGGGACTTTAAGGGTTAAGCACATTCTCTAAAAAATAGTGTTGGAGGTTGACATTTGTAAGGTGGCCATTATTACGCCTCTCTAAATGCATAAACCTCTCTTAGTGCATAGTCCAGGCACTATGCACTAAGAGAGATTCTACCTATATATAAGTACTCATATTTTCTTTTCAACTTTGTTTGTTCTCTTCCCCAAATTGCTAAACATCTAAATAAGAAGAGAAACCCTCATTTCACCAATCCAAACCTCAACATTAGCAACATCCAAAGCACTCCGTTTACTGCAAGCTTCAAATCCCAACTTTTGCAAACACTAAATAACTATCATGTATGATACAATCCTTTTAGGGGGTACCATGGGGCCAGATTGCACCATTTCAAAATAAATTTCTACTTTTCACTATAAAAAAGTAATATTTTTTGGCCCAAAATTTCCTGTTTCTATTAAAAATGTGGATGAAGTCTCCAATTTTGGATGAAAAAGTGCATGAATATAATTGAAAAGTGTATTTTGTTCCAAAAGATGAATGAATGAAAAAATACAATGCTTTGCTAAATTTTAAGTGATCGCTATCTTGGCCCTTTCTCTAAAAGTAAAAAAAACAGGATTAATATGATACTGTCAATGTCTTCATGTCTGTTCAATTGCATTTTGTTCCTTGTCTGTTTGGAAAAGCTCCTTCTGTCTTTGGCATGAATTACTTCCAATGTATGCAGCTTCCAAAGTTTCATACATACATGAATTTAATTCTCCTCAAATCTCCATACACTAACCCCAAAGTGACATTCAATTTCTGGGGTTCAAAAACATCATTGCTTTTGAAGCTTTATGGATCTAAATGTCTTCAAGTTATACAAATCTCAACCGTACAATCTTGTAGTGTACATGTTGTAGATGACATGTACAAAATTTGAAGTCAGTTGGCCATATAGATTGCAAGATCATAATGTTTTAGTGAAAATGGATGCTGAAATTTTCCCAAAAACACATTTGGAGGTGAAATTTGATTTCTAAACCTACTCAAATGAAAAAACTTTACACTATAAAATGATTCAAAACTAGTATACAAACACTTTGGTGCAAAAAAAAATTCATTCAATTGGCTCATTGTGTCTACAAAACGGCTTTGAAATGTCAAATATCAGCAAGAAAAATTGCAAAAAAAAGATCTAAAGCTGAACCTCCTCCTACTAGAATGCTTCTCTGTCACTCATTAATTCTTGGATTAACATGAAATTTTAGCCACACAAACTAGACTAGTATGCTCAATTTTTCCGAAAAGAATTATTGAAAATGGACTCTGTATAAAGAAGAAACAAGTTGCCGAAGTTCACTATACTCCAAAAATGCCAGGACTTGGAACTTTGAATTGCTCCCAAACATTCAAAACAACTTGGATTGACATGAAAACTTTACCACATTAATTATACTTCAAAGGGAACAAAATCCAATATATATTTTTATTTTATTGAAAATGAGCAATGGATGAAGGAAATACAAGGCCCCGAAGTTGCAGCCCTAAAATACAATTTGGTGAACTCAAATTGAAGTTGTGAACTTCGATTGGCTTCCAAAAAATCAATAAACCTTGGATTAATCTGAAAATTTTACCACACAAACTAGAGGGGAGAATGAAACTTCTCCAACAAGTTTTATTGAACTTGGACCTTGATGCAAAAGTTACAGCACTTTGAACTGGACTTGAAATTGTGTGAGGACACTTTATGTCTTCTTTGTCACTATGGGGCTAAGGTACTACTACACCTAAAAGCGCATGCTACCTAAAATTGTACAGTATAGATTTTTTGCCTAAAATGTACTCCCACTATTCATGAGAGTCTATGATCGCTTTTTGCAACACCTATTTTCAGTACTTTAAAAATCAACAGTTTATTCATACAATGTCCAAAAAATGCATTCAAAGAGAATCTAGAATCACTTTTTCATTACCAAGAGGACCCCACAAAAAGTTTTGCAATATAATACTGAATTGCTTATTTGTGTGATTTTACGTGTAGTTAGTTACCCAACTCCCCTTCAACTATACAGATTGATTTCTCTTCCTTTCTTTTGCAAAATCCCGTACATATCGCTAAACCCTCAGTTTACAAAATAGCATCTATACTAGCACGTACAAAACAATCTCTTTGGGTCTTCAATTCTGCTCCCTATCAAGTCTGCATGTTTGTTTGATTCTCCACACTAGCTGCTTAATCCATTAAGAACCGTGGTTGATTTGGGGGGTGGGCAATCCTTTGTATGGCCAATTGGGAGCAATTTTAAAACTTTTGAATGGAAGTGCGTATCGGAGATCTAACTGTATGGATAGAAGTGTTGCGCATGATATAGGATTTAGCATTGAAATTTTTGGTGAAGGTGCATTATAAAGCAGGAATTTTTAGCAAATCTTGGTGTAATTTCAGCCACTGTTGTCTTGGTTTTTTTAACCCTCTGGCCACATGCCACCTCAGATTAGCCTAGCTATTGTCCTAAACTCTTCACTTCCCAATTCCCCAGACCCATCCCCTTTGCCACATCATCAAATTCATTGACATGCTCTCTCTACAAACCAAAAAAGACCCAAATCAAATAGAATGGTCAACCGGTCCTTAATGGGTTAACCCTAAACCTCTGAGGTCTCCGATCCGGGCACGGAGGAAGAAACAATTGCAACAACACTTAGACATGAACATGGATTGAACAACTTCGAATGTATTCAACTTTCGAAAACTTGACTAGAACTCGATTTGGGTCCCTGAGAGAAAGAATCCAATGGTAAAAAATGGTCTCCATTTCTAAGGTTCTTCTAGAATAGTCCAAAAATTTGTTTGTCCATCATGGCTTGAATGAAAAAACACCAAAATAGGAAGCACTCTGTGCATGTTCGGCATTGGCTGAACATAGATTTTGGAACACAAGAATCAGTTGGCTTTTAATTGTTTTGTGTTGGAGTAGCCATTTTGAATTCTTACAGAGTCTGTAGCAAACTTTCCATTCCGCGGTTTCAAACCAACGTCCTGTGTCTATTAAACAGTGGCATCTTGAAACCAGATTCTTTAACCCTAAAAAGCGCAAGGGACCACTTTCTAGTTGCTGCCCAAAAGATACCTTTTGTATTTCAACCCCTAAAGGACCGTTTGTACCCTCAAGGGACGATTTGGGTCCGGGTAGGTTCCTATGACCTCAATTTTTAGTGAAATTTTTAAACCTCAATTTAAAATTAAACTTTAAATTTAATTAAATTTAATTTTGTTTGAAGATGCACGGTTTTGCGAGAGCTTCATGGATATATAACTTTTATTTCAATTGGTGCCCGGGAGAAAAAGTCATGGCACAATGAGCCCAAAAAATCACAAAAAGTAAAAATAATTATTAAAAAAATTCTTCTAAAACTATATATATTTTTCTACATTTGAAGCATTGTTTCATTCTATTTGGACTAGTGATGAGAAAGTTATTGACAATCTTAAATTTTTGAACAATCTAAGCATCTTCTTGGAAAAATAAATTTCAGGATTCATTTTTTAATGCAATTTTTACAATTTTCCAAGAAAACTTGTTAGACAAGGTTGTATTTGCTTGCTAGATCAATCTTACCTTTGGAATTATTGTATTTCAATTTAATCTTAGAGATATTAATGATTTAGTTTTTCCTTCAATCTTGAACCTACTTCTACTTAACAACTTTTTAATGAATAAAAATTAAGTGTTTTTTTCTTGAATTTTTTTCCTAGATTCTCAACTTAAGTATTGAACATAAAAACTTAGAAAATAAAAAATCAATAGTACAAAAAATTTAAGTTAAATAGATTCAAAGCCAAAAAATCTAGTCAAGCAAGGTGCAAAAAAACTTGTTTTCTTCACTTTGGATGCAAATATCTTGTAATCTATGCGGTCAAAGTTTTTGAAATTTCTTACATACATTCTTATTACTAGTCTAACATAACATTTTATGCTTAGATATGCAAGAAAAAAAAAATTGAAGTTTTTTGCTTTCTGCAATAGAATTGGCATTTTTGAATGTGTTTTGATGGAGAAAAGGCCTTGGTCCTTTAGGGATTAAATTTCCTTGCAACAAAATTGTGTTTTCTAAGGTTTTGGTTAAATGATGTGGTTTGACTTTTGACCTATACAAGCAATAAATTTATATTTTTGGATATGCATTTTTTTATAGAAATATAGAAGTTTAATGTAATTTGTACTTACAAATGAATTTTGATGCATTTTAAAAGAATTTTTGAATGGTTTGGTGATTTTGGTCCCTATAAATTCAATTTATGTAATTTTTCCTATTCTAATTGAATTTTGAAGTTAAAATACCCCATGCGGGCATGCATTGAAAAAAATACTTTTTACTTTGAGCTTGCAAACTTCATAAAGTCACAAATGGTAAGGAATTTGATTTTTTTGTTTGTGTTTTTTTATGAGACTAGAATCTTGTAGTTGCAATTGTCATTGTTTGTGTTTTCATTCATTAAAAATTCTTTATACAAAGGTGTCCATTTTTTGTGTTTTGTGTTTTCAAAATGCAAATGATCCTCAAGCTCTTAAATAAATTCAAGTTTGTTTCTTACATTGAAACCCTCTCAAACTTGCGGAAGGCCCTCATATACTTAGGCTCAAGTTGGTTCTTCACATTCAAAACTAAGCTTCAAGCTTCTTCAAACTTTGGTCTGAGTTCACTTTACCCTTAAATGCCCCAGGACTTTTTTAGCTTTTGAAAATTTGCTCTAAATTGAATAAAAGACAACATTTTGATAAGTTTTATCAATTTTCTTGTAATAATAACCATACAAATTCAGACTAGACATGCTAGATACGAATTTAAAAAAATAAAATAAAATGTATATATATCACTTAGAGATTGAAAGATTATAATGTATTATTATGAGGGTGTTAAAATTTTGAAAGTGATTTGAAGTCTTTCAATCTTCTTTTTATATGTCAAATTTGAAATTGAGGTCACAAAAGAAATTGAAATTAAAGTTCATAACATGCATAACCCCAATCAATTTATAGCTTCTCAAAATCTACTAAACAACTTTTAAAAATAAATTTCTAATGTGAATTTTTCTCCCCAAATTAGGGTATTTGAGGCCAATTTTCAAGTGCCTTCAACACTAGAAAATTAAGATTTGCAATGGACACCCTTGCACAAAATCTTGAATAGAAAAATCAAAATCATTCATTTACAAAATCAATTTTTTGATGCTAAAAAATAGACTTCACAAAAAATAAATTCAAAAATACAACTACTAAAAACAATATTTTGGTAAGGTTTATTTGAGTTCAAATTTTTGTTGATACCCAAATTTGATGCCTTGGACATTTATGGAGTAGCCCCTAAAGTTCTTTTATCTTTAAAGGCCCAAAATTGCTTCAAAATACTAGTCTCCAAAGCAAGGCTAAAATCTTAATCTATATTTGTTTTTTAACAAATCCAATCTAAAATCCCTTAGTTAACTTGTTAGAGTGTACTTTCTTAAAATTTCAAAATAAAAAATCTTACCAATTGCAAGATCATGATGCTCAATTTCAAAAAGGAATATTTTCAACTCTTCCAAAATGTTTAGATTTCATCTTTTAAACATTTTACCCAAAATATATAGGTTCTACAACTCATAATTTTTTATAATTAATGCATTAAAGAAATAAGCTGGAAATAAATCTAATCATTTTCAGCAAAAAATATTTCATATTCATGCTTGAAAAAAATAGTAAATAGAAAGAAGTAGAGGATGATCCAAAATACTAAACTATTTATGATTTTAGATATGGAATTGAAAAATGTCAATCCCAATATTATGGTTGTAATGTTTTAATAAAAAATCTACATCCTATGATTTTTTTTTTTTTCAAAAACACTGAAAATAGAGTTAAATAAAGGGCTTCCAAGCTTATTTTCAAATAGAGATCTTGTAGTTGCCTACAAACTAAAACTCCTCATAAAAGATTTTTATGTATGTATAAAAATAGAAACCAATTTCAAATTTTTAGTTCTTAACAAATTGATTTTTATTAGGTGCCCATATTGCCTATACTTCAAAAAAACTTACATATCATACAATAACTTTTAACCATGTGGTCAAAAGTTATCAAAATTGTTGCGCCTTAACTCCAAAATGCCATGGAGGACATAATCTGTCCTTGAGTCTTTTCTTAAGCAGAATAACGCAAAATCAGTATTGAATTTGGGAAAACAATTAACTACACATATGTGGGGCTTCAAATGAGGAGGAAGGGAAGGTCTGCTGATCTGATTGCTGACATGGTATGTATTTTTGGCAACCTAAAAACTAGGGACAGGTTTTGGGACAAGTGCGGGTGGGTGTGGGGGTGCCAACAAGGACGTCCGGGGCCGGGGGACGAGAGGGCGACCCATTGAATGACCGTTGCGGGAATGGGGTCCGTCCTCTAGGACATCCTCTGTTCCCGCCATTAGGGTTTGGGGTGGTTCTTCCTATACTCTCGTCTGCAGCAACCCACAACGCAGAATTTACAAACAATATAGGACGCCCTCGCGTGAGGACAAGGGCTTAGGGTTTAGTGTGGATTGCTTGCGGTCGCTGTAGATTAGCTTTGGATTCGTGCAAGGACTACTCTTATGCGGGAGTGGAATTCTGGGAGGAGAGAGAGGCGTAAGGTGGCGATGGCGACTATCAATACGAAGCGATTGCCAATTCTGGCTCCCAGAAGTCACAATCGCATTCTGCAGTTTGATTGCGGGCTGGTAATGAGAGGATGTAGTGGGCTCAGCGACAGCTTAATTTTTTGCTCTTTTAGTTTGCGGCCAAGACTTGTAATTACAAACCCAACAACGTTGTTTGTACCACTGCTGCAACGGGCACTTAGTATTGCCATGGCGAATTTATGGAGCGACACAATTGAAAGAGTTCCTAAATCTCGAAGGGAACATGCACAAGTGATTGATGCTTGGCTTTGTAAGATTGAAGCGACTAAGAGTCAAAGGAGGCGCATACTGAAGTGTTTGGACAATTGTCACCTTCTTTCCCTCTCGCGGTGCACTAAGATCGCAGTTTTGGCCGAGGTCATCAGGGCCACGCATTGGAGAATTCTCTTTTACAGTAATGTTGCATACATTCTAGGGTGGAAGACAAGGCGTGATTTCCCAGACATACTCTTCCGGGTGGTGCGAGAGATCTGGCTTGACGAGAATGACTACTCCAATTTCGGTGAAGGAAGCTGTCCGGATCGCGGCAAAGAGCAGGCTTGTAATGCGCTCTCCGACCTGCAAAAGAAGAGTGAAGCGGAGGGAGCGAGAGCTGTTGCGGACCCCGTTAATTCACGACAAGGAGGAGCAGAATGGGCCACCCGTGACGCCAATCGGAGCGGTATCAGAAGGTCCCAGGACTGCGACATCGCCTATCATGCCAAGACCCACAATTCGCAGAAGGTTGGAGAGCGCGGATGTCGCAGCACATGATAGGTAAATTCCCTATTATACTCACAAAAATCACCCTAGAGTATAACTAAGTGACTCTAAAGATCGAACCCACGAGATTCTGTGAAGTATCTAGCCTTATTAACGAACTAAGCCAAGTCAGTAGCAACATTCATCTTTTCCGGTCCCCTTTCTATAACCGGAAACACAAACACTCAGAAGACAATGGACTGGATTCTATCCCTCTTCCGATTCCAACTTAGTATTCCGGTTCTCAAAACTAACACAACCGCAGAACCATAGCTTTTCCGGTCCTGGCATCCGTCTAGACCAATACGCTCTAGACAACTCACAACTATTTCCTCTCCTATCCGGTTTGGTTTTACCTCTGTTTAGCCATCAGAGGGTTCGCCGCTTGCTTTTGAGAGTGGTAGGCCCACCACACCTTCCGTGACTTACAGTGGCTGAAGACCCACTTTCCGAATCTCTTCTTTCCTAGGCTAGTACAGATCCGGTTTGGTCCTTTACAGTAGCCCAGATAGCAATCCGGTTTACTGGTCACACAAAGACCCCCCGTACGATCCTCTCAATACTACAACGACCTTGATATCATCCTAATCCATACGAAGCTAAGGCGGTTACAAGTGCACCCGTCCGTTCCAACATCAGCTAGAATTCTTCCGTTTACCGTTAAGATGGCGAGACCTCACAGGAGATCGGACACTCAACCGGATTTCCCACCCAGGAGTTCTAGCGCGACTAAGGAATCCCTCCCTATCTGCCTAGCCTAACAACGGCTTTCTCGCCCGGAATCTCAAACTCTAGACGTGCTGAGGCATTGAAGTTCACTCCCAACTCTATCCTATCCGCTCACGTGTACTTAGAACTAAGAAAAACACCAAGGGGAGAAATCCCAACGCATCCGCTCACGCCTTCCGAACTCCCTCACGCACAACCCTGCCAAGACATGGGAGAACATCCAACAAAGAAGCACAAGGAGAAAACACAAAGAAAAATGCAGAGGGAAAGACTCCTAGTCCTCAGCACAAGGACTGAATTATATACACTTTGAGAACTTCTAAAAATACAAAAGGCAAAAAGAGCCGTTAAAAGTCAACCTAAATCCGGATCCTAACTTCCGGTCCTCCTAGCACTACCGGATCGGATTACTAATCCGGATCCGTTCCTGTCCTACCCTACCTAACTTACTCTACATCGCTATCCCACGCCTCAACAAAGGACTCTTGGGTTCCGCCTCCAATTGCTCGAAGACTTCTCCCAAGTTCCTGTTCCGCTCTCCGGCTATCGGATTTGGCATGTCGGAACCGGGAGAGGAATTGATGTTGATTAGCACGGTCTGGGAAGGCTGACTCGGCTTTGACTATGAAGTCTGGTCTCTTCCTTCCCCTGGGTCTGGCACTTCCGGAAACGATTCCGGCATGGAGATGTCTGATAGGTGGACCCTCATTGATCCGGTCAGCTTTTGTGTACATTCCTCCATCCGGTCCGTTGCTCCTCGTGCTAAGACCAAATTCTTCTCCACCTGCTCGGAGAAGTCAGTCAGGATCCGAACTATTCGGGAACCAGATAGTTTCTTCTCCTCCAAGACCTTCTCGTCGAAGAGCCTGGCCCTGACCGCCACGCTTCCGGTCTCACCGAAAGTCGCCTTCACCGATTCCGCCACTTTCTGCGTCTCGTCCGCTATTATCCGGGTGGCGGCTATATCTTCCTTGAAGGTGGCCACTTCCGCCTTCAGCATGTCGACCTCCTCTTGAAGTCGACGAATCTCCGCTTCCTGTTTCCGGATCTCGGCCGGATTGGTGATGCAATCCGCTACCTTCCCCGGCAACTTACTGTCCGTTGCTGCCTGCACCAACTCTCCGATCTGCAGCAGGGCGATTCTCTTCGCCTCCCAGTCTGCGCGGATATCGCAGAGGGTCTTGACCAACCTCTCGAACGGATCGGTAGGTCCCTTCTTCGAACCGCCTGCCTTCTCCCCTTCCGGTGTCTTCTCCTTTCCGGTCTTATCACCGAGCGGAGATCCTCTTCCGGTCGGAGATGTCGTCTTGTGCCGCTTGGTCTGCCTCTCCGCCTCTTCTTCATCTTCTTCTTCTTCTTCAGTCTCGGATCCGGTCTCCTCTTCTTCTTCATTCGTTTCCGACTCCCCGTATTTCAGGAGATTCTCCTGGGCCTTCCACTCCTTCTCTTCCGAGTCCAAAAGGAGCTGGTGTTGCTTGTAGAGGTGGAAGAGGTAGGGACACACGGGGGTCGGCCTACTCCTTCCGACCCTCGTTGCTAACTGGGCCACCAGATCGAACATGATCCGGGCCCAGTCCGCTTTCCGGTCTCCGCTCAGGGCACCGAAAATGGTGTTGCCGAGGGTGATTGTCACCCTCGTCGGCTTCTCCGGATGCCGAATCGGGATCAGGAACTGTAACAGCTTCCGGTGCCGGTCGTCGATGCAGTCCTCCACCGCGTATCCGTTCTTGGGGTTGACCGCTCCTCGGAACTTGCCCCGGATGTATTCGTCTTTCCGGTTTGCCATTCCGTGCCCTCCTGCCCGGAATTTGTAAACCTCCCTCCAGATCTCTTCCGTCCATTCCGTCGGAACACAACGGATTGTATTGTCGAACTGGTTGGTCCACTTCCCCTAGATCTCCTTCACCATCCGCTCGTCTTTGAAACCCCAGGGTTTGTCGAGCAAACCCTGGCATCCCATCCGGTTGAGATCCAATCGGAGCATCTCCATCTCCTCCTCTGTTGAGGGGAGAACCGGAACTATCTTCCGGAGTTTGACCGGAGCCGATGATGTGGACGGCCCTTGTCTATTCCGCCTAAGCTGCGGCATGGACACAGACTAGATCTAAAACAGTCCCTCTCCGTTTCTACCTCACCCAGTCCTAGCCGCACGTCCTGTTCTCACGTTCTCTCTCCGATCTCAACCGGAAACCTACCCTGCAGCACACCTCTACCGCTCACACACACACGCGCACGCTCACAACGCTTGAAAACAAGGAGCGCCAAAGAACACTCTCACCAAATAGCGTATGGAAATGGAGAGTGACTGAGGAGGTCCTGGGCTTTTATAGTCTCTCCTGACCTAAAAGTCGTCATGATGACGTTTACCGGTCCGGTCCTACAATTCCGGTCCAACCCTAATCCGGTTCTCTAATCCCCAATCCAGTTCTCTACTGCTTCCGTACAAGGTTCCGTTTCCAATCCGGTTGCTAGGTATCACTGCTAAGATCGGATTCATTCCATCTGTTCCACTACTTCAATGTCCTTCCTAATTTTCCGTCCTCTGCTGTTTCTAGACAAAACCTAGATACTAATTGATAGTTTCCGTTCCGTTTTCTAGATAAACAACTGAAAACCAAAAATTCTGGTTGCGACAGCAGAGGCTGTGCTTCCGCCAAGACTCGGGACTGACGTCCAACAACAAAGTCCTCCGACTCTGCAGATTCAACGTGTCGAAGCTCTCGGCGGCAGTGCCGCAGGAGAGAATTCTATAGAAAGAAAGCAGAAGACAACGCAGCACGCATCTGGAAGGGGGAGCAACAAACGCAAGGGTGCCAAGAAAGGAAGACCGAAGAAGGTTGCGGAGCCGATACAAGAAGCACTGGAAGGGGGAGAGGGATCAGAGAAGAATCCCCGACCTTGTAGAGCAATCGGGGGTGACAATGCGGGGGGTCGACGACGGCATGAGAGGGGAACATGCTCAACTTTGGAGGCCGAGGCGGATTTGAATGATGCTTCACAGGCTAGACGTGCTCGTCGAGGGAGGAAAGGTCACAATTTGAGAAAAGGAGCCCCAGTTTTGCTTTCACTAGACATGGGGACACCGCCGGGGTGGTTTGGACCGGCTATTGAAGTAGATGCGGTGCACTCACCGCGACGTTTGAGAGGGAGTGTATCCACTAAGTTTTTGTTTCGAATGCAAGATGAGTGACACGGCTTGCAGAGATTGATTTTGGACGAGACACTTGGGGAACAGCATGGATCCCCTGAAGGCCCAAACACTGAGGATGGGACCGGCATGGAGGTCGACTGCAAAGAGACACCAAGCTCTGCGTGTGAAAGCGCGGAGAGATTGAGAAGAATTCGTGAAGGGAAGCGAGTAGAGGCCAATGAAGGGATGATTGGCAATTTGGGATGCCCCCACGGCAGCCTTCAGTGGTATAATTCATGTAGCGAGGAGGATCCGTGCATGCACATCGGCAGTTTGGAATGTGCAGAGACACTGCCGAATCAAGATACGTTTGTAACGCATGTTAGGGTGCCGCGGTGTGCGCTCGGCCTGAGCCCTGCTGATGAGTCGGGCAACTTCCTAATTGGAGAGGTGACGCGTGAATTCGAACATGTCATCACGGGAGCAGCTATGTATAAAGTCGATTTTAGGGGAGTGCTAGGCGTACATGCAATTGAAAAGGTTTGCTGTGAGCCCATGAGTGGCATACAGTCCCCAGTGGTCAAACCTGGAATCGAGGCCACCAACAACGAATTACTGGACTTCACTTAGGAGAGCACATTCACACTTGAGTTTCCTTCTTATCTACGAGCCGGAGGGGACGATAGCGATGAAGCGTCAGAGTGGGAGCCCGAGTTTGTCGACTGGCAAGGCTATTCAGACTCAGGTAACTCCGACTGGGTTGTGTCTGATGACGACAGTGATCCTAAAATTGTAAAAGATAGTCTTTTAGATGCCCCTGACGTGGATTTCGAAACCCTTGATTTTGAGCACCGTTATGGTGCTCAACATTGGGAAGAGCTTCAAACGTCATTGCTGCAAGACCGTTTTCCGTTCACAGGCCCATGTCCTGGGCCAGTCCGTTGCCCAAGCCGCCGTCCTGTAGCTCCAGGGTCTTTCTTTGAACCTTACTGGCCTCTCGGGGAGGTCACTTAGTTCTACTACAACAAACCACATGCGAACAAGTGGTTTCTAATAAACTATAATTTCAACCTAAAATTTTGAGCATTGTTTAATAATGACTATAGGTTTCTATTGCCAAAATTTCAAACTCAAATAAAATATGAAATCATTTCTAGAAGAGGTTGAAAATGAACTAAAATGGCATGTTTTTCAACTCAAACAATTATAGAGAACACATTTAGATGACCATTGAATCAATATTAAACTCAAAATGAGCTTTCAATAGAGAGTTATTTTTAGGAATTTTTTGTTCATTTTTTAAACAATTTTTTCTTATATAATATAGGGGTGTGAAAGTTATTTTTCAGTTCTACAGTGTATCTTTTTATTTCAAAAATTTGTAACTAATTATTATTAACAAATAAAAATATCAATAATTCAAAACATAAACTTTCAAAGTAGAAAAATCTATTCATATTTTTTTTTTAAATTTTATTTAAAATTCAAAAAGTAAATAGGGCGTCCAAAGTTTTGATCGCACCTAGTTTCTAATGGACACTCTAAGTGACCTCCCCGAGACTAGCCTGTTGAAACCTTAGGACGGATTTGTGATGAAACAAACCGTTATGCTAGACAGCCCAGGTACAAGAATCCAGGCAAAACCAACGGTGGTGTAGGGTCGGTGGATGTCACAATTAGAGAGCTCCGTTGCTGGCTTGGTATCTGCATTTATATGGGACTCAAAAAGCTCCCCAGTATTCGCTTGTACTGGAGTTGCAAAAAGTTCTTCAGTTGCTCTTTGGTAAAGTCCTCCATGCGCAAAACTCGTTTTGAGTCAATATGTTGTTACATACACTTGGTGGACAATGAAACCTTAGTTGCAGACAAGTCAGATGTCAATTACGACAAAATTGGCAAGATTCGGTGGTTGATTGAGTCATTCGTTCAAATCTGCAAGGACCTCTACAACTATGAGAGGCATGTGTGTGTTGACGAGATCATGATTCCACATAGGGGCAGAAGGTGCGATATAAAGCAATACATGCCAGCGAAGCCGGTCAAGTTTGGAATTAAGGTATGGTGTTGTGCCAACTCTAAGTCTAGGTATGTCTACGATCTCCAAGTGTATATTGGGCGAAAGGGTCTGAAGCCAGAGAAAGACTTAGGATTAAAAGTCGTGAAGTCTTTGGTTGCGGATTTAGAAGGACTGGGTCACGTTGTCGTTATGGATCGTTTTTTTACTTCCCCGCGACTTTTTGACGACCTACTCAAGCTCAATTTTCTAGCAACGGGCACCGTTCTCCCCAAAAGAGTAGGGATGCCTCCGAATTTGGCACCCTATTCACGGGTAGCTGGAGAGCGGGGTGGGGTCATTGTGTAGATGCATCGCTCCAGGCGAATGTCTGCGATAGTTTGGTTTGATCACACACATGTCTTTTTGTTGAGCATGTCTGTGGATCTGATAGCCGAGGGAGCAGTATGCTTCAGGTGGACTAGGCGCTAGGGACGTAAGCCATACCATACCTCTCCTATCCTGCTAGAATATCAAGAGATGATGCGAGGAGTAGATGTGGTTGATCAGTGTCGCATGGAATACACTGCGCAACTACGATCCCACAAATGGTGGCATCGTTTGTTGTTGTTCATTTTAGATACTTCTCTCGATAATGCCTATGTGTTATACAAGGCTCATGCGGTGGGGTGTCGCCATAAACGGTTGATGTCTCGCGTAGAGTTTCATTATGCCCTTGCCAGTAAGTGGTGCGATCCAGAAGTGCGCCTTGGGCGCACCGGTGCTTCGTTCAATAGAACAGACCACGGACTCCATTACCCGGCGAGGCATGAGAGACTCCGAGCGAAGTGCGTCGTCTGTGGCCGTAAATAGATACGGTACTACCCGGGGTGCGCTGGAGCGTACATGTGCGAAGGATTGTGCTACGTGAAGGTGCACACAATTCCAAAGTACGCAGCGAAGATACTAAAATGAGATTGTCTGGCAGGTTTGCTTCGGGAGCCTCGCGGACGTGCTGCAGATGTGCCGACGGCGGAGTGTCCTGTTGGAGATATGACAAGTCACCTGGAGGGCCATTATCCGGCGGGGACTGTAGGGTATTTGGCTTGGCTTGCAGGAGAGAATTAGTTCAAGGAGTTTACTTTCTAGGCTTGTCCCTTCTGTAGTGATTTGGCATGTTAGTGTAGTGTTGCTTGCGTTCCTAGAGCACCAAGATTTGAATTTGAACTAGAATTTTTGCTTTTGATTGAGGACGCTGCGCCGAACTTTTCCTTCACGGACTTCTGAAATCCAAAACAATTTCTTGAAATCGTTTTCGTGGGTTCTTGTAATTTTGTCCAGAGACTGTACTTGTAGTTGTTTCTTGTCAATTGGGTGAGTTTGATTGCGTAATTGGGAGGAGCTTCAAACGTCGTCGCTGTCTGAAGAAGGTATCACGCAGCCGCTTGCACCGCCGTGCAGGAAAACGGTTAGTGTCCTGCCAGCCTGGAATCGCCTTCCCTCCAAATTCGGCCCTCCGTATGCGCCAGGTAACTCTCCACGCGTATTTCCGGCCCTGCCACACTTGCTTCCCGCGGTGGTCACCCTCCGAATCTCCGGGTTGAATGGTGGCAGGCTTTGCGAATCATTCTTTGTGCAAATGCACCGTCCGATTTCTGTCAAAATTGGTGTAGTTGTTCTACAGGTCCCAAGATGGTCGGTCACCGGTTGGATCTTTCATATTCACTCTTTACTTTTTTGCAGAATTTATTGAGGGAGGGGTGATACAAAAGTTTGTGAAATACACCCCTCGCTTTCTAATCACACCATGCCTGAGTAGGTGATGCTTTTTGCGATTTTTTTTAACCATCTTTAGCTGCAGTCTTTAGCTTCCTGTCACAGAAAATTGAGCCTGAATCGATGAGCGACTCACCTCGCGGCACTCATCGAACTAAATTGTACGCCTGGGAGACCGTAGTTCGGCACTAAAAACCCGTGAATTCAACGTCAATCTGAAGTACCATGGTTCATCCAAAATCCAGAATCAAAATTTTCAGCGTGATCCTTATCGCCCTAACTTGCAATCACAATGGTTACATTTTCCTATGCTTTCCTTTATTAATTGCAAAAATTATAAATCCACACGACTATCTCACGAGGGGTGCAGTTTCGAGAAATTACAGGGGCATTTTGGGGTTAAGGCTGCTCTTTGATCACATGTTGTATTCCGTTTGTAAATGGATGACTGAAACGCTATGTTGCCAAAGAAATACTACTTGGTCTTTTAAAGATTAAGTTTAGTAGTATGAGAGGATAGTTTGTTGTTTGATGATTTAGAACATTTTTGTTCTAATTTTGTTGTTGAATGATAATAAATTGATGGTGATGTCTTTTTCAAATGGAATAGAAATCTCTGATAAAATGATTGGAATGATTGTAATTAAAATGTGAAAAACAAGGAACAACATGTGTCTTCTACATTTTAATAAATAAGTATTTGGTTGATTTTATATTGAAAAAATAATTATTCTTTCAAATTTGTAAAGTACTTTTTATCGCATCATGTATATTGTTGTGTTATTTGGGGTAGAAGTGGAAGGTTTACATTGCACAATTTACAAGGAAAAAAGCCCGGAACCTCTTCTAGAATTGGTATACCATATTTCCCAAAGCTGAAAAACGCACTTATTTTGTTGTACAATTGATGCACTTGGCCAAGTGCAAAAATTGCAAATTCGATGTTTTAACCCTTGAACAATGGTGCGGACCAGAGTGGCCGGAAAATCTTTCCATGTAAGACAAAAATGCATACGTTCATTCTTGGAGTTTTGTGCAAAAAAAGAAAGTCTTGTATAGTACTTTGACCTCCAATGACTCAATGAATTTTTGTTTTGTTTTTAAATCAATAGATGATTCATGATTATCAGAAAGGATGATTTCCATACTAAGTAGCCCATCCGTACTTGGTTAATCCTTAAAGAACGGGCCGGTGACCATAGAAATCATCCCTTTTGGCATTGTGTGAATTGCTGGTTTAAAAAAGTATCCAAAAACATTTATTGGAAGTCAAACTACTATACAAGACATCCCCTTTTCATGCAAAATTCCAAAGATAAATAGTTGCATTTCTATCCTACACAGAAGGATTCTCTGTCATTCATCTACCAAAAAATAACCCTAGTCTTGTTTATGGGTTAAACTATTGGAAGTGACCAATAGATGAGAAAATTGGCTCTTGGTCTTGTCAACATGACTTTTTTTTAGCCAACTCAACCTTGTCTCGGCTCTTGGTTCATCGTCATGACTCCGTCTTGGCTAAGAAAATTATCCATTTCAGGCTCTTAGTCACTGGTGTAAGAATTCCTGCACCACATGGCGCACTCGTTTCCATCAATTGAAAGTTTCTCTCCACTTTTGTTTTAAAACCAGAAATTATGAACACATGGGTCACCGTGACCAACATTGAGACGTCAGACCTCGGTCTTCAAACTCAGAGCGCAATGCTCGATCACCCAAGCCACTCTCAACTGAGTGACCTCATATCAAAGTGCCGGCAATGGATTCAAATTGAATTGTGGATAGGAATTGGAAACCAGCTCTCCAGGTCATTAATTGACTCCTCTTCCAGCCGTAATTTATTCGGGTAGGGGTGACTTAGTGGTCAAGAACCAAAGGGGAGGCTTTGCATTGATAGAAGCTACTTTGAGGAAGTGTGGGGAGCTACTTCACTTGAAAAACAAGTTAGTGGTATATGATTAAAAACATTATTTAGAGCATCACCAAGCGCCCTGCAAAATCCAGCTTGCAAAATGGGTGGGGGTTGCATCCATTTTGCAAGCCGGATTCAACATGTTTGCCCCACCCATAACCTCTTAAGAGGCCTGACTGGAAGGTAAGAAATCAAATGAAGTATCGATGCAAGCATCAGTAAACAATACCGCGGCTTGCTGGAAGTACTGACTATTGTGAGTAATATGAAGATGCTGTGACTCTTGCTCTTCTGCAGTTCTGCACTCGCTATTGAAAGAAACTATTGAAAGAAACTTAATTGATTAAGTGCTCCTTTATCGTGGTAAGAGAAACTCCGCAAGTAAGGAGAAAAAAACTTCCGCGGAGGTGAAAAGCACCGGAACAATTGAAACAAGCTTGCCGCCCAAAGTTCCGGAAAGTCACTTCTTGCTTGTCGCTTGTTGTTTGCAGCTCACGAAGAGGCCAAGTTTCCGCCTAGAAAAACCACCCATTTTTGCCAGCCACTTTGTGGTTGCAAGCCGACCTATGTTGCTAGTCATCCATTATTGAGGATAAGCGGGCCTTGCTTAACAAGCCATCTATTATGCACGACGCGTGGTGATGCTCTTAGAGCCTCTACACTGAATAGTGAAATTAGGTTGCCCCTCACTAATTTCTCGACATTCCACACTATTTAAATATTTATTGTTTCTATACAAGAAAATATTACTTTTGAATTAGTTTTTTAATGTAGTTGGAACTCATGAACCTCCATGCATATAAATGGAAGTACTTGTAGAGATATTTTTGACTTTGATGACTTATACAATAACTTTTGGGGGGTAAGGCAACCTAATTGTAAAGGCAACCTAATTTCACTATTTAGTGTAGTAATGTAGCTACTTGTTGTTATATGTGTTGAAAAGAATACAAATCAACTTGACTCCACCTTGACTTATATGTTTGATCAATCTTAGTAATTTTGGATCGCATTTGAGCAATTTTACAAGTATTTCTTTTTTCTTGGAGCAGGGGGAGTTTTTTTCTCCATTGACCATGGGATGTAAAAACATGCCTCCTATCTTGGAGTAGTTAATTTAGTTATTTTGTAAACCCTCATCTGAATAAATTCAGGATCTTGATTCTAAATATGAACTCAAAATTTTCAAATTTTCAAATTAATTTGTTACTAATTTATCAAGGCTGCACTATTTGCAGAATAATGAAATAAACGAAATATTATTACATTCTACCAGTTTCCAAAAAAATAAAATAATGCCTCGTGGACACTCATTTTGAGGGTGAGACTAAATAGGACAAATCAACATACTGAGAGGATCCTGGATGTACTTTGGCCGCATCTCTCGCATCAATCAGGTCTCTGAGCGAGTGAAATGAAGGATCCACCCTTGACTTCCTTCCTCCGTTTCCATACCAGAAAGAAACCCGGCAAAATAGTAAGAAGTAAATTATTTAAGCGAAAAGTGTGCCCGACGACCCACAAGTGTAAGTAAAGATCACCCCCACCTGCGTTGAATTCCAAGTCAAGAAAGATGTCCCCAGTCTTCACACGGCTTTTCGGTGCAGTAGACCCGCTTTGATCAAGGAAATGCGGCTGCAGTGCTGGACTGCTGTCGACAGTAGACCAGACCATCCAGTGGCCACTCCTCAAAAGTCAGGACTGAACCGAATCTTATTAAACAAATCACACAATCTATTTTATTTTATACGGAGAATTTTTCATTTTCGATCCAAAGGTGCTTGAATAGTAAATCAAACTGATTTTAGAAAAAGCCTTCCCTTCATCCCTTCGTGGCTTTGATTCATCCCTTCTCTTCATTAGTCCGCTATTATGTAATAAACCGTGTTTTCCAAGGCGGTCCAGTGGACTTTCCAGTCCACACGGGCACTCAAGGACCACCTAGCTCGTGGTATAGAATACTCCGTGTTATGAACCTTAAAACAGGCTCATCGTATAAGAGTACCCTCTTGCTCCCAGCAGCCTTCATTCCATATTTCTGACATCGGCCGGATCCGCAGTCGCAAGCGTACACACAAGTTAACAGAAACTAGTGCAGCTTTCGCAGGTACGTGAGGCTAGCTAGCTGAAGTGGATACGTACTCTGCCATCGTCTTCAAGCAGGTTCTCGTGATTAGGGCAAGAATCAACAAGTGCTTCTTCAGTTGTGGTGTCCCGTAGCCTGGAATTTAGACGTACCATCGACCTAGTATTAATTGCAACCGCTATGGGAATGGACATGTATGGGAAGCTCTCCCGGACATTGATGCGCCGAAAGTACGAGAAGGTGGGCGTGAATGAAGGGTTTGAGGTGAAGGTGAGGAAGCCCGTGACAGTGAGGATCCCGAAGTCGCAGAAAGGGAAGAACGTGGTCCGGGAGGGAGAAGTGCTGGAACCTTTGCCAGTGCTGGTGCCCAAGCGGTTCACGATTCTTTCCTCGTCCAATGATGTTATAGATGAAGACTGGTTGGAGCAAGCCCTTCGACGGACCCTGGCCGATGGACGTCTTAGTATCCTCAAGCCAACTCCCCCGGAAGAATGAGGAAACGTACCGGTCCCATTGCATTTGATTGTGCATGCATGCCGAAGTTCATTTATGAGGGGCTTTTAATGGATCGAAGGTGGGATATGTTCCTGGGGTCTTCATCGATCAGCAGGGTAATACGTTCTTAACAACTGCGGGTCGATCTAGGGGAGGAATTACATATATCTAGCTAAAACGGAATTGATTTCCTACTCTGCTCGTGTTCCTCGCTCAATTTACGGAGACAACGAAGAGTCGGAGACTGGTTATCGATCTCCGGGACATATTCTCTAAGCTCCGGGACATGTTTCCAAGGAATGTGGTGACTGTCTAGGCTTAGCTTAGACCCTAGCAGCACGAGCTTCACCCTTGCGCCACAGGATTCAACGACAGTTAATGGATGCCTGGTTAGGTTCGAATATTGCGGTGGTTGAGAATTAGCTAGCGTCCGGGTTACGTATTCAAGCAAGCAGATGGGGGAGCAATCAATTTTCAATTGCAATGATCCTAGGACCGCGCGAGAGATTGAAGATCACGGTTGTTTGTGAATCAGCGACACTAGTTAACAAGGTTAACATTAGTTCACTCTCAGTCTCACTTTGTTGAGAAAAGATCCGTGGTTACTGACCACATGATCGATCGATGTATATAGCTAGACAGTCATTCAATTTAAATTGAATTATGCCATTGATTGCACTCAAGCTTGAATTGTGCAACTCTTGGCTTCGACTCAGTTGCGGGTTGTCACATATGTGTATTTGGACGCGTTGGTTGGTTGATGAATGTCTGCTATTTATTACTCCCTATATTCATTTTTATGTGAAAGATTGCTCGGGAATTAATGAAGTGAAACATATCCCGGAGTTTTCCGAATTTAAACCTAGAATTCTTGCTCAGCTTTGCCTTCTAGGAATACACTATTTATTTGAAATCTGCAGTCTGTCACTTGTGCATCAAACAAGATCAGAACAAAGTAACTCAATTCAACCCTCTCTAAGACCTGAGCAGGTCAGGAGCTCTAAATCACAGTCACACTGCGTCGGGATGAAGTGACAAATTGGGGCTCCTGACCTGCTCAGGTGTTCAGAAATTGACATGTGGACGATGTCCAATCAGATGTGTACACAACATTGGATTCCCAGGGTAGAACATGGCTGTACTGCCCTGCTATTGACGCATGCCAGGTTGATCAGTTTTAGAATGAAAGTGAGAATGGATTCTCTTTTGCCATTCACAAATGGAAGTTACACTATTACACTAATAAAATAATAATGGAATTCATAACATTCAAGAGCTGTGAGAGCAGCTGCCTTCCCTCTGACGGAATGATGTGGTATATTTTACATCATTCCATCCAAAGGATGAAATGATGTGGAATATTCCACACCTAACATTAGCTAATAAGCCACGCGCCAATAATGTCAGACTTCTGCTCAGTGCCAAGGTCATGACTGCACAATCAGGTTACTGGGAAATTGAACACAAAAAATTAGCTTTGAACATATTACAGTCAATTCATTCTGATCAATTAATTTCACTGTCGGAATTCCGTCACACTGCTTTGTATGCCATTCATGTTCTATGTTTCAGAATTAGAAGACAATTCTTTATGAACATATGGGGTGGTAGGAGGTAGAACAACCCATGTGGGATATGTAATTTAGAGTTTGTAATTTCTCAACCGCTCATAGTTAAGTCTAAAGTAGGAATTGTGTTAAAACTATAATTTCAGACCTCATTTAGGCATAGTAAAATAATTTTTTTCAAAATATTTTGAACTAAAATAAGTTGTAGAATCAAGTTAAATTTCATCTCCAAAAATCCGTTTGAGATTTTAATCTTCCACTCAAAAGTTATACACAAATTTCATAGAGGGGTTTGAAAGGATTTTTTTTTGACATTTTCATACATCCTCTCTGAAATTTGTCCATAACTTTTGATTGGAAGATCTAAATTTAAAAAAGATTTTTGGAGATGAAACTTAGCTTGATTCCCCACCTTTTTTTAGTTTAAATTTTTTTGAAAAAGGTATTCCACTATGCCTAAATGAGGTCTGAAATTATAATTTTAACACAATTCCTGCTTTAGACTTAATTATGAGTGGTTGAGAAATTACAAACTCTAAAGTACATATCCCACATGGGTTGTTCTATCTCCTACCACCCCAAGTTTACATAAACAGTTTCTCTTTTCTACAAAAACAATCAAAATAAATTATTGATGGCAAATGGTTAGATTTCTTTGGTAGAATACTCAATGAATTCTTTGGGTTTTGACAGACCATCTATTTTATAATTATTTGTTTGTATATTTTGTCCTAGAATTAGCCCAAAAAAAAGATCGCACCATAAATGTACTGCCATTGTCTCGGTCCTGAAGCTTACATTAATAATATGTGGATGTATTTCGTGGATGAAGACTTCAGAGAGGCAAAGGCAGCCTCTCTGAAGGCTCTTGAATGTTATGTTTAGTGTTTGCAACACTAATTATGAACTCTTACAATACATGGCAACAACTTGTTAATTTAGCAACGGGTCATTAAAAGAAACGCTTATCGTTTTTTTAATCAAAATGGCCTATTTCATTGAATACTATGACTTTTGAAATAAATTTTTTTTAAATGAAATAAAAAAAGACAACTTTAAAAAAATTCAAAATAGTATTCTTATACAAATTCAAACTTAGAAAATTTATCTCTAAAATTTATGCACATTAAAAGAGTGATGGAAAATATCAATGGATACCTCGATGTTTGATTTTAAAAAATAATTTAAAAAATTCAAATAAATAAAATAAATACTGAAGATTTTTCCAAACTTGAAGGTTCTCCTTATTAACCATTTGCATCTTTGGAAAAAAAAATTGTATTCTCTATACTTGCATAAAGATAGTGCACTTTGAGCACATGTAGAAAGTAGGTACTCTACTATTTCTACAGAATCTCTTTGTAGGCTTGTGTAACTTTAGTATAAGTCTTTGTATCCCAATTTCGACCTACAAATTCTCATTTTGAGGGTCAAAGATAGGACTACCTCCACTAACATACAATGCAAAAGTTATGAGCAAAATAACACCCATCCAAGGCCAAAGGGACAAAAAAAAGGGACAAAAAAAGGGACAAAAAGTGTATTTTTTGCAATCACTCCAACACTAAATGTCAACTAAAATTTATGACAAAACACTAAATTAGGACTAAGATAGTTTACTTTTCACTAAATCAATATCTACCTTAAACACTAATTGTCAACTAAATGAAAATTAGAGTGAGTTACATGGTAGGTTCATAGAATATATAATAAAATATTAAATTTCATTATTAGTATGATGTTTTTTGGTATTTTTGTCATAGTGGCATGCTATTTTAGATTGCACAAATTTTAGCCAAGGATTGTATTGATTGAAGGAACCAGATAAAGTATAGAATATTATGCAAAATATTATTTTATTTTGAATGAGTGAAATTGCCAAGAATTACCTCAAAAAATCCAACAAAAGATGATATATCTTCTATCATTTGGATGAATGAATCTAGATTTAGATGAATTAATGATGTTTAATCCAAAATATGCATGTTCTAGGTATAAATGGCCTAAAATGTTAGGTATCATATATGTACTAATGAACTATTTTAGCTAATTATTTATCCTTACTTGCACGTGTATGCTAAAACATCAATTTAATTAAATCGGCAATATTCCATTATTTTGGCACAGTTCAAGGAGCATGGTCTAAAGCCAAAACCTATATTTGTGGCCTAAAATTAGACCTTTGTGAATATTGTGTCTCAATTTTTAGCTTGTGGAACATTGCCAATTTAACAAAATTGATGTTTAATGATTCACATTAGTTTTAATTGGTTCTCTCCACTAGGATATTGCTTCACTAGCCAAAGAATTCTAATAGTCAAGAAATTGAAGCACGTAACAAGTTTTAACACTCAAGAACTACTTAAGCTACGCCAACAATTCAAAAACACCCTACACACAACAAAAGTAGTGAAAGCACACAACAAAAATTTAAACCCTAAACAAGACTATCGATGTCTTTTCTACCAACTCACAATGAGACTATCAATGTCACCAACTTCAAATTCAGGTGTCAATTCCACCAATTTACAAGTGAGATGTCAACCTTAGGAATTTAAATTTTAATGTCAAATTAATTTAAAAGTGAAAATTGAACCTAGCTACAAATATCATATATTAATATGCATGCTAATCCCTAATTTTCCAAGGGGCCTTGTATTTTGCTATTTTTTAAGCCAATGTTTTGAATTTTATGAAGCAATATTATATTTATGCACCATGAATAGAATTGATGTATTTAGTCAAATTTGAAAAAATATTATTGGTATTTGTGAAACCAATTTCAAAGCAAGTTGAAGCAATCTCAAAAGTTCCAAATAATCCAAAGTTCATATTTGGGATGATAAACACATTACTTCAAATAACTTCTCAATTATCCGAAAATATAATTTCAACTTTAAATGATGTTTTTTATGACCAATTTGAAGGCATTGAGTGAAATGATCTATACATGCATAAAGTTGTGCAAAGTTTTCAAAAACAATTTGAATTGCTATATGATTCATCCTCAAAGGAATTCAGTGTTTTTAGATCCTAAAACTGCTTCAAAATACTACCGGTAGTCTCTAAAGCAAGACTAAAAATACTCATCTATATTTATTCATTAATAAATTCAACCATTGGATCCTTTAGTTAACTTGTTAGTGTACACCCTTATAAAAATATCAAAAATAAAAAAACTTACAAATTGCAAGATCATGATACTTGGATTTTTTTTTTAAAGCATTTTCAACTCTTTCCAAATGGTTAGGTTACATATTTCAAATTTTTTATACAAAAATGTGTAGGTCCTACACCTTATTACCCTCTATAATATATTGAAGAAATAAGTTGGAAATACATATAAATAAATCAACCAAAAGTATTTCATATTCATACTTGAAAAAAATAGTAAGTAGAAAGAAATAGAATATGATTCAAAATACTAAATTGTTAAGAATTTAGTTATGGAATTGAAAAATGCCAATCCCAATGGTTGTAATGTTGTAATAATTAAACAATCTACTTCCTATTTTTTTTATTTGTTTTTAAATATTAAAAATTAAGTTTCATATTCAACAAATCAATAAGATGATTGCTATGCAACTTTGCCTAAGCATTATATGACATGTACCTCAAACAATTTAATCATCATTTAATGTATATGTTCCAAAAAACATAATCTAATGTTATCAACATGTGTCTTAAGTTCTAAGACCTTCCTTTTAATGCCTACAAATATTCAATGAGGTCATTTCAAAGTGTGTAGTGTGCATTTTTATTGTTAACTAATTTAGTTTCATGTTAAAACTTTTTAAATGTTAACCCACGTTTTAAATGGTTGCATGTCAATTGATGATTTAATAAGCTCAAAGTTTTGATATCTTTCATATTCAATTATCATATTATGCATAATGACATATGCCATTAAAATATCATGTATGGTACCTAGATCCCATTGTCAACTTGGGCTTTGAATTATAGCCCATTTTGCGTGTAGAACACCAAAACAATGCTTCACATCTTTGGGGGTAGCTTCTTGCGTCTTTGCATAGTGTTGTCATTTTCTCCTTGGAGATCGAGAATGGTTTGGACAAAGATACTCAACCACTTGGAATACATTCCATCTATTAGTAGATAGTATTGTAGGTATTAATGATCATTAACTTCAAAACTCATACCTTGGGATTCTCCCCTTAAAATTTTGCTCTCATAAATAGCTTGGATTGCTTTCACAAATTGTTTCAAGGCCTCCATTAATGTAGTGGATGCCATGTGATCATATTTATAAGTAGCATTTGATGCAATACCATAAGCCAACATCCTCATTACAGTTGTACATTTTTGGAGACTACTTAATCCCAACTTACCAGTTGCATTTGCTTTTTGTATAAAATACCTATCATAATTTGTACATTTTCTACCAATTTCAAGAACAAGTGCTTTGGCATATGAAACCTTTGACAAAAGATCCTTGCATCTTAAATTTGATCATCTACAAAATAGTCCTTCATTAGATGATCATGTGCCTCCGCTCTTCCTCTTGTAATGTTTGCTCTTTTCCGACAAGTAGAAACACCACATTGTGGAGGCAATGATTCACCAAGTTCATGTACTTGCTTATGAAGATTGTGAACTACATCTATGACTACATCATAAAGATGTGCATCTCCTCCATTGATTCTTTTTTGTACTTCTTCTCATTCCCATGTATCCATCATATTGTTATTCTCCATGGGATAATGATCACTATTCTACAATACATAAAGAAAATGTGAGAAGTTGAATTAAAGATGAAATTCATATGTTCATCTCAGTAGAATACATGATGCAAAATATGTATTAATGTCAGTTTGATTTTTTATACTTGTACTTCCATCCTAAATCCTAAAGCTCAAGTTCGAAATAGTACCTCTAGTTTAAAGTAATCTATATTTATACCTATTTTTTTTTTTTTAAATAAATACGAAAACAAAACCAATGGTTTAAATTAAAGCTCAAATCCAAACTATTATATAACTAGACTTGCTTGATGTATACAAATATAAACCCTCTTTCTCATCTATTTTATTCTATACTCCATTGTATAATTTTTATACATTGTTTTGCAAGGTATGCATATATAAGTTGTGGAATTGTCGCATATTTTCTTTTGATTTTGTAATTGCTCTTTGTATCAAACAACTTATATTCTACTGCATTGGAATATTCTTTATTGCACTATTACTTTGATACCTATTCTACAAAGTATTTTGCAAATTTTTTTATAATCATATAATTCTAACTAATTTTTATTTTGAAAAAGTGATAGGTATACAAACGCAAGATTGTAAATATGGCAGATGAAGGTATATCTTCTAAACGTGATGTCCTTTCTACTGGAGTTGCCTTCTTATCCACATCTCCTGAACATGTTCCTTCTAGTATCCCAAGGCCTAGTATCTCAGGTTCTAGTATGAGTACATTTTCTACTAGGCTGATGGATACAAAATAAACAAAGAGACTAAAAATAGATGAAAATGCAAGGGAATACACCCTACATTGAATTGTAGAAGTTGCCTCTTCTTTATTATCAAATATGGCTGAAGAAAACAAACTTCTAGTACAACAAATTCAATGCACAGCTAATCAAATTGCTATGAGACTTTTTGAAAAAGCCGGGAGCAGAGATTCGGCTTTAGCAAATAGATACTTTTGACTTTGTACGCAAGAAGAGGTTGTACAACTAAAAGAAATGATAACTCTCCAAAGTAGTCAAAGGGAGAGGACAAAACAACTACTGTAGCTACAATTTTGCTACCACCACCTTTGCCACCACTACGTTTGCCTACAATACACCTTGAAACACTTGCAGAAGAAGAAGAGTAGGATGCATATGCAAAAGAGAATCTTTATTATCAACATTATTAGGAGGGTAGAGAAGGGAAGGGAGATGGAAGGGATGTTGATTTGAACATGTAACTTATTACTAGTTACATGGATAATTATTTGTAATTCTATTGTGATTGTTGGTCCATTCAAATGTAAAAGTTATTAATGTAAATTTGAAACGTTCTTTTGAAGGAATTATGTCTAATTATTTTTGTATATACAAATTTAGCAATTCTATTGTTTGAAGTATTTGACATATGTATCTCTTCAAACGCCACAAAAAAAGCCTTTGCATTCCTTTGTGCATAAAGATTTTTTAATTTTTATTAAGAACCCAACTTGCCAAACTGTAACAAAGTCATTGCACTCCTTTGTGCATACAAGATACTGAATTTCAAAATTTTAATAAAAAATAAAAAATTAGAAAATTATTTTTAAACTTATCTTGGTTGTGGTTTCCTTTCGATAAAGCTAACATCTATTAATTCTAAACTTGCCTCTAATTTTGAGAATGTATTCAACAAAAATGTACAAAAAATATTAATTAACTAATTCAATTGACCTTCAAATGAATAAATCATTGCCTCAAGTAAGTTTATGCATTCTTTGTTTTAGTTACTAATATTGGAATGATTTGTTTTATTTCTTTGATAGTTTATTGGCCAAACCTGAGCCCCTCAAATGGGCCTGCACCTATTAGCAAGATATTGCAATTATTAATCAATTTTATAAATCTAGAAGCACATCAACAATTGCAATGAGAATTTGAGATCAATTGGAAGTTTGTACAATGCTTACTTGAGATGTTCTAAGAATGCTCCAATATTTGAATGTTCTTCATGCTTACATTGATAGTTTCATAGATTTTCTAACCTAGGTTAGCCAACTTTGTAAATCACCGCTAGAAGTTGAATTGGGTTATGATTAGAATTTACAACAAGTTATGGCATTAGACTTATTTTAATATTTTGTGGTTATCTTCTTCCCATCCACCTTCACATAGTAGTAGTGGTAGAGAATGTTCATTTAAATATAGGTTGGATTAGGATTTACAAGTGAGATGAAAGCTCTAACAATGCTAATACGTCAATCTATCAAGGTACTCATACAAGTATTGTGCATCTGACTTTCAATTCATTGTAAATTATTCTCTAAATGAATAGCCAATTGTAGAGTGTAAATTGAAATTTTGTATTAGCTAGGCAAGACTTTATGAAAATCATTGGTAAGATACAAACTGACTCTTATTCTTCCACTCAACATTGTAGAAAAGCTCTACACATCTCAAAAAGTTCTAATTGTAATGGCAAAAATTATTTTTACTTTTATTTTGGTCGTGGTTTCCACTGTGAGAAACCCATGTTTTATGTGACGTTTTATGATTTTAGGTGACGGATTTTAGGTGATGTTCAATAGAACAACTCGTATTTTTTTTGTTGACAATAACGTCCAATGTAACATCCAGATTTAGGTCTTGCATTGTTCATCACCTGCTTGCATGCATGGTTCATCCTTCTGTACAATATTTTTTTAGCAATATTTTCCTAAAAAGCGATACAAATTTTTTGAGGGAATATTAGGCAATATATTCTTCCATTTTCAGTTAATGAAATTACTAAATTGCTACATCTTCTAAGGACAAAATTGTTCTCTAGGGATGACTACACACTCCTCTAGATAAATCATTTAAGTTTCATCTACATTTAGCACGTTTCGTCCATTTTTATAGATGTAAACAACTACATCACTCCAACTATGATCACTTTATGCACTGGCCAAAATAAATGAAAAAAAAATCTTTGCCCTAACTTGCCCTTGCATGGTTCATCACATTTGAGTCTATAGTAGCGTTACAAGCCTATTGCAGAGGCTCTTGTTTTATCCCTCGGGGAAACACAAGAATCTTTTATTTGGTACCCCGATTTTTTTTTGCAAATTTTGAGTTCATATTTGGAATCATAGGCCCCAAATCAGATGGGAGAGGTGTAGAGAAATATAATTAGCACGGCACAAAATAGGGAGCTTTTTTTTACATTCACCCTTGACTGGAACTCCGCTAGACGCTCGTAGCACTACTTTATACTCAATCGTTCATCACCCACTCTTGCCGACGGCGAGGTCATTCCGAGGAGCGAAAGTGGCAATCGGCCTCTGCCGTCCTTCCCCCACTCGGCCACTCGCACTCGGTGGGGGAGCCCATTCCTTGTCGGCAGACGAGACCAAGCACAAATGCTCGCGGCAAGCGGCCGAAGATTTGTAAGCGTCGAAGCACGTACGGCACACATTCATCAGGCTAATACATGCGACTTCACAATTAAATACCTTGATTGCATGCTGCTCGATCTCCTCCGCCGCCAAGGTCGTTTCACAGATCCAGCTAGAAACGAGCATTCCATTCGATTCGATTCGATCGCAAAAGAGATCGGTTGTTTCAGAGACCGCCGACCGACCCAGCTAGCCCATCTTGCAATTAAGTGGGTGGGGCACCATGTCGCAAGGGCTGACTCTGGAGTTGCAATGGCACCAGTGGCAGGGACTTTGGGACACGGCCCACTACTTTCCTCGTCCGGGATGGCCTGCGTCGCAACGAACTCGCCGTCGAGGCCGCGTGCAACCACCGCAACCGCTGCGAGCGCCTGTTCGACATCTAGGAGGGGAGCTCGAACACGTGCGTGGTCAAGGTGGAGCTTCGCTCCTGCCGGGACCACGCTGAGAAATGGGAGCGTAACGTAAGTTCATCGAGTGGGCGCGCGCGCAAGAACGACCCCGCGCCCGAGGCTGTCAACATTTACATCTACGCGGCGCACATTCACCACGCCATGGCCAAGGAGTACCGGAATTGCCTGCAAGCGCTGGATGGGATGGACCTCGTGGTCAAGACGAGTGATGCGCCCGCCACGTCCTCCCTCAACGTCCTCTTCGGCATGGACGGGGACCAGGTCGGATGGTACGTCGAGCTAGCAGTACGAGTATTACGAAGGTTGCGAGATGAGTGTGGAGCTGGATAGCACGCTGAGCACTTCCGTGATGGCCACATAAAAGCTTCCGCTGGGGGGTCATTATTTGGCGTGCAAGTCTCCGCCGAAGTCGGTGCGGAGAGTGGGAGCAAGGTGAGGTCTGCGAATGCATACAAGCTGAGAAAGTGCTCGAAGAGCACAGTGAAGATCAAGATTGATCCCCGTATGCTTTCTGGCATCTCCAAAAGAAAGTGCCGCTGAATAACGGGAACGATGTGACGCTGGAGGGGGGGGTCATCTTCAGCCACAAGTTCATCACTCAGATCAGGTCATCGTTCCGGGGTATGTTGATGGCGCCCATGGGAACATTGTGAAATAAACATGAGGAATTGTTCCGGGGGTGGCTTGTAGCAGAAGCATTAGATCTTGCGGTGATTGACATGCTCCTGGCACTCCTGGCACCAGATTGATAGATAGACCATCTAGCGAGCTTGTGTGCAATTGATTTGTTGGTGAGAGGGAGAATCCCATCGCCTTTTTGAATGGGAGGCAACGAGACTGGCCAGGAAAAGTTAGTGCACATGAAGAAGTAGATCGAATGAATGGAATATTTGACTGGAAATGGCATATGAATCTGCAATGTAGTGCCGGAAGAATGCGCCAAAGCGTGCATGAAATTGAAGCGCTTCAAGCATGTTCATCTTTGGTGTTTTCATGTTTTCATGGGTGTTTTTCGTTTTTTGATACATTTGGTATTTGACTAGGATGAGTGGCATGGGGGTGCTTCCTCTTTTGAGGTGCAGGAATTCCGTCACCCTTTGGTTTCCTCCGATCCATGACCAGCTGCTGGTATTGAGTAATATCCTTATTCAATCTGTACGAAGAAGCCGGTTGCATCTATGGAGGTTGTCATTGTTGGACAGATAGTTTGTACACGAAGGTGCGGTTTCTATCAGATTTTGAGAGACGACAATGTGGGGTTGGTCATGGTGTGAGGAAAATCGGGATCTGTAACGAGGTGAGCGGGAACTCAAGGGGGACAATGTCCACATTCTTGACAGGAATTGAAGGCTAGCTAGCTCGCAATCGGTGGTTGTGGAGGAAGGCATCGATCAGCGCTGGAGGGGGGAGTGAAGACGAACTCTACATGCAGATGTGCTGAAATTTGGACGGAAATAAAGAGCTCTGAGGATTCTTCCAGCTAGCTTCTGGAGCCAGGATATGAGTTTTTCTGGGGCCGACGTCCGGCTTCAGGTGTTCTGTCAATCCCAGTGTACGTCTTCATCAGTGCTGCTTCAAAACCTCCATTTTGCAAATAAATGAGCACTACAGTAAGTAATCAAGAGCATCCGTTACAATGGAATTCAAGTGCGTGGCAATGGATCGGAGCCCCGCATAAATGAACGCTCCAAGGGACTTGCGGTATGATTGATCTGGCCATTTGGAATTGACAAAGTGGTGATGACTTGCATTCACTCCTTGTGCGGTTACGCCCAAGGATTTTGATTTCATTTCTTTAAATTTTGGACAATGCTAATCTTCACTGGATAGAAAGGAAGCGACATCCGTGTGGAACACGAAAATCTGAAACTTCACAGTTTCTGAAATTATACTGAAAATCAACCCGAGCGGCTAGCTGTGATGATATTGAAGGGTTAAACCATCCACAAACTATTCTATCACTGACAAAGTAAATCACTGGAACTGATTTTACCTGAACAATAGTGCAACCGGCACACCTTACTTGGAGGTAAGGTAGACAAGCCTACTACCATGCAAACTAGCAGTTTGAGTATCTTGCCAAGAGGGGCACGTATTTTCAGAGGTGTGCACTTGTTTTATGAATCAAACCCACATAAAATTATAATTTTCTGATTAAAATTATAATTTCTGTGAAATTTTGAAGTAGCTTGCCTTGAAATTATGAAACCATTTATAGAGTGGAGTCATGAACGTCCTATAACCAACCTACCAAGCTCTCCAATGCATCCAATGGCACTTAACTATTCATCAATCAAGGATTGACACGTTACCCCTTGTTGGCATTAGTACAATATTTTTGTTAGAAAATTAATGGATTTGGATGATTTTTTGGATATAATTGGAGCCTAAAGTAGGATGACAAAATTAAGTAGCGAATGAAAATGGGGTGCTTTTCCTTTAGGCCAAGTGGCCAAAATTGTGAAGATGTATCATAAAGTATAAAGTTTTACAAAGTAATTAATTTTAAGACAAAAGTTTTGAATATGGACTTGTTTACACATGCAAATTCATCATTGTCTTGACCAAACTCTATAAATAAAATATGACACCAAAAATTTGAAAATTCTTTTTGTAAGTGAAAATATAGTTAAAATCTTAAAAGAATTGAATGGATGATATGGGATATATCAATTGGACACATTATCACTAGGAAAAGATGAAAACAACCCTAGATGAATACTGTAGTTTTCAGGGCTAATTAGTCTCTAGTGGAATGTAGACCCCTATATTTGGATGGAAAGTGAATAAGTATATTATCCAAAATGATGAGAAGTAAAATGTGTCACTGATGAAGCCATTTTAGATAATGAATGGGTCCATTTGTGATAATGTGAAGGTGGTGATTTTGTAAGGGGATGGTTTTGAAAAAGCTTCTTTCACTTTAACCCCTAAAGTCCCAAGGCCATTTTCCCACCCCCAAAACCACTCAAAATCGCCATTTCTAGAGCAAAGAGCAAAAAATAAAATTTAATGATTGTTTTTTGCATATTTAACCGTAGGATCCTGTACTATACTAGTGTAAGAATGTGTGGAAGAAATTTCAGAAATTTTGACCGTGTAGATTGCAAGATATTTGCATTTAAAGTGAAGGGATCTAGTTTTTTTGCACCTTGCTCAACTACATTTTTGACTTTGAACCTTTTTAACTTAAAATTTTTGCTCTAATGATTTTGAATTTCTAATTTTATATGATGAAGAATTGAGTTGAGAATCTAGAATTAAAAAGAAAAGAAAAAGAAACACTTAGTTTTCACTCATTAAAAGATTGTTAAGTAGAAGTAGGTTCAAGATTGAAGGAGAAATTAAATCATTAATAGTTCTAAGATAGAATTGAAATATTCTAATCTTAGCGGTGTGATTGTTCTAGCAAGAAATCTTGACCTTGTGAAACTTTTTATTTATAAAAACTGTTAAAATTGAATTTAGAAATGAATCCAACAAGTTATTTTTTCTAAAAGATGCTCTAATTGCCCAAAAAATAAAATTGACCATAACTTTTGCATAACAAATCCAAATGGAATGAATCAAAGCTTCCTATGTAAGTAAAAATAAAATCTATATGAAACAAAAAATTAAAAATTTAAATTTAAAGTTTTTTTGAGGATTTTTTTCTGCCCGCTGAACTAAAATTTGGGGGTTTTGTGCCATAACTTTTGTTCCCGGGCACCGATTGAAATAAAAATTACATTTTTTGGAAAGCTAATGTGATTTTCTATCTTCAAAAAATATATTCAGAAAATCACAAAAAATATTGAGATTGTAGGAGCCTGCCGCCTTGCCCAAAATCCATTTTGTCCCCCGAGGGGACAATGGGACTTTAGGGGTTAAATCAACATTTAGATACTATGGATATTTTTTATAGTATACATTAACCCCTAGAGGTCCCTGCATCTAATGAGTGAATGGGCCTTGGTCAAATTTGGTTGTAACATTCAAAGTGTTCATTTTTAGTTTTGATTTAAACTTAGAAAATGAAGCCTAATCAATTATCTTTTAATTTCATTTAAAAACTTTGAAAAAATCCAAAAATTCAATGAACTATTGCAATTAGAAGCTCCATATGTTAAAATTCAAATAAAACAATATTATATGTATTCCATTCATATATTTTCCTGGTTCATTGCAAGAAACACCAATACTATTTATTTATCATAGAGGGAGTGCCAAAGCTTTCCTTCACAATAACTTTTGAAGCATGACTCGTATGAACTTGAAATTTTTATTGGAAATGAATGTTTTAAGTGTAATTATAGTCCATAATTTTTGTAATTAATATATATATATATATATATATATATATATATATATATATATATATATAATTAATTAATTGATCACATTTTTAGTTTTAGGGGGGTAGTACTATAGAGTACTCAAAATTAATGATCTAGAGCTGAAATTCAGGTGGTCTATTTTTCATAATAGGCGGCACATTCCTACCAAGGAGAGTCTGAAAATATATTATTTTATGTCCTCTACATTAGTTCAAAGAGGCTCCCTTGTAAACACACTCTTGAACATTGAAAAGGGTTTAAAGATAATTATTTTGGTAAAGCCTCACCACTGTAAGGTCTTTCTAAAAAAAAATTGTAAATTCTTTTGTAAATTTTTAAAACTATTTTTTACAAATAAAAAGGTCAAAGTGTCTATTTTCTTCAAATTTCCTATCACTATATTTCATGAATAACTTTTGATCTATGTTTTTTTTAGGTCTAAAATTTTGGTTACATGTTATTTTTTATATTATGTTAATTATTTTATTTTATTTTATTTTTAAATATTTTTTTCAAAAGGTCATAGTACAATAAGTACTAGGCCAAAATAGAACAAAAATTGATAGGTCATTCTTGCAATCACCCTTCTTTAAAAATGATTTTCAAGTTTAAATTTTAAAATAGTGATTGTCATTCTAAACTTCATATTTTGATCAAAATTTGAAATTATTTTAATACGTAATTTACTTTAATATATAATTTTATGTACAAATTATAATTTAAAATTTCACAATAATTTGATATTTCTACCAAAATTATTTAAAAATCAACACTTACAGAAAAACATCATTATTCACATATGAAATGATCAAAATTCTAAAAATTAGTTGTATAAATTTTAAGTGTAGCTTGATGGTGGTGCTTTTTCTTATACACTATCTAATAGAAAATCATATTAAAACAAACATTCCATATGATGTTTTGTATTAAATTGTTATATTAATCACAATTGTATTAACTTCAGCCCAAATTTAATACAAAACCATCATCTGGAATGTTTTTTTCATTGTGGATTTCTACTATTGGAAGGTCACATTGGAAAAATATTCGGACCTTTGGAAGGCCGCTTTGTAGTGACACCGTTAAGGTTTACAACGTCTCTACTGGCCCTATAGATTCGTACCAAAAAATTTAGTACTTTTCATCACTTGTACTCCACAGTAATTTCCATCCACTGAGAAAGGAAAAATACATCACTGTAGAATGTAGATTCCTTCAAAAAAAATTATCGCTTTTGAGCAAAATTTTGACTCACCAAAAAATAAATTAAAATAAATTGGGGGGGCTGGGTACAGATGTCATTATTCCAGCAAAAATGCTCTTGGGTGAGTTCGGCTTCTTGAATTCTACTCCCTCCATCTCATTAAAAAAAAAAAAAAACCCTTCCCCATGAGGGATTAATCAGGGTTGTCACATTGGGCGGTTTTGGGTCACCGGAAAGGAGGGACAGACGGACAGGTGGTCCAGGCGGTCCGAATGGGCAACCGGACAAATTTAAGAATTTAGGATTTAGAGCTATGAGTTTGACCATAATTTAAGGTAAATTCAAGGTGATTGCACATTACAGTCGCCCTCCACCAAATATACAATCCAGTAAAAACTAATACAAAATGTACACATATTGGTGTAAAATATACCCAAACTGATACAAAATGTATGAAAATTGGTACTAAATGGAGCCAAAACGCCATTTATACCAAAATGCAGTATTGTCCCATCTGAATCAAAATGTCTTTCAATAGATTTTCAAATTTTAAATAAATAAAAAAACAATCTAAAGTCAAAATTTGGCTCTCATACTAAAATCACACATTTGCTAGGATATTTTTTTATATAGGTCCTAAAATACTCATTAAGTGTCTAGTCTAAGTACCTAAACACTAGAGCATTGGATTTAGTTCTTTGAATTGTAAAAATGAAATCCCAAACTAGAAAAAAAAAAAGTACAACAATGCTAAACTTGAATCTGTGACAGTACAAACATTTAATGTTTGTACTCCATACATTCAATTAATAGATGGAATTATCTTTTTGTTATGCAATTATCAATGTATGCAAAATATAAGACTCCAATCCATTTTTTATTTATTTTTTAAGTCACAAAAACTATAAGAAAATTGACTCCAAACTTCAATCTTGTGCAGAAATTTTGCTGTGACTAAGATTTTGGACAACCATAGTGTGCTCTTACCTTCCACTGTAATTTATGGTAAATCCAAGTGATTTAACCCCTAACTACCCGATCGACCATATATGGTCGATCAAAAATTTTGAACTCCTTTTGTTGTGGGCAGTTAAATTCGGCTGACCGTTTTTAAATTTTTTTCGGGCAGTTTTTAGGGTTAACTATTGAAAACTTTCATTTTTCACTGAAAAAGATACATATTTGATTATTGAGAAGTCTCCAAAGCCATACATGGCCATTAGTGGAAGAGTAAAGCTTGCTAATTTTACTTCATTTTCCAACTTTGAGCAATTTCATTTGATTTGAGATCTAAAAACTTGTACTTATCCATTTGCTTTGAAAATTGTCCCAATCGAAAGAGTAAAGTGATTTCAAGATTTTCACCATTGAAATTTTTCTAAAGAAAATATTGATTTGGAGGTATTTGTGATTTTTATATTTAAAAGAATTTGCATTTCAACAATTGCAAGGTGGATTGTGTGATGAGTTTAATAGTTTTTTTGTATAAAATTAAGTTTTTTGAAAGTATACTTTAGTGTGCTAACACAATTATTAGTTGTTCATGTCACCTCTAATCTCAAAAAACTTTTATATGCAAATTTCAGTTCCATTGTGGGGATGTACATCATGCTGAAAATATAAAACACAAACTTCTCTTGTTATAATCTCACAACTCCTATGCAATTTTGCGTTGAAAATTGGTATACATACTAACTAGCAAGCTCTTTAAACATCTATACGGTTAGATTTTGAAAAAAGAACAATTTGCTTTGTTGGGGCTAACTATAAGTCCATGCTCTTTTTTCATAAACAAAATGCACTTGGAAAGGCTTGGGCATTTAGGGGTTAAGGTAAATTAACCCGTAAAGGTTTTTGACTATGTTTTCACCAAAAACGTTCCAAAACTGCCATTTCTAATACAAGTATCAAATTTTAGTTAAAAAACATTTTTGGACACATGTAACCATAAGATCTTGTAGTAAACTTGTTTGAGAAGATGTGGAAAAAATTTCAGAATTTTCCACTATGTGGATTGCATGATATTAGTGTTTGAATTGAGAAAATTCCTTTTTTTGTCCCTGCGAAAATCCGGGCAGCTGCACTTCACAAGGTCACATTTATATGAAAAAATGTCCAAAACGGTGGTTACTCTTTGGATTCATTTTTGAAGTCAAGTTGGCTATATGCTTGAAAATTTTCAGATCATTTGGATTTGTACAACATATAGGAAAAAAATAGTAAGTAGAAAGAAGTAGAAAATGATTCAAAACACTAAATTGTTAAGAATTTAATCATAGAATTACATAATGCCAATACCAATGGTTATAATGTTGTAAAGACCTATCTACACCCAATGTTTTTTGTTTTTTTCAAAAATATTGAAAATTGAGTAAAATAAAGGACTTCAAAGTTTATTTTAGAGTAGAGATTCCATAACTACCCTCAAACTAAGAATCCTCATAACTTTTGACTCATAGATCAAAATGGAATGATTCAAAGCTTCTCGCGTATATATAAATCCAAAGAACCAATTAAAAAATTTTATTTTCTTAAAAAGTAATTAAATTTTTTTTGCTGCCCGGGCTGCCCGCCGAGCATTGAAAATCACTTATCATGCAATAACTTTTTACCCATATAATCAAAATTTATGAAAATTGTTGGACCTTAAAGCTACTCCTTGGGAGAATGTTGTGTGAAAATTTTGAAGAAAAAAAATAAAATCTCCGCTCGTAGTGAGCTGCCCAAAAAAGCTATGTTCTCAAAAAAGCATGTTCAGTGCTTTAGGGGTTAAGGTAAGCTTCCATGATTTTAAGGTATTAAATTATCATGATTTAAGGTAAGCCAAGTGTCATTAAGGTAATTCCATGTTGGATTTTTTACCTTCATAATAAGTCAACTACATGTTGACTATATTAGACGGATGGCACCTCTACTGGACAGGCAAATTGGACGAAAGGGTAGGTGGTCTATCCGTCCAATGTGACAACCTTGGAATTAACTATATTTTTAGTCTTTGTGCCAGTGGTGCAAACATTCAAGAATTAGTAACCCATCCCCTAGATCTACACAAAATCTGCAGCTTACGTGTCGTCGTTCAGGCATCCAGAAGCTGTACGGAAAGTATCAAATTTTAGTATTGTTTGTGAATGCTTGTCAGCTTGTCATTCCTAATGATAGAAAGGTTGGTGGCAACAACGGGATTGTAGAAATATATGCTCCCAACCTAAATACCACAACAAGAAAAATCTAGCCCCCCCTTCATGAACAAATCTGCATAGCGCCAAAGTGGTCACCAAATCCATCGTTAACACAATTGTTTGAGGAAGCAACAAGTACAAGGTGCCTCATATGGGCAACATCAAGCTTGCCAGGAGAGGAATGCTCCTTGATTGCTTGCCACTTACTCGCACGAGGCCATTCAATATGACCAACGCTTACTCAACAGTCAAAATTAGTGAACAGAGCTTTTTAGTGGGACACAAATTGTGCGTGATTTGGAGGTTCTTAGTGAGACCGAGCGGGAGTAGGTGTTTTACATCCACATGAGGCTGATCTCGGTTACTGTTTTATTGTCTTGTTTGCAGCTCCTATGGTATCATACAGTGTCACATGACTGTGCAGGTCCTGCCAAGCAATGCCCTGACTGAGCAGATACCGTATGTCCGCACGCTCCATTCTTCAGAGAGGGTTTACCTTACTTAGGAGAGAACCGACTGGGGTGACACTCTTGTTGCTTGAGAAGACTGCTGTACCGTACAGAATTTCCCTTTTCAAATCCCAACCACAAAACTACCAAATACAACTAAAACCCATCCAAGTAGTAAGCGTTTGAGTACGGGTGCCATTATAAAAAAATTGTCTTCATGTTTGGTGGAACTTGTTGACAATTGAAAGAGGATTTCAGATCCACATTGATTGTATTTTTTGGACGTTGTATGATTGAACTAACTATGTCCAAAAAATACAATCAATGTGGATACGCTTGTCAACAACAAGCATATCCAAAATTGACACTAGACTCTTGTAATTCAGAAGGTTTATATTCTCGGGCATATGAACCGAGAGGTTTTTTTTATTAGAAGGTCGAAATGAAGTGTACTTCACTTAGCTACTTACTATAACAAATAGAACCTGTCTTAGTACATAACTATCACTCATGCAATTTGTAGGTGGTTTCAATTTCAAACACCTTTTTTGAAAAGTAGTTTAGTTAGAACCGACATTTGTTAGGTGGCCATTATCACACCTCTCTAAATACATTAACCTCTCTGAGTGCATAATCCCAACAATATGCATTGAGGATGAGTTCTACCTATAAAAAGTGCAATTGGTTGAATACAAGTTGCGTCAAAGAGTCTACTTTCCCAAGAGCCACCACGAGCAGAATTTGCGTGCAGCAGACTCTTGCCTTACCTCCCCGAAACCGGAGGCGGAGGCACGAAGAGTAACACTTTGATACGTGCGTCCATGTGGCGTACTTAGCAGAACTACTGTCAACAGAGTCTTCATTCACTCCAGCAATTCAGGCAGGAAAGCTGGTGCTAGGTCTGCTTCTCTTCCTCTTCGTAATCAATTACATAGCTGGTTGTATCTGAGAGAGAATTGGCATGGATGCATACCTATACCAGTAGCCTGCCATGTGTAGGATTCTGGGTCAGTCTGACGGCAGTGATCAGCAAGAATACACCCAGAATACCAGTGCAAATTCCACGTGCTCATCTCGAATATCCGTTCTGTCACTCGGCAAACCAGAACCATTCAACCACACTTGAACCTCGGTTGAATGTTTCTCATTACCATTATTGTGATGGTCTTAAAGGATGAAAAGGAAAAAAACACATCCCATTATTGTGTAAGTTCTTAACTGAAAAAAAAAGAATAAATATTAATCGTAACAACAGTGCGTCAATGACTTATTTCTCTCATCATGTTCAAGTTCACCCCTGCTCTTTATTTTATGCCAGGGCCTCAGTCTCCACCAGTTCATGAACCTACGATTTTACAATGTTCCATCATTGTACACCAAGAGTCACCAGCTTGGGATGATGCCGGCGACACCAGCGTGAGTGGCTGCTAAAACCCAACCTCACGATAGGCATTCTTAACGAGACCAGAAATTCTGAGTCAAAGCGGTCTTGCATTTTCAAAGGCAAGTCTCTGCTGGGTTCTGTGTGACGAGACCCCCAATGGGAATCATGGGAGTCAGTTTCTGAAGCAACACAGACGAGTTCTCTCTACAGTCCTTTTCCTGGCGTATAAAAGGCAAATACAGTATCCAATTGGGCGGCTAGACTTCGAGCACGACAAGTGCATGAAGGCAACTCTGCAGCTAGAGTTTCTCTTCTAGCAGCCAAAAGTAGCCAGGCCAGCTAGCCAGGTGTGTAAGCTTTAGTACTTAACTTCCCCATAACCTGCACTGCACTGGTCTCCTCACCTACCGGTTAGCAAGCTCCCCTCCTCGTAACGTACTCCTTTCTTTCCCTGGCTCACTCTACCCCAACTTCTAGAGTTCTTGTTCTCCATCTTCTCCTGCTCTTTGCGCTGCAAAATCCCACCATAAAACCTGTGCTGCACTGCCGCAAATTTCCATCATGATCATGTCTATTGCAACGGGAGCCAAGTCCTCGGGAGGCCACTTGAGTTAGTTTGAGGAAGACGATCAGTACTGTACGTCGTGTGTGTGGAGCGCAACTTCGAATGTCAACATTGGGAGGTACACCTTAGAATGTTGTTTGGCCACCTTTCGTAAGAACGGTGTGATTGTAAGGGATCCGATCCCCACTTGTATGTGTACACATTAGAGAGAAAGAGAGAGAGAGAGAGAGGGGGGTGGGGTGTTCTATCCCCTTGCCATGGAGATCTGTGAGTCGTTTTCGAGGGCATTGATGCGTCGAAAGTACCGACGTCTGGAGATTTCGAACAGTGGGGGGTTCGTAGTGCAACCCAAGAGAGTTAAAGTGGTTCACTTAGCTGCTGCTGGAGGAATCTTAAGTAGTAGTAGAAGAAGGAGGACACAGAGGTTACGGTTAAGAGGATGTTTTCGAATAGTGCCGGGACGACTGATGGCTGTGGTGAAAGCGGCAGCGGTGAAGCTGTTGCAAATGGGACGAGGTGGGAATTGCAATAGTCGTGGGGCCATCAACATTGCCAAACCTCCAAAGCCGGTTCTGATGCTGCCCAGTAACCGCCCCTTGCGGTCGAGCTCCAACGATGTTATTGATGAGGTGTGGTTCCAGAATGCGCTTCGAAGATCCATAGCCGAAGGGCGCCTGCCCATCTAGCTCGACTATTTCCATTCGGGATCCGTTCATTGGGGATCCGTTCCTGGCTTGTACATATGAAATGCATGCATTCTATCTTCGCTTGTGCACACGTCCCAGCGTTCTCTGTTGTGCAAACAAGCAGCTACACTACTATACGGGAGGCTCTGGCTCGGTTTTCGAGGAAGGTAGCTACTCCAACTTCGTCAGGGTAACTTCCCTGTCGATGTAAAGCCTCCTCCCCTTCTGTCCAGAGCCAATAAATTTTTTAGGATTGCATTGATCCACGTAATCCACGACCGGTCTCAGTTGCGAAGAAGCGCAGGTGAAGGTTGGTTCGGGTGGGAAGAGAATTCTGGCAGTCGTCACTTTCAAAATACCGACAGCGGAGCATTTGATGTTGTGAGGAAGTTAATGCTAGCTCCTTCCATTTCGCGCCAGCTAGCTCTAGATGGAGCAGTAATTCACAGGGGAGATGGAGAAACAGGCTTGGAAGCAGGAGCACAAGATCTTGCGGTGATTGACGTGCTCCTTGCACTCGTTGCACTCGTTGCACTAGATTGGTAGAGCAGCTAGCTAGCTTGTGTGCAATAGATTTGATGGTGAGAGGGAGAATTCCGTAGCCTTGTGGAATGGATGGCAAGGACATGCATTGGGGAGTTTAGTGCCATGAAGAAGTAGATCGAATGGATGGAATGACTGGAAATGGCCATGTGAAGCTGTAATTTATTGCCGGACGATTCATTAACAAGAATGTGTATGAAATTAACAAGGGTTGCTCTTGGGTGTTTTCGTGTTTTTGGGTTTTGGGTACTTTGGTATTTGTCTAGGGTGAATGGAGGCGCTTCCTCTATTGAGCTGCAGGAATTCCGTCACTCTTTATTTCCTCCATGACCGGGTCCATGACCGGGTCCATGCCCAGCTGCTGGTATTTACTACTCCGTAATATCCTTCGATCTGCGTGGAGAAGCCACTTTGCATCGTCGGATAGAATTTGCCATGTGGCGTACTCACATTCTCTTGAACGACTCGTCGGCAATGTTCGCACTTATCACCCGCCTACGATTTCCAACTTTGAAAATTTGGCCTTCAAGTGAAGTCGTATACAAGTTGCCAACAGGCATACTTTATTTTCTAAGAAATTGGAGTTTCAAAGTATCTTCCATGTTTCCCTCCCTCCCTCCTGTTGGTCCTCCCATGTTGGAAGCAGTCAACGTTCAACATTTTGTCATGTAAACGACTCTGAAGCCCATCACATTGCTCAGTGTGTGCACTGATCAATGTGGGCTCAGTGTGTGGGCTTTACTCTCCTGTCCAATAATGTACTCAGCAGTTCAGAAGCAGTGTCGTGGAGAGATGTGCCATATCAAATGTCTGGTTACAAACTTCAGAGTTTTTTTGCTTACATTCAAAGATATTCAGGTCAAAACGATCTCCGTATCCGTCTTCCATCTACAGAACTACGCTGTGTACTGTTACTCCATCCATTCAAGAATGCTACAGTGGATTGCACAAATTACCGTATGCAATTATTATGCACAGTAAAACATCACAGTTGCTCTTAAAGTAAGTGTGGATTAAAGTTGCAATATTGATTATTGCAAACCAAGAAACTTCAATTCCGACGCCTCGAAATGTCAACCAGTTGACTCGGGAGACTTGATTTACTTCCAATAAAATCAAATTAGGCACGAGAAATTTTATCATGCGATGAAATTAAAGGGATTTCTACAACAGGATCACCCAACTTTTCAGATTGTAGACCGCAGTAAATTAAAAAACTACTCCTGTATAAGGCGATCTACTCATCATCTATTCAAGACCTATATAACATAAATTCCTGAACGGCTAACTAGCCCAGAAAATGCGCAACTGTGCTATGTGACGTAATAATTCTTCCCTGCCTTGGTTAGTCGCGGAACTCGTCATAATCCATGGGGGTATCTCAGCGAATAAAGGTTTCAGCTTGTCTAGAAAGTCCTTGATATTTTCTTCTGGTTTCCGACCCCCATTCTTCTTCTTTTTCTTCCTATCGCATTTCGTAAATACGATAGTGAGAGGTATCTGTGAAACGATGAAAGTCAATGGAAGTTCAGATCGAGACATATCCATCAATCTCGCTACAATAACATCCAACAAGAGGATGAGTTATAAAAAAACGGAAAGTCCAGGTAGCTAGATAAGAAAGTTCTAAGAGGAAACATTTCATTTGAGATTGAGAATCACCATGCTAAATAGTCATGGCGTCTTCCTTACCTTTTTACGCCCAAGCCAGTCGATGCAGTCTAAATCAATTTGTTGAGGTTCAATGCTAGAGTCAACAAGAAGTAGAACGCAAACAAGTGTCTCTCGTTTCAAAAAATATTCCTTTGTGAACTCATTCCAATCTGTGCGTATGGCTGTTGGAGCCTTGGCAAATCTGGCAGAATCACAATCATGCTTTATCAGTTCCAAAAATGTTATACCACTTTAAAACAACCGAAAACACGAAACAACCAGACACCACACGCCAAATTACAGAATACCAATCGTGTAGATCAATCGTCATGATAATTTGATAAATTTGTGAGCGATAAACCATACCCGTAACCAGGAAGATCGACCAGGTACCAATTCTTGTTGATAAGAAAATGATTTATGAGTTGGGTTTTACCTGCACAGAGTTCAAATTTTAGCTCATCAGCATAATTCAAGATGCTCAACATTATGAGATTCAGAATGCATCCCAAATAGAGTAACCGTTTTTAGAATTCCATCGTCTCCTAGTTTCAGGACCTTGTACCGCATTGATCATCATTATCCCGTAAGTGCCCAAAAGGGCCGAAAGTGGCCTTCCACATACACGAGAGCTGAAACAAACCATTTACGAAGCTTTAAAGCAACTAAATGTACCACTAGAATGAAGAAATCGTACCTACATTTTTTAACGATAGAAATACGTTTTGAAAGTTACTATAATCGAGTAAGAGCTTCCTAAGTGGACTCTCACTTCTTAGCTTGGGCACTATTGTAGGGGTTTAGGTAGAAAGAATGAATCCAATTGCATAACCTACCTAAACCCTAAAACCTTTCCTGAAGCCGTACAAGAATTTACAGAAATCAAACTATGAAATATGAATACTAGACTTGCGAACAGAGGGGTTCAATGTGATCAGAATACGGCATACACCAAATGGACTTCCAAATGTAATTCAATCGACTGTGTCATATTGAAGCCAGCTTAAAATGCAAACTCCAAACAAAAATAAACCAAGACCAAGGTCAAATTGCTGTAGTGAAGAGCCCGAACCCGAGAGCGCTCTGATTGAGTGAATGAATTACGCCAGAATTTCCGCTTGAAATCATCGTTTATGGTAGAATGTGCATATTTCGAGTTCAGAGATTTCACTCACCGGGTTTCTTGGACGTTTGCGCCAGCTCCTTTCGCCGAACGAGCGAATTAATCAGCGACGACTTCCCCACATTCGACCTCCCTACGAGCGCAATTTCAGGAAACCCCTCCCCAGGGCATTCCTCTGCCTTGCTACTACTCTTGATAAACTCCGCGGACTTCACTAGCGCCAGTCGACCAACATTGGCACCCGCCGTAAGGACGATATTCGACCCCGGCATGGATTTCAATCCTTGATCCCCAGGCTGCGCACCTGGATCCGTCAACTGCACATCGGTTTTCTCCGTGTATCCGACTTCCGCCAGCACGGCCCGCGACTTCTCCACCCTGGAGACTCTCCGGCTCGTAAAGCTCCTCTGAAGTCCTAAAACTCTCCACTCGTCAACCCTAAAACCCCAAAACGCGAACCTCCAATTCGAGTTCCCCACGACCGAGCCTTGAAGCGCAGGCGACAGGAAGCTAGAGGCGTGCGGGTGGGAGAATGCTCTCGACAGGGCCATGGACGCAGGCAAGGCGCAGCGGCATTGAGGTAACAGCAACAAACGGGGATGAAGCAACGCCATTGCGAATTGGTTCAGGAGTTTCAGCTAATCCATGAATGCGCCCGAACAACAACTGTGATTCTCTTCAGAAGACAGTGCTGTAGCCATCGACTCGGGGATTCCTCTGCAAACAGAACTCAGAATCGCACTTCCAAACTGGAGTGAAGCACAATTTCCCGCAGCGAGCCTGCAGTGTTTGGATAACTGGATAGAGGAGGGGCGAGTGAGTCTTAAACCCTAGCTCTGGCTGGATGAATGAAATGTTGGAAAGTGACATAAGAGAAGACTACAGTACTTGGGATCAGGGCTTTTTTTTAGGCACCAGGAAAAAAAAAAAAAAAAATTAGGGCTAAAAAATTGCAAAAACTTGGATGAAATCGTCAGATTGTAGATGAAATAGAGTTAGAGACATGTCATATGTGCAAATGTGATATTTTCTATCCAATATGTGGATGAATGGTGAGATCAACTGACATTTTATATTGCCACTTTGGCACTTCATAAAAGATGGAAAAAAAAGCCTTACTTGGGATTGCAGTAGTGAGGAAGCTAGTGTAAAACTTGTTTCACATTTGTGGAACTCTTTATTATCATATTTTGACATAATGTGCTGGCACATCCCCTATGCCTGTCAATTTTGTAAATAGTTTAGGAAAATTTGAAGCATGTCCAAGGTTTATTAAATTTGTAGGTCAATATCCAAAGAACAAAGAAATGTTGTTTGAAGGATTTTAATATTTTGTAAAATTTGAAATGTTAAAATAATTTTTTTTTGTAATAATTTCAAATTTTCAAAATTAAACCATGTAGACATGCAAGTATTGAAATTGATGTGTGGATAGGGTAACATTTGTATACAATGTTCTCTCGTTAGAAAAGCTTGAGTGCAATACAAAATGTGAAACTAGAGAGGTTTGAGTGTATCTTCAATTGTCAATGTAGATCAATATTGATAGTCCACATTGTAAGTTTTAAATATATACACCTAAATGCAATGTTTCTATAAGTAAATGCCTATTTTTTTGTTGGATCTTATTGGAAGTCAAAAGGATAGTCTAGATTCTTTTTTGAGCTACCTGTTTCCAAATTTTGAGCTTTTTTGATAAAGATTTATTCTTGAAAATAAATTGCATTATAGTAAATCTAGTGGCAGCAGTTTCTTCAAATTCTAAGTTGAACTCCGCCTTGTGGAATTTTTAAAATTTGAGTGGTGTAGTGTAGTTCACAACTCATGTTTTTTGGTTTAGCCTATGGACATGACCTAAAAAGTCAGTCACCAATGCAATTATTGCCCACCTCAAAAAGGCAGATCTAAAGAATTCCAAGAGAAGCCAAGTGGTGCCCACTTTTGTTTTTCTTACAAAAACTACTCTCATTTCAATGACCACTATACATTGCAAGCTCCATCCAAAATTGATAAATGACTAAACTGTTGTAAAATTTTACATGAGCATTCTCAACTTTCATGTCTTTCATTGAACAAAAAAGTTCATATAGATCTATTTTACTACAATTTTTTATTGGTGCACTTTTCTAGTGTAGTCTAAAGCAGCTCTAATTTAGTAGAGTCCCTCTTCGCCATAGAGATGGACTCATGTTCCAATAGTGGAGATGCTCTAAGGGAATGTGAGAACATACTAGTAAATTTTAGTGAAAAATGCATTTACATATAAGGTAGACCAACCCAATTCCATTCAATGCCCAATTTCATCCTCTACTTTTGGCCCCAACTTTGTATACAAAAACATCCAAATCCGTTCATTTTTCTAACAAAATCACTGCATTAATGCCTACAAGAGGTAACTTGTCAATCCTTGATTGGTGAGTATTTAAGTGCCAATAGATACATGGAAAGGTGGTTATGGAACGTTTATGACTCTACTTTACATGCAGGTTTGTAATTTCAAGGCAAACCACTTTAGAAATTCACAAAAATTACAATTTTAATCAAAAACTTATAATTCCACTTGAGTTTGATTCATGAAATGAGTACAAACACCTGGAAAATATGTGCCCCTCTTGGAGTTGGCCCCAAGATATTGAGATTGCAAATGAGGTTGTAATAGGCTTGTTTACCTTAGCTACTATAGAGCCAAAGATCAAACACAATGAACCAGATAGGGAAGATTGCCCTTATATTGCCCCTGTTTTATCCCTGCAGAAAATACTAGAATTTTTTATTTGTTGTATATCATAAAATTTTCAAATTTTGAATTTATATTTGTAATCAGAGGTTGTGAATGAGCTAGGTGGATTGAAGAAGTACATAATTTAAGCGGCACAAAATAGGGTTGGGGTGAACTGCATCCCCCCGCCTAAGTCATTCCAAGGGTGCATGTAAAAAGAAGCCCCACTATTTTGTGCTTATTTTATTTATCTTCTACACCAGTTCTAGCTAATTTGGGAGCTCTGATTGAAAATATGAATTCAAAATTTGAAAATTTTATCATGTGTGGCAAATAAAAAATTTCAAGGTTTTCCCCTCAGGGACGAGCAAGGGGGGCAGTTCACCCCGGCCCCAAATAGGGGGCAATTTTTACATTTACCTTTGATGGGGGTAATGCAGGGGTCAGTCCTCCCGATGAACACCGACCTAGAGGTCGCCAGCATGGTCGTGCAATAAGAGAACGAGGATCGCCAGCCTATAACTTAGCTTGGGTTTCGCACTGGCTAGGGTTTTCGAGAGCAGACCGCCCAATTCTGATTTCGGACAGCGACGATGGGGGCCGAGCACGACGAGGTTGTGAGTAGTTTCTTGGGCGTCACGGGAGCTACCGATGAGCAAGCACGGTTCTTTCTCGAGAGCAGCAATTGGGTGCTCGATGCCGCTTTGATATCGTTTTTTGAGGCCACTGATGATGGAGTGAGTGGGTTTCCTGTTGAGGCGCCTTATAACGCTGAGGAGGAAGATGAGGAGATGAGTTTCCCAGTGGCGCCGCTTGCGCCGCATAGTGCAGCGCTACCCCAAACCCAGGTGCCGGAGGGTCGGTCCACTAGGGCGACCCCGAATCAAGGGCAGTTTCATAGGAATCAGCCGACGACGAAGGAGACGAACAAGAAAGCTAGCTCGTCGCGGGGTGGTATTACCACATTGTCCGATCTGGGTCGGCACGCAGATTCTGACGAGGATTCTGATGAAGGGCCGCAGGAGTATTACACTGGCGGCGAGAAGAGGTAATAGGACTTTTATTTCCAAAGGTTTCTATCTTGAAGTTTAGGGTTGGGGTTGGACGTCTTGTAATTGTTTGTGGTTGATGAAGTGAATGCTAGCTTTGAAGGGTATCTGACGGAGACTGTAGTTTCCGTCCTTGGTTACTCCTTACAATCCTACAGTTCTTATCCCCTAAAAGCACTGCGCTTCAGTTACGATAGGGATATTGCTTTGCTAGGAACTATTTCTGAACTTTTCATTTCGGAAAATTCTTCTAGGTAACACGGCCGTTTGAGAAATTTCTCTTGTATTGTCAAGAGTTATTACTGATCAGTTTGTGTTGATTAGCCTTTCGAGAGAAACTCTGCGGGATTAAAATTATCTTAAAAACCATTTAAAAAAAAGATTCTATGAATGTTTGAAGTGAAAGAAAATGGCTTCCTTGTAGTGTCCATAGACATGTACTGAAACCGTTTTTGAAAAAGTAGAAATCCAAGGGATCAATATCTCAAGAGTTGAGTGCACTTCACTCAGAATTGGGAATTGCATTAAGAGTAGGTTGGTTTTCGGTGAAGAAGTAGGGCTCGGGAGTGTGGAGGGTCGGGAATGACCTCTTCTACCTTGCATTTAGACGCTTGCGCAGAATTGGCTGGGAATTGATAGGTAATGAGCAACTTGGTTCAGTGAGATTTTGAAATATTAAATTGAGAATACTGGTCATCTATATCGTCCTCTATTGTGATGGAGGGACTTGTTGGGTTCCCTCGGGTTTACTTTGTTCAACCAGTAGTCTCTCTTTAAAAGACAGTCATGGGCCCCTTCCACTATGGATCAGGGACCCTTCAACCCCTCACTGAGGTCACCCCGTAACTCTTTACTATTTGAAAGTTTTGGGTGTTTGACGAACTCCTGTTCTGACCTTTATGCGGTGTGTTTCGGGGTATTTCTTGCGCAACATGGTGCTATTTTTTTAAGATATCAAATTAGAAGTTTCTCTAAGCCGAATCCAATGATACTATATCCCGACTTCTATTTCTTGAAATCGTGTTTGTGATTGTGCTTGTGGAGCGACAAAAGATTAGCGTTTAAATTGATGATGGTGGTAATAGGAAACTTTGAAGGATCCATGCAACTAGGTGCTGTCGCCTCGCCACAGTTTACTCTATCTAAGGTATTGCAACCTATCTCACGATGGGTTAAGTTTAACAGTGTGTATGCTACACGGGGTTCCTACAGTGGTATGATGGTGCAAGATCCCACTAAACGAGGCACTCAGGATGTGGATGCCATTTTTGATCGGGCGCGACAATTTGGAGCACAGGAGGGTAGAGCAGAGCCTCTTCAGCCACCTTCCTCAAGTAGTAGAAGAGCCTTTGCAGGTTCCTCTCGCAGATTGAACAGTGAGCTGGTTCAACCTGAGCAGCCAGCTCCAACGGTGGCAGTAGGAGGGCCTGAAACCCGAGTCTCAGCAGAGCCTGTGTTTCATACTATTACCTTTTGGAGAAATGGTTTCACCGTAGATGACGGACCTCTAAGGAGGCTTGACGATTCTGCCAACGAGCCATTTTTAAATGTAAGTGATTGTCTATTGCTATTTTTAACACAATGCATGTACAAGTTCTTTTGGCAACGCCTGTTTTGGGTAAGTATGAATTAGGACGACTTCTGAATCCGTGAACAGTTATTTCTGTCTCTGATAGAATGGGATGTAGCTGATATTGTTTTACAGATAATGGTCTTACATTGGAGCTCATTCACTTTGAAAACTAATCCTGTGTCTGTAGAGCATCAATAAAGGGGAATGTCCCAGAGAGTTGGAGCCAACTGATCGTAGTACCCAAGTCCACGTGAATCTTGTAAAGAAAGACGAAGAGTGGGAGGTAACACGACATTCTTGATTTTTGTCGAAAGCAAATTCATCTGGAAAGTCCTTGAGACAGACATCTGCTAACCAATTATGTTGATGTCTGTCTTCTAAATGCAGGGAGATTTTAGGGATTGTTTTATTGCTGAGCATCAGTGTTTGTTCAGTTGGTCATTCTTACTATCGTCATTGACTGAAGCTAATAGATTGTTCATTTCTTCAGGCTCCTCCACAGCCTAAGTATGTTGCGTTTGGAGGTATTGGTCGCACATTAGGAAGCTCAGAGACTCTGTCTGCACCCGTCTCTGAAGCAACGGTAGCTTCCTCTCCCTCTGGCTTAGAAGCAGCCAATCAACCATTCCAGGGTCTAGTTGTGGACGAGTCGCAGCCCTCGACTTCAATTCAGGTACAGCTTTGAGAAAGCTCATTTCCATCATAGTATTGAAGTACCCCGCGTACCTGTTCTTGCCCATCTCAGCTATGTTCTGATCCATCTATTATATATCGAAGAGCTCATGTATCTTTTGGAAGTAGTAAAGGATCATGTATGGCATTGCCTCATGTCATATCCGATTGAAATATTCATAGAGTTCTAGGTCAAGATGTTCGAATCATCTCTAGTTTAGTTGGCCTATATTCTCTTTTTTGCTGACGTAGTTGATGGGCATCACGTTTTGAGTGTCTCCTACATGTTCTATGATGCAGCTCCGACTCTCCGATGGAACACGTATGGTGGCCCGTTTCAACCACAGCCACACTGTTGCAGATATTCGGGGCTTTATAGATGCTGCCAGACCAGGAAGTGTTGGACCCTACTCACTGCAAGCTATGGGCTTCCCCCCCAAGCCTTTGGCAGACTTGGAGCAATCCGTTCAAGCGGCAGGTCTTTTTAATGCAGTTATAATACAGAAGGCATTGTAATCACCCTTGAATTTAGCGGAAAAGAAGCGGTGTTAAGTGAGGATTTTATTTTCGTTTTGATAGCAAAAGCATGTTCGAATGGAGAATTGCCTTGAGGTGCTTCTTATATGAGTTTTGCAGCCTCATTCAAATTCTATTTGATATACATGTATTACAAACGATTCATGTTAAACAGATATTTTTCTTGTTGTTTTGGTGGTCAGCACTTGAAATTGACTCTAGTGCACCCCAATTCCATTTCCATCTCTGCTATATCTCCTTAACTAAACCCTAAGATGCACAACTTCTAAACAAATCAGTTTCGAGGTACACACAGTTTACTCAGTAGATGAGTTTGAGTCTAGAAAGATACTGACCGTTGATAGAATTGCTGAGGTCAACATGTTAGTCCTCGAAGCTTCAAAGTTGAATGATATGGCAAGAGTGAGGGGTGCGGCACTCCAGCTCGCCTCAGAACCAAGTGAGTATGGAGAGAGGTTTTGGGCAAGCAGAAGAACTTGTGGGGTTTTCGGGACCACTGCTTCAAGGTGCCTGATTTGTTAGTTTTCCTCCAAGTTCCTTTGATGACTTATTTGACCAGTGCTGCAGACGGACTGGGAGAACTGAAAGATACCTTCGAATGCATATTATAAATATTTTGTTTGTGGCACGCCCTGCAAGTGACGGATGGATCTCTAATCTGAGCCTACATCGGGAAAGTACCCCTCATTGCTTCAATATTGTTGCAATATTATTTCAATGGGTTAACAGTATAGTACTGAAAGTATAATGTTGCATTACTGCAAATAATAATGCAACAATATTGAAGCAATGGGAGCCTTGCATTTTTATTAAAAGTATATTATTTCAATATTGCAACAATACACTTTCAAGACTATATTGTTAACCCATTGAAACAGTATTGCAGCAATGGGTGTCTTTTTCCCGATGTAGAATTGGAGTTTTTGACATTCGTGCAAACCCACGTTTCATGATTGATTTAGGTGGAGACCGGGGTATGACCAGAGCAGGGCTTTTGTGAGGGGGGGGGGGGAGCTTTTTAGTGCCAGATTGCATTAGAGAAAAATAATTTGGCTAAAAAATGGCAACCAACCATGAAGGTTTTTTGCAAGAAAATTTCAAATTAAAAAAAAATAAATCTTGGATGAAATTGCTAGAATGTGGATGAAAACAAATTATGGACATGTAATATGTGCTAATGTGATATTTCTATCCAATATGTGGATGAATATTGAAATTTGGAGCATCACTATAGCATTTTATATTGTCACTTTGGTACTCCATAAAAAATGAAAAAAAGAAGCCCTAGACAAGAGTATTGGTACTCAACAAGTGGTTGGTCATTTGGCCCAAAAATCTAGTAGTGGATACATCTTTAACCCCTAATGAACCACTTGATTGTTTTCTAGTTGCTCATTTAGAAAAAATTGAATATAAGAAGGGATCGCTTTAAGTTACAAAAATTTGGGTGGAAAAGAGCCTTTTTAAGTCACTAATTGGGCCAAGCGTAGTACAACGGGCTCAAATATTTGTTATGATTATCCAATCCATCTCCATTACCCAATCCCGAGCCCAATCCATCTCCACAGTTTCTTAGCTTAGACACCTCCTCCAAATTTTTACATGTCAAGTGGCCACTATTAACTTTTAGAGTTTTGTAAGTCCCCATTTTGTCACTTGGAACTCATGATTTCTATTTTTTGATTTTTTACAATTTTGAGTGTAGTTTTATATACAAAAGCCCCCCAAAGAGTGTAAAATCAAAATAGGTATGTCACATACCAATAAAGCATTTAGTCCTAAATAGAGTGTTTTTCCTTAGTCACAACCAGTTCTAGCATGTAAATAGGGCAAAATCCCACAAAATGTACATAATAAGCGTATTAAGAAGAAATTGCCCAAATTGTCTAAACCTATTGTGCATGTGATCCATACTAGCTAAATAGGTTTGAGGGAATTATGTGAGAACCTTAAACTTGATTCTCAGATAAAGATTTTAGTTTTCCCATTACATCGACGAAATGGTAGAAACCCCAATTGTTAGCATGCAAGTAAAAAAAACTCAAGATGGACCAATGGAGGGCATTTACAACTCAAGCTCGTTGATTCTAGGTAGAAATCGTTCCGGAAGTTCAACAGTACAATTTGTTTGTCAAGATTTCCTTTTACGTGAAAGATTCTTTGTTCACCGAAATTTAAAGAAGATAGCGGAATTTGATTTTCCTCCTTCAAATGTGCAAGGAAAGAATGTAATCTTGCACATCTTTTGTAGAATTTTATGAGAGGTTCCACAAAATATTTGGGAATTTTCTAATAGTCAGAAGATATTCTTCCAGATGGTCAACTGCCAAAATTCACAATGGAAAATTTGTAAGAATAATCTGGGGTGCGATAAAATCTCACTAAAAATAAGCATAGCTTCTTTTATGTTAATAAAAAGTTTCAATAAGTTTCAAAACATTATGATAAATAAAAGTATCTGAACTAGCAAGATTCTTCAAAACCAATAAAATTGAAGAAAGTTTGTGGAGTTGATTGGTGTTCTAGGGGCATATGAAATTAGAATGAGATTGTAATAATACTAAAACAACTCTCCACTATATCTTGGCAATGTCGCTTTGGAGGGCCTTTAGTGTGGAATTTTGAGTATTGTGTTTGTACTAACCCCAAGTTGAACCAAGTGTCTTTATGTTTTCTAACTCATCTTGTAGACTAACCTTGCCTAAGGTTGATACTTGTTTCCATAGGTTTTACTTAGATGGCAAAACTCTAAACCTCCATAAGATTCAAAAGTCTTAGGTTGTGTATTAAAAAACCAAACCTACACCGAAGCTTTGAGCCCTTAGGTGCCCATAACTCTTAGAGTTGGTGTTAAAACCAATCCTAAAGTGAAGCTTCAACCCCTTGTAGTGTTTATTTCCAAACTTTAGTTTTCAAAACGTGTTGGGAATCATCAGGGTTGACAAATTGGAACGTCCGGGGGCAAATCTCGTCCAAAATCCGGACATCCGGACGCAGCGTCCGCGGACGCTGTCGCGGACGCAGTGGTCACCATCCGACGGACAGCAACCACTGGACGAGCGGACGGATCGGTCGGGCAATTTTTCGGACACGCGGACGGGCGAACGGTTCGGTTGGGCGATTTTTCGGACGCTGTGAGTGCAAGATTACCCACCCTTGGTAATCAGGCGAACACCGACCAGGTTCTATGCCTTTATCCACCTTTTTAACATATGGGGGTGTTGTGAGCGCGGTCCACTGTGCCTTCCAAGCAATGGATCTTTTTTACTAACGTCTCCTAAGTGTCGTGGATGGCAGCGAAACTACTAGAAATGCATAGGTGACTAACAAGTTAACTGCAATGACCAAGGGTGATAGTAAATCCCAACTTTTAACTATCTACCCTACGTCTAGGGTTGGCTGGGTAGTTGGCGTCATTTCTAACGTCCCTAACTACGTGAAAGGGGAACCCTCGCGTTCCTTCTACGAACCTTTAGGACTACTTCTTCCGGAAGCTCCAATTCTACAAGCTCGTATTGAGTTTAGTTTTTACTCAGATTCCTAACCTCTAAATGTAACTATGGATTTTTACTCTCAAGTGCCAACTCTAAGTTTTTACTCCTCAATTTACCTCTAGCTTTTTACTCTTTAATTTAACTCTAGCTTTTTACTCCTAAAACTAACTCCAAGTTTTTACTCCTAAACTAACTCTAAGTTTTAACTCCTAGAACTAACTCTAAGTTTTTACTCCTCAATTTAACTCTAGCTTTTTACTCCTAAAACTAACTCCAAGCTTTTACTCCTAAAACTAACTCTAAGTTTTTACTCCTCAATTTAACTCTAGCTTTTTACTCCTAAAACTAACTCCAAGCTTTTACTCTTAAAACTAACTCTAAGTTTTTACTCCTCAATTTAATTCTAGTTTTTTACTCCTAAAACTAACTCCAAGCTTTTACTCCTAAAACTAACTCTAAGTTTTTACTCCTCAATTTAATTCTAGCTTTTTACTCCTAAAACTAACTCCAAGCTTTTACTCCTAAACTTAACTCTAAGTTTTTACTCCTAAACTAACTCTACAATTTAGCTTCTATTCTTAATTTTTACTTTACCTCTCACGGTTTACTATTCACGTGAAGAGGGCTAAATTTAAGGGAAGAACCAAAAACTAAATGGGAACAACACACCAAAGATTAAATCAAAGACTCACCTCTTCACTGCCGGTATCGGAAAGAAATTCGTCCACGTCCGTATGCACATTCTCGTGCTCCATGGTGGTCCTTGATTTCGGTTGAATTCTTTTAAGCTCACTGCTTATTTTTGGGGAAAATTTATGACCTTGTGCGATCTAAACCTTTCTCTTTCCCTTCTTCCTTTCCTTCTCTTTTCTTTTCTTTTTATCTCTCTCCTTCTACACTAACACTATTCCACCTAAACTTGATGGATGTCTTACAACTATAGATTCAATTTCCAAGGAGGTGTTAATGTCTCTCCTACTCTCTTACGCGACCTTGTCTTCGTGTCATCCTAATCCTCCTCCTAATGGTCACTATGAATTCCCAAGATTTTCCTTCTAACACCTACTTAGCTAATCCTAGGTCACTATTTATCGTCACTCTCACCTAAGTTGTCCATATAGCCATCCCCTCTTTTCCTCCTCTTCCTATCTTTGAGTGGGTTTTGCAGGTTTTGGACGGATGGTTTTCTCACGTGGAGCTTTAGCCCGGACTAGACACCATTTTCTCCCCTTCATCCTCTCTACCGTTTCCTTGCCCGGTTTTTGTCTTGAAAACGAGCCCGACTCTCCATCTAGACTCTAACTTTAAGTAGTCTTGTTTTAGTTCTTTTTTTCTTTTCTCTCCCTTGAAAGCTGAATTTTCCAGTATTGGTGCTTAGTTTGTTGTTTCTCCAATAGACCCTGGAACCCCCCTAAGCTTCCCAACAGACCCTGGCCCCCCCCCGAGCTTCCCCAACAGCCCTTGGAAACCCCCAAGCTTCCCACAGTAGCCCCTGGAACCCCCCGAGCTTCCCACAGACCCCGACGCCAAACTGCCCAGCCCTGACGCCGACTGCCCAACCCTAACGCCGAACTGACCAGACCTCGATGCCGACTGCCCAGACCCTGACTGATTGGCTGGTTACCCCTTTCTAATGCTAACTGGTTTCTGCCTTTCTGAATTAAACTGGTTTTTTCCTTTCTAAGCTAAAACTGATTTCTTTCTTCCTAAGCTAAACTGATTTGCTCTAACTAAAAGGCTGAGTTTCTCTAATGAACCAAACGGGTTTTCTCTAACTAGAGAACCGGGTTTTCTCTAACTAAAGGGTTGGTTTTCTCTAACGAAACAAACGGGTTTTCTCTAACTAAGGGCTGGTTTTATCTAATCGAAACAACCAGATTTTCTCTAACTAAAGGGGAGTAACTTTGAACACTAAATTTATTAACCGCAAAGGGCCCTACCTATCTTGGAAGCTAAACTTTGACTGTTTCTACAAAGGTCTTGGAAACTAGACTTTGAAACTAAACACCTGGAAGGGTCAAAGCTTCGCCGCCAAGTTGGTTTTAACACCAACTTTAGGACTTAGGGACACACCGGGGGTTCAAGTTCCGCCGCCCTATTTTTTAACACACACTCTAGGACTTTTGACACTCATAGGTTCAAAGCTTCGCCGTGTATTGGGGTCCCACACACGGTGAACACAACTTAACACGAAGGTTAATTCCCAAATGGGATCACTCTCACATAAGACTGCTCTCGAAGGTTAGTGCCACTTGACATGCATGGGTTAGTATGATAATGGCTAATGTAAGCACTCAACAATCCACACTAAAGGCCTCCCAAAGCGGCATCGCCAAGGTACGGTGGGGGGTATCTCTAGGATTAGTACAATCAACCCAAGAACACTTTAACAAAAGAGCCCGTTAGTCCAAGCGAACAAGAAGAGGAAGAATCGAATGACACACGCAATAAGGTAGAAGGACTCCACAAAGAACTTCAAAGCTTGAATTCCAACAACAATGGAGCTCAAAAAGAGCTCAAAAAACAACGTAGAGGTTTCTTGGCTAAAATGCCAAAATCCTCCAACATAAGTTGGACCTACGGACCCAAAACAAGATTTGGGGGTGTTCTTGAGAGAAAAATGGGGACCTTAAATAGGTTTCCAAGGCCCCACCCATCCTTCAAGAGTTCTAAAGTAACCTTATCAACTTGGATTTTCATCCTCATCTTCAAAGATTTTCATCCTAATCCCTAAAAAACTACTTTTACCTATCTACACTGGACCAACCTCCTAACTTTTGGAGATTAACTCCAATCGTCAAACGGATTGCGCCATTGGCTCCAGATTGCCGTGTTTAGTCCAAGACCCCCTACCCCCCGTACCGAGGACAAAAATCCATCGTAGGCTAATTTAGTTTAAAAACTAAATCGTGGTAAAATCCTAGATCTTGGGGGTTTCCTATTTTGAGAAATGTAAATAGCCTAGGGTCTCCGGTAGGTGTAAGGAAGTCGGAAAAGACTCTTGGTTGACTTTGTTTCACCATCATATGGTCCTGGGATGCCGGTCAACGTGGCGGGGACCCTGCCACGTGATTAATTCTCGAGGAATCTCGCCGGTTCGGGTACTTGCTGCTATCGGAATGTCGCGAAACTTCACGGAGCGCATTATTAACATAAAATAAGCTAGTTGAATTTTTAGTGAGATTTTCTGGCAACTTGGGTAATTTCCATGAAATTCCCGTTGGAGGTTACCAGGGTTGACCACCTGCAAAAGGTTCTTCTGCAAGTCGGAAGATGACGGGATTTTTCACATGACCTCTCAGGGGGTCACATGAAAGATGTGTAGGTGCGTTTCCGTACCTGGCACAATTGGTCAGTGGAGATGAATTGGTCATCTTTTTGAATTAGCGATGGTGCGGGAATCTTTTGCAGATAGAGGAATCTTGGTGAATTGATTTTGTCGTTGGACTCCTGGCATGGGATTTATCCTAGGACACCATTCTTGGGCTATAGATTCCTCCACGGGCCCGGTCTTGCATTAGTGGCTCCTACATGCTAACAATCGGGGTTTGGGGAATTTCTAAACCTAACTCTAGGACCCGACCTAGTGGCCTCGTTGTGGCTCCCTCGGACCGACTTAGCCATGAATTGCCACATTCATGGTGGGATTTAGCCCTTCTAGGGCTATGTGATTCAAATCCTCCAACTCTACCCGTTTCGTTCCTTCTACCTATTTTTGGGCCAGGTTTGGTGGGATTCTAAATCTAAACACAAATCTAGACCAAATACTATAATGGGTATGTTACAATCCTATTCTGGTTCTACACTCTTTTTATGGCTTTTTGTATATTAATCTTAACTTTAAATTGCAAATTTCCAAAAAAATAATTCTACGAGTCCCAAGTGACAAATTGGGAGCTCACATGTAGCACGTTTCCAAAATTCTACATTCTCAATGTGCTCATGATTTTGCAATGGAAAGGGAATTTCCAACTAGTAGCTATTTTTTTCCAAGTGCCCAACATATGAATTCCATGACATATGGGATTTCGAAACTTTTAAAAAACAAGGCATGGCCTGATTCAAACTCAATTTGTTTTTGATTTAGCGTGTTTTTAAATTTCCACATTCTCAATGTGCTCATTATTTTGCAATGCAAAGAGAATTTCCAACTTGTACCAATTTTTTACCATGTGCCAAACGTATGAATTCCATAACATATGGGATTTTGAAACTTTAAAAAATAGGGCATGGCCTTACTCAAACTCAATTTATTTTTGATGTAGCGCGTTCCCAAATTTCTACATCCTCAATGAGCTCATTAGTTTGCAACGCAAAGAGAATTTCCAACTTGTACCTATTTTTTTGCAAGTGTCCAACACATGAATTCCATGACATTTCGGACTTTGAAACTTTAAAATACATGGCATGGCCTCATTCAAACTCAATTTGTTTTTGATGTAGCCTATTTTTGAAAGACCACATTCTCAATGTGCTCATTATTTTGCAATGGAAAGGGAGTTTCCAACTTGTATCTATTTTTGTCCGTGTGCCCAATGTATGAATTCCATGACATTTGGGATTTTGAAACTTTAAACTACAAGGCATGGCCTAATTCAAACTCAATTTGTTTTTGATGTAGCGCGTTTCCAAAGTTCCACATTCTCAATGTGCTCATGATTTTGCAATGCAAAGAGAATTTCCAACTTGTACTTATTTTTTTCCATGTGCCAAACGTATGAATTCCATGACATTTGGGATTTGGAAACTTTAAAATACATGGCATTGCCTTATTCAATCTCAATTTGTTTTTGATGTAGTGCGTTCTCGAATTTTGACATTCTCAATGTGCTCATGATTTTGCAATGGAAAGGGAATTTCCAACTTGTACCTATTTTTTTCCATGTGCCCAGCGTATGAATTCCATGACATTTGGGATTTTGAAACTTTAAAATACAGGGCATGGCCGTATTCAAACTCAATTTGTTTTTGATGTAGCAGGTTTCGAAATTTTCACATTCTCAACGTGCTTATGAATTTTCAATGGAAAGAAAATTTCCAACTTGTACCTATTTTTTTCCATGTGTCCAATATATGAATTCTATGACATTTGGGATTTTGAAACTTTAAAAAACAGGGCATGGGCTTATTCAAACTCAATTTGTTTTTGATATAGCGGGTTCCTAAATTTTCACATTCTGAATGTGCTCATGATTTTGCAATGGAAAGGGAATTTCGAACTTGTATTTAGAAGAATTCAAGAAGAAGTCTTCTAGTGAATTCAGGAAGTAATACAATTTCAATGTGCTCGTTATTTATCAAATGAGGAAGTTATTTTAACTTCTACCGGGTTTTTTTGGTTTGTTTTTGTTACACATGTTGCGGCATTTTTAGTTTTGAATCTATTCTTTATCTCTATACAGGTTATTTTAGTTAGATTGTGTTGTTGTAGTTAACTTAAAAGAAGCTCAAGTTTTGAATTTCATGAATTCACTATTGTATGATTATTTTGAGTTCTCATAATAAGTTTTGATGTTGGAAAATCCTTATTTTTCTAACAGGTGTGTTTTTAAATCTTGAAAGTACTAGACGTTTTTGTTTTTCTTCTTCCAAAATTCTTAGGAGCATTTTGATTTTCTGCTATTTTCTTCATTCAAATGCAGATGAAGTTCACTGCAGCGCGAATTAATCTTCTTCAGAAATTGAGGAACTTAAATAGGAAAGGCCATACGCAGTACGGATATGGCATGCACTGGGCCCCGATGACTTGGACATGCTAAGCTTTTGTCAGATTTGAAGGTTATTCTTAAACATTCCTGGGAGTTCCTAAATTCTCGTACAAAATTGAGGCCATTATTAAGTAGAACTTTTTGAAATTCCAAAATACAATAGATTTTATGTGAGGAACTTCCGGAATGATGCTACTAAAGTAGGGACGTGAAGCACTAATGCGGATACTTTTGAGCGCTAGCATTTTTCTCTCGTCAAGGAGGCATGTACTCGCATTTCTGGGAAAAGAGATTCTTCTGCAAAAGTACCCCGCCGTTTCTGGTTCTCTCGTCAAAGAGGCATGTACCCACATTTCAGGAAAAAGAGATTCTTCTGCAAAAGTACCCTGCCGTTTGTGGTTGTGGCAGTTTGAATGTCCCTCTAATTGTTCCCGCTTCAATTCTCCCGCCTAAGTATGCGTATGGTGGACTGTCTCCTCCCACTTGAAGCATTTTTGTGTGCATTATTGTGTTTTGTGCTGGTGATCTTGTTCATGCTAAATTTTTTTGCACGTTCTTTTTGCGAATCTGTGCGCTGTGTTACTCTGGAGTTCTATTATCCAGCCCTGCTGTTGTAGATCATTTAGTTTCTTGTGAGTTCGACCGAGCTGCTGCCAATATACTACGCATTGTAGTGTAGTATGTCGACATGAACTGCGCGTTACCATAATCGCCCGATGTAATATATTGCGTGACCCCTGTTTTGAGTGAGGTGGATGTAGATGCAATGCATTTGCAAGTCTTTGTTCATCATATTTTCTATGGAGGGTGTGTCTTTAGTTTGGATTTGGTTTTGTATGGGTTTTCAAATGTATGGTGGAATTGTTGTCTGTAGCGGAATTGGAATGAGGACCGAGAAAATCGCCAGAATTTACGGAATGACACAATGAAATACTTATCAAATAATTCATAGGCTCTCGCAGTCAAATAATTCATGTCACTGCGGCTTTAACTTAAGGTATTTGTTACTCTGTAATTGTAGGAGATGACCTAGATTCATCTCGACGCGAGTTGAAATGCAGTCGCCCAATTTATTGATATCTACCAGTTACTACGAAATTGGTTTCATTAAGAAAATTCTATGTGAATTGAGGAATCATTAAATACTGAAATCTCTCATGTATCTATAAGCATCATTCAACTCTATGCGAGATGAATTGCTGTATTAGTAGTTAATTGCGTCTCCCGGACATTACTATTCAGTATTCAACTCTTTGCGAGTTGTGTTTCAATAACGCATTGTTAGAGTATTCCATTTAATAATTATGGACAGATTCAACTCAATGCGAGTTGAATTGCAGAATCATAAATTATTGAAACGTCCTAATTATTGGTAAGCGGTATTGAATTCTTGGTATTGGATACTATTACAACCTTTTTAATGATGTTGATCAGTATTTAACTTGATGCGAGTTGAATTGAATCATCATAAACTACTGATTCTACAAATCATTTGTACTCATTATTCAACTCGATGAGAGTTGAATTGCTAGGTCCTAAAATTCTACAGTCTTCCAAATAATAATGATCTGTATTAGTCTTCCTGCAAGGTGAATTTACGTATGTGACTTTGTTCGAGTAATTCACTTAATTATTTTATGGAGTTATCTCGATGCATTTTGACTTGTTGTTTCCCCGCAACAATCTACTAATGGTAAGCTGGACCCATGGTCATGATGGCTTAATGTTAAGATAATATGTAATGAAAGTACCCCGTTTAACTCGATTCGAGATGAATGGACACTCTAGAGATGAACATTCAGCCTTCAATATGTTGAACATGATAATGCTTTGTACGTTTTCTATTAAATTCAGTTGTACAGGATTTAGTTTTACGCATGAATAATTGAACATTGTTATGTTCATATACAGTTTATATTTTGATCCTCTTGAGAGTATTTTCTAATATGGACGACTTGGATGTCCTGAGTGTAGATGTGTCTATCTTGATGTTTAGTAATTTGTAGTGATGCATACATCATGGAAATTTTGATTGTACTTTAGTGTGAATACTGTTTTATTTTCTTCATCGAATGTTACAGTGCTAGAGAAATTTTAATCGTTCTCGTGAGACATAGAAGTCTTTGTACTCTATCATGGCGTTTACCTCCTAACTATGTAACCGGAAGTATTGGTGTACGCGCACATCCAGAGTTCTTGGTGAAAGTATTATTAAGTGAATTATTTAACAGAAATTGGAGATGGCTAGATTAAGGTTTTTGATTATTTGTTTCTGGATTTTATATCGTCATTCATGAATCTTATAGAGGTTTGTAGTATGATTCGTTCTTTAGTCATTCATCTCAAATTGAGTTGAATCATTTATTGGAATGGGTCTTTGGATTGTCTATTTCTCTGTTGTATAGTTCCATGGACTATATTGATCATTCTATCGTCCATGTGCAGGCATCATGGATCCCACTGAGTAACTGTCAGTGGAGTACTCGTCTGATGAAGGTGACGTTGAAAATGTGCCTGATGAGATTGTCGACATACCTGATTGTGAAGGAGTCCCCCGGAGGCTTTGGATGACTAAGGTTGTCATCTTGAGAAATGCAGTTGGTCTACCTGTTGCAGAGGGAATTTATCACAGCATTAACTCCAACCTCGTTCTAGGTTGTGATGGTCCCCTTGGCGATTCTCATGTAGCAGTGCAAATCTCGAAGTCAGTTCACCATGCCGATGTTTCGGAGGATTGGAGGTATTCTCTCTGAGCGTGGCCCATTCATCAGGTGTACTTGAATGGCGCTAGCCTCCGCGACCATGAGCTTTGTGACGTCTGGAACCATAGACAGGCTAACTTGGCGCAACCTTCCTCTTTGCGTGGAAGGTTGTATACGAGCTTGATCATAAATCCTCATGTGGTTACTTGTTTGAAGGCCACTGACCTGCTGACTACAGAGTCTGAGGTGGGAGCACCCATTACCGTTCGTTTAACCCATACAGAGCAGACCATAAAGCCGGTGTGGGAAAAAAATGGACCATATGAAAGGCAAATGAGAGAGTGGGACATGCCAAAAAGAAACAATCTTGAATTTTAAAATCTGCTTTCAGGAAGTTCGGTCAAAGCGAAAAGTTGAAAAGCACCCATTGTCGATTGTTTGGGGTCCCACTTCCGAACAAAGGTCATACAGAAATTGCTCTTGCATACACCAAGCTCTGACAAATACAAAACCACTAGGTTGTTGCAGCTTGGACGGCAATATGTGCACCAAATGGCTTATTGCCACATGCAATGGCTCGAAATGCTGCGCATCCAAATCTTGATGGCCGTGGACAGATGTCCCAAGTTGAAGCCCGATTGGGATTGGTCCTCGTCATTCTTTGTACAGAGATCTGCCATTGTGGGACCCCTTTTGATCAGATTGGCTCGTTGTTCTAAGCTTAGTATGGACAAGTTTTTAAGTTAAAAAAAAAGTTCCAGTCGTAATAAGTCCTTGCCTTCAAAATTGCTTAGAAATTGAGGAATTGAGCACATGGCAAGTAGGATTTCAACACTGAAAACCATGAAAATAAGGAAATCAACATATTTGGAGCTACGATTTCTTCAAAAAATATTTTTATAATAAGAGAATCACAACTTTTCAACTAAAGAATTCAAATTTCTGGCTAAAATGTGTGATTTCTATGATTTGGCGTGCGGTTTGGGACATCTCATTGTTAAGCTTCCTTTGATTCACTCAACTCAGTGGTTCTCTTCCAATGTTGTGAATCTTATAGGTCCTTAATGGAAATTGTCCATGTGTTTAAAAAACTAAACTAACTTACAAGTCTGAATTTCAGTTATGGCTCACAGGGATGACTGTCTTCAGTTTGCTCAAAATACACAATTTATCAACACTCGATACAGTAAACATTTAAGGTAACTTACTTAATATTCTTCATATGCAAAATCAGTAGCCAGTCCAAGCAGATTCGAAGCCTTCGATTCATCGCCGGGTGTTCTGTTCCACTTTGAATGAACAAACGACTGGTTCTTGAAAAGCTGCAGTAATTCCTCTCAAGCCTAAAGTTGGACAGACTCTAACTCAACATATTATTGGAAAGCGCTTGTCAGTTTGTCTTATTATTAATTTGTAGTTTTATTTATTCATAATTTCGGAACACCGGGTATGTAATCATTATTAATAGCTTGGAATTAGATTACAGTAGCCAATAACCAAGTGCAATCCATTCCATCTTAATTTAACTTAGTAGTCGAGAACTAGAGAGAATCGAGATTGTTCTCACCAAGCAAAACATGTCCTCTGTTTCCTGCCTAGTAGATCTTTCGTCCACAAAATTGAAGTGACCTACTCATTAGGAAAATGACTCTTACATCTACTAGAAACAAAATTACAATCCTAGTACGCCTCAAAGGGAAAATGATTTACATGAGGTTGTTGGTGGAGAAGCACTAATCTTGGACGTCTAAGTGGGCGACACAGTGTTGGTTTTTGGTACTGCTTGCATGCTTGAATTCACTGACCCCACATCCTCACCAAATGGACGCAAGAAAAGATGAGGGCGAGATTCCGGGGTCTTCAATCAACTCGGATTTTGGACTTGGGCATTTCTGATTCGACTCCACAGTGGAGCTCCTGGCTTATGGGCCCACTCTGGCACCTTTAGAGCCGGCATGTAACTTGTGTCTTCTTTTCTCCTCTTTGCACGTCGTCGTTCAATTGCAAGGCGTTGATTGTCTTTGCAAATTTGGGGTGGGAATCCTGAAAATGGTGCCCGGAAAGAGTTGACTGGGAGCAGATCCCTGGAGCGGATACGGTCCTAGAGTCCCTGTCCATACTCTGCAATGGCAGATGGCGTCCACATTTTGTCAAAGGCCTTTTTTCGTGCACGCTCTTCTTCCTTCAGCTTCTTATTCGCTAGCTCCTTCTTCTTTTCCTCCTCTCGCCGTCTCTTCTCCACCTCTTGGAGCTCTTGCTTAGCCGCTTTGGCACGTGCCACTTCCTCTTTCCGGGCAGATTTGTCCTCCATCATTGATATGTAATTCTCTGATGTCAAAATTATGGATTGACTGTAATCGACAAAAGGTTGTGCTGTGTGCCGTGGTGTAGTGACGATCACCTCAGGCAATTTGAGGAACTTCGTGATGGAAGGAGTTGTCTCCTGGCTTGTAAGAATCTCACCGTCGGAACCCAACCCAACAACGTCCGAGGCTACGTGGTCATAGTCCATCACGTCATCGACCTCTCTGACCTCCCCAACAGATTGTTGTTCACACATATCTTGATCTGAAACAAAATCTCCTGCAACAGCATGATGTACAACCTTGTCATTTTCATCAACCTGGACATAGTAATGGCACGCATTGGGGTTGATGGGCTCATTGACGTCATGCTCGATTTCTTCAACATGCAGTTCTAGCACGGTTGTCGGGACCTCTATGTGGAAGGCCTCAGATGGGCCCATCTTTGATGCCACAGCTGTGCAATTCATTGGATAAATTCCAGTAACCTGGAAGCCTTTTGTGATGTTCTCCATAGTAAGCGCCCTTCTCAATGCAAGACTGACCCATTGGGCCAAATTTTCTTTTTTTGCGCCCGCCCCTGCCGACCTATATGTCCAAAAATCTCGATAAGTTTTGAACGCCGTCTTGAATGGCTTGAAGAGGCAGACATCGAGGGGCTGCAAAGCATGTGATGTGTGAGACGGGAGCGTCACCAAATCAATGCAATGACGTCGAGCCTCCTGCGCTGTCTCTATGGATACATGTGACACGTGCCCGTCAAGGATTAATAAATGTCTGCGCTCTGGAGATACACCACCAAAGGATCGAATGTTTTTAACAAAATGAGAAATCCACCTTAAAAACAAGAAAGTGGTCATCCATGCCTTCGATTGCATGGCCATGCCGGCCCCATCTTCACACTTTGCGAGGTAATCACGACGAATCTTCTTTCCTTTGAATATATAAAAGCTTGGAATGGCTTGACCTGCAGCATTCACGCAGACAAGCACGGAAAGCCATTCCCGTTGATCTGGGAGGATTTGGTGGACCGTGCGTGTACCCCGACGTGCCAAAACCATAGCTCCCCCATTACGCCCAGCCTGTGCACTTGTCTCATCACAGTTCCACACCCTATCAGGAGTATAGGCATGTGTATCATACAAATGCCTTAGATTATCATAAAATGACTTTACATTCTCCTCACATAAACCTCGAGCACATGAAGTCTCCAGTCCTTGTGCCACCCTCAAAGATAGTTCGGGATGCCGACGCCTCCACCATTGTAACCAACCCCTTCCTGGAATCCCTTCTATGAAAGGGGTCTCTCTGCCCTCACAAATTTCAGCAACTTTCAAACGCAAAGTAGGAAGTGTGATGGGATGCCCGAGCTCTTGAAGCCTCATGATCCAGTCCACAAGAAGTTGCTCTTCTTCAGCAGTGATCACACTTTTCGCACCCCTCTTGCGACTAGTTGTCAGACCATATAAATGGTCGCGTAACGAAGATGTGGGGATCCGGTACATCTCACTAGCGGTCTGGATGCGCATCCCTTCTTCAACTGCTTGCATTGCCCGTTCCAATTGCGCATTGCTCCACGATCCGATGCATGCCCTTTTTGACCGCAATTGTGCACTTGCTTGACGAGATGGGGCCGGACCATTGCTAATGTCATGAAGAGGTGACCTTGCCGAGCTCCTCGCATGTGGCACCGATAGCTGCAAGTCATGATCAGGTAGCAGCGGCTGCATCTCAGCGGGGAGATGATGGCCTGCAGACGACGGTGCCCTTAGTGATGTAGATGCCGCATACACTTTTGGCCTCCGATCTTGTGTATTAGGCATACGGGTAGCTTGGGATCTTGTGATTGGAAGTTGTGGAGGGCGATGGCCACCTTCTTCATTAACAATGGTGCGCACAAATTCAGGAGGTGTTGAAGAGACGATGATGTTCTCATCGTGGCCCTGTCCGTCTCGCTCATCACCGTGGCTGGAAAAAGGTCGTTGACGTCTACTACTGAGACTCATGCATGTGGGTAGCACAGGATCATGCAGAAAGAAATTTGGGCCCTCACTATCGCTAGCACTAATGTCAACTTCATCTCTAATCTCATCGTTAGTATCACTGCTGGAGATCTCTGGATGATCGTGTTGTGTCCGCATGTTGCCAAACTTGAATACTTTGGCCTTGACACACTGGAGCAAACTTCAACAATCCTGAAACGTAGTGCACAATTGTGAAATTGCAATTCACATAATACCTTATACATGTACAATAAGCCCTAGTATGGCTTGATCTCATATATGCCTGCATCATCAATTGCTCCAATTTCACATCTAAGATTTTATGTCCAACTTCGATTTCCAGGTCACAGTTGGTAGTAGGTAAGCTGTACTCTCATGCGATCATCTCAGAACTACCGTGAACTGAAAGCTCTACCACGAACTCAAAAAATAACCATGCACACTTGATGCCTTGGAATGAATTACTTGTTGTAGCACTTCGAACTCCCTCCCTAGCTTAATCGCTGATCTTCACAGATGGCCGATTCACCAATTGACGTCAGTTCAGCTAGTTGCACTTCATGAAACCGACTCAAAACCAACCACCTCATGAACTCCCAACTCCGAGCATTCCCATACATAAAATAAGTTAAGAATTGTGCAGTCTTTGCAATGTACATGAGAATGAAACGGAAGATACAAAGTGATCCTCAGAAAATGCACATAAGTTAACTTATCTTCTTCCAGAATTTGCTTCAATGCTCTCTCAATTTTTTAGTGATGCGTGACCTCCAACAACTTGCCACTTATTTTTTTGCATTTATTTTGGAAACATGTGTAACTAATCTCCCAAGCCGCCTCCAATTGTATCAGAAGCCGTCATTTTGAAAATCTCACTCCACGCCTTCAAGCTTCTTAAAATAAACAGTTGTGATGTAAATGTTGGCCGCCAAGTTCAAAGACACCGCCTTTTATTTACGCTCAATCCACTTTGTGTAGCATGGGGAAGCCACCTATTGCAAGCCTCAATGGCAACTTCTGAGGAAGCACACTGCAAACCAAGTCGCACAAGTTCATACCCGGCAATGCACCTAAACCCGTGAGATGACAAACAATTGGCTGCACCTGGCGCCTAATGCACGGATTCGAGGGCTTTCGCATGGAACGGTTCTTGGGACATGGACGGAGATGGGTGTTCCTACCTTATCAATTCTGTGTCGAGCAAGGTTTGCTGCTCCAACAACTGCATTCAACCTTTTTCCAGGGAGAAGGTTTGGTCATTTCGTGAATGGATGTACCACAAAACAACGTTTGAATTTCGGTACCATATGAAATTAGACGTACATCGACAAGTCCATCATGACACGCATGGCAAGAGGGTGGTGACTGTTGAAGGGACTGACATTTGTTTGGCGGCGTGGAGGTTAAGTTCAGGGGTGTCGAAGTCTACATTCCATCGCTTCCAAGGTTTTGCAGCAAGAGTCCAACAAGCTCAGGTTCATGGTAACTTGGGCTTGCTGAAGCCTCAACAACATACATTGTAGGCTACCGCGACGTTGAAGCATGTGCTTCAGCAATCGGCAGACCACATGCCACATCGTTCTCATACTCTTCCTTCTGGAGAGAAGGTGGTGTCGATGGTTTTGCCGGCCACTTTCAAGTGGAAGGAGACTATTCCCGAGGTCAACGCAGCAAATGCTGTGTTTGGGTTAAAGAAAGTGTCAGCTTCTACCATTAGCAAGATCAGGAGATCAAGCTTTCCTCAGTTCAATGCCAAAAAAATTGGAGATAATTTTGCACGTTGTTCTAAATGTGATAGATTGAAGACTCTGAAGAAGCATTCTTGTGTTGGCTTACAACAAAAATAGACCCTTGTCTTAGAAAAGCATTTGGCTACAACTCGGGCGCATCGGGATCAATACTATGCAAATCATTACAGGTCAAGCGCCTACCCTCACGAGTGTTTGACGATTATGCACGACAAAATGGATCATGCCAAAACAGCTTCTCTAGTCTTTTCACACAAGAGCAAGCAACTTGATGGACTCATGAAGTTGCCAGTGTCAGTGACGGGTATGATTGCTCATGGGCACGGTGATGTGCGTTACGCGCATTATGGTCTTGATATCTTCCTCCATGACTCAAACTACACGGTGGGGTCGTTTGCGAAGCTTTTGCAAAACCTTGAATTGCCCCCTATGTACTCTTCTCGGGAGTTGTTTGCGGGGTCGAGCTCTACTCCTCTATTTCGCGCGGTACTACAAGGAGCGAACCTCTGCAAATCATCCCTACGACCGGCACCTATACTTGCAATTCCACTGACTCCCCTTCTTCCAATTTTGAATGTTCAAATGGACAACGCTATGGGAGACAACAAGAATAGATTTGTATTCGCATTTTGGTCCCTTCTTGTGGCGAAGAAGATCTTCCGCGAGGTCCATGTCAGCTTTATGTTGGTTGGTCACACGCATGACGACATCGATGCCTTATTTGGCAGATGGAGTATGCAATTGAAAAAAGAGAATTTTCCTACCATCCTTCACCTCATGAAGTCCTTCATGGATGTGGATTCTGTACCTACGATTCCTCACCTCATTAAGGAGGTAGCAGATTTCAAAGCCTTTATAGAAGGCTCCATTTTGGAAGGGGAAGAAGCACTAGTTGGCCACACGAAGGCGCAACAATTCAAGTTCTATTTGAATGCAGTCGGCATTCCAATCATGAAGTACAAGGTGTACTGCACTGATAGTGACTGGCTTCCAAACGATGGGGAGGGGATCAAATTATGGCAAGAGGATTTTGAAGGACAAAGTCTATGGCCTCGAGGAGAGCCATTGCCTGTTGTCCACCTTGAAATGTGAAGTGTGGACGACATTTCTAAGGGGTTATCCGGGTTTATCAAATATTGGGAGGCATTATGCGATGAAGACGGAATGGGGAATTCAGGCTCGGGGAGGTCACTTAGAGTGTCCATTAGAAACCACGTGCGATCAAAACTTTGAACCCCCTATTTACTTTTTGAATTTTAAATAAAATTTAAAAAAAATATATTAATAGATTTTCCTACTTTGAAAGTTTATGTTTTGAATTATTGATATTTTTATTTGTTAATAATAATTAGTTACAAATTTTTGAAGTAAAAAGATACACTGTAGAATTAAAAAATAACTTTCACACCCCTATATTATATAAGAAAAAATTGTCTAAAAAATGAACAAAAAATTTCTAAAAATAACTCTCTATTGAAAGCTCATTTTGGGTTGAATATTGATTCAATGGTCATCTAAATGTGTTCTCTATAATTGTTTGAGTTGAAAAACATGCCATTTTAGTTCATTTTCAACCTCTTCTAGAAATCATTTCATATTTTATTTGAGTTTAAAATTTTGGCAATAGAAACCTATAGTCATTATTAAACAATGCTCAAAATTTTAGGTTGAAATTATAGTTTATTAGAAATCACTTGTTCGCACGTGGTTTGTTGTAGTAGAACTAAGTGACCTCCCCGAGAATTCAGGAGACGGTTTGAGCACTTGGTGTTCTATTGGCGGGCGGTGAATGCAGCCTTGAAGGAGGAAATTCATCCGTCATGAACGTTGAAAGATGGGTTTTGGCCGTCTACTCGAGTCAAAGCAATTGAAGAGGATGAAGTTGATGAAGGTGATGAGGTTCGTGAGGAATTTGCTGAGGATGATGCTTTTGTGGGGCAACTCTGCAATCGTCCATTGCCAACTTTCCGTGTAGCACGTGATGTTTATGAAGGGTATTTTCTCGCCCTTCGACTTGCTGATGGTGATTCAAAGCCTATATGGATTGCTAGAGCCTTGTCTAATCCTTTCAATAACCCAGATCATCCTAATTGTGTGTTGATTCAATACTTTTGCTCCACATCACGAGAGCGAAATGTTCAAGAGTTCTACCATGGGTGGGATTCTACCAAAGGATTGCGTTGGAAAGTGGACGACACTCAGAATCTGCTCTGGGAGGACGCGAAGTCTCTTGTCACCGCGTGGAAGTCTAGAGTGAAGGACATAGTGGAATGTGTCCTTAAAATCCCTTTGGCTCAGATCGATGTCATCAATGGGAGCTTGTCTTCATACAATTCCGATTGAGCGGATGCTGGATACTGTGGAGATGCTATGTTGTGTTTGATACTAAATTTTGTAGTTAATATGTTTTGTTTTCTCCCAAATAATGCTTTTGCGTAAGCACAAAGTAATGATTTTATACACTTTAATATAGCATGTTGTAGAGTAGATGAAGTGGATTGGAATATTATGATTGAATTTTATAGATTTGTATTAAAACTACTTCTATATTTTGTATGATGTATTTTTCATTTTGCACAACAAGTGTAAATATTTTTATTATTTAATATACTTACTATAAATTGTATATGTAATATTGTGGAAGTTGGCATCATTTTCACTATTGATTGTGTTTGTAAATGTTTTAAGAAAATAGAGTACAAGTGGCAAATATTGTTAGTGGTTAAGACCACATTTTATTTTGTTGGCATGTCAACCACTTGTCACAGTTGGTTGTTGTAACTTTCCTGCCTATAAAGCCCAATCAGCAACACCAAGTCATGTATATCTCATAGCCGCTCATACAAGTTCAATGGGAATCGAACTCGGACCACATGAATGAGATACGTAGCCTTTTACAACCAACTAATCAGCTCATGACTTGGTGTTCAGTAAGGACCATTCATCACATTTATATGGAAAACAACTATTACCACTCTAATCAAGAATGTATCCGAGATACCCAAATTACATGAAACTGTCATTTTAATGGAAATTGTAATTAACAACTGGAAAACTAAGCTTCCACAACTTCAATGTAGCAAAACTTTAATTCAATATTTGGAGCACAAAAATGGACAATATTATTTTGGGAGGTCCTCAATCTCCCAAAATAATGAATATGATGTTTGCTTGGATTATGTGTGCTTCAGTATTAATCTGTGTCTGCAATTTATTTCCCCTCACATTTAGTGAACGAGGGAATTTTGCTTTCGTGGATTTCTTGATCTTTAGTTTCAAGAAGTAGGCAACCAGGTAGAGACCATTTCTAATAGTGAGAGAGACTCCATGTTCCTTTCACACAATCTGTTACTATTTCTAATGGAACAATATGATTGTCATTATTCATTTGGAATCAGATTGGCAATGTCTTAGTCTCTACACACTTTTCTATTTGCCTTTCTACAAATTTCATTGTAGGATCTTCTGGTGTACCACTAGAGGTCAGCCATGATGTACATTTGTTGCAAAAGGGATTCCCGCTACGAACGCAGTCGTGGACCTCCGCATGAATGAGTGGTTAATAATATACGGTGAGTGTTGGCATTTAATCACAAACCATTGCTTTGTTATAGATGATTACATTGCTTGACGATGTTAGTACTCTATGGGGGGATCTCACGTAGAAATCTTGACGGCGGGCGTTTTCCCTAAGAGGAAATCCTCATTTGATAATTATGTAATCATCTCCTACTCTTTGAGACAATCTCTTACATCATGTCTTCTTGTGAATCGTATACTATTTTGGAGGACTGTAAGTATAGCACTTGCATTGTACCACAAAAGTTGAGATAGGGATTCATATGGGAGATGGAAGCTATATTTGCTTCAAGCACTTTTCATCAAGAGATCTCTCGATACGTTTTGGGACGTTGTTCTACTTCTAATAGGATGCTCAAATATTGGATACCTTGGTCGGATGTCTCCCAACTAGAGTGGTAGTTGTAGCGAGTTGATGGTTGCATTCAACGTGAGGTGCACCCCCGGGTCCATAACTACACGCAGGTATAAAGGATCTGACAAGCATAGGGGCTTAGGGTGATCCTTCCTGGGTGCTTGCTATCCCTGCTTAAACAAAGCCAAAGACCTCCAATCTTCTCCTCTCAACTTAGACTGCGAACCAATAGTCTCAGCAGAGTGCGGTGTGCCCGGGTACCAAAAGGGTGACCTCAGGCTCAGGCTCGTCCTTTTCTCGATTCCTCACCTCTTTCATCGTCTCTCCCTAGAGCTACCAGCGACAAAGGTTTGGAGGGATTGATTGGGCACCTCGCGCGAACGTGGCCCAATTGACCGCAACCCTAGCATCTTCCTTGTCGCTAGAATTCCAATCACTCGGCCGCCGTTTTCGCCAGTGCGGTCGTCCCACCGATTGAATCTAGTTCCATTGGGTTTGGCCGTGAACTTCAAAAGTTGGTTTGAAACTAGCCCACATGATCTCTTAGAGCCAGATTCAACGTAGTGGGGCGTTGATTTTGACGACGTGACCATAAGCGCTCATCGATTCAGGAGGACATTGCCATCCATTCTTGAAGCCTTTGTGGTTGCGTTTCTGCGGTGGCAATTGAATCCAGGACCTCGTCTTTGAGCCCGCTCCGGAACCGTGCAATTAAACTCGCTTCATTCCAGCTTACTTGTGTTGTGCGCTCATTAAACATTGAAATGTAAGTTGCCATTGATCCGGTCTATCGAAGCCTTTCCAAATTATCCTCAGCATTGCTTCGTTGATCAATATCATCATACATTGCAATAGAAGCGTCTCAGAATACATCATAATTTACCAACAGCTCGTGGTGACGTCCTTCATCCAAGGCTTGTAAAACGGACATGGCCCAATTTTGGGCCGCACCCGTCAAATACGAGAGGGCATAAGTAATCTTGTCCATATCCATTCAATAAGCCTAAGGCTTGCCTTGAAATACCAGTCACAATTGAACAAGCCATTTATATACCTCCCCTCCCTTCTTCTCAGAAAATTTCTTTGGCGCTGCCACTTTACAGTCGCCATCTCCACCTTGCTCGTAGGCCCGATCGGTAACTTTTGATGCTGTGGCCAAGGATTCTACCGATGGAGGTACAATCACCCGTTCTGAGATTTGTTGGATGAAGTACGGGAGCACTACTTGGAATACAGATTGAACTTGCTACTGGATGAAGGCTGCAACCTCCAAGCCCGCCCCTTCCTGCGCCGGCAATGTTGCATCCCCAACCAATCTTCCTGGATCCATGCTGACTCTCAATCCCCAGATTAGCAATCCTGTTGCCCGACACCTCGCTCATAATCCGAGCCAATAACTCAACCCCAGACTACTCGAATTTTAGCCCTCCATTGATATTCAGAAAAGCGTTTGCGGTGCCGAGCTCTTCCTCGGTCCAAGAGCGTGGGCATTCAAGACCTTGCATTTTATCAGAACTTGCTACAAATCTCCTGCTAATGCTACAGCTTTCACCTCCAACTCCCGGCCTCATCGATCTGTCGCTCATCCTACAGGATTCCCTCCCCTCCCTAGTTCCCTCTCCATGTCTAGAGTTCCCTCTCTTGACCACTCTGATTGCTTAAGCGAGAGAGACCTCACCCATGAATCATGCTGCAAGTCAAGGGAATCAGAATCGACGACGTTCTATTAGCAAAATGCAAGGTGAGAGACATGACCCTCTCACTGGTTTTTAAGAGGAGAGAGGAGCGTCCTCAAACCACCGTAACTGTATGTGGCAAGTAACTGTCCTCCCCTAACCCCTTTCCAATATTACCCGTCCTGCAATCTAGATGTAGGGCAAAGTCCTAACAAGTATCAACATAGTAGATGGCTTCCACAACCTTTTTTGGCATCTTATTCAAAACTATCACATAGGCATTTGGTTGTACATGCACCTTTCAACTTTGGTTGTGCTTCTTCGACATCTTTTCTTGCATGAGATTTTAAAGGGATTCTTTTACACTATTGGGGTTGCCAAACCTAACAAGAAAAAAGAAGCCTATTTGAATTGTGATGAGATGTTGAAACATCTCTTATGTAGTCCTCGTATGCACAAGCTTCTTTGGAGTCAAAAAGTTTTAATGTTTTAGTTAGATCTTCCAAATTAGAATTGTTCGTATGTAATAGGATCGTACATATGGGTAAGGGATGATGTAGATCCTTTGAAATTGCAACATTCCTACTATGTAGGACTAGAGTTAGAGGTTAGGGGAGAATGTTTCTATGAAGTAGACTAGTTTGAATATTGCAAGGAATGCCTTCATTTGCTTTGAAAGGAACCTATTTGTTGATTTTAGTATCAAGGGGAGTAAAATGAGGTGAAACCACATCCATTATTCATTCAAAATCTGATTCCACTGTACCAAATGTTAGTAATTGCACTTGTCTTCTCATTTTGTGCATGCTCTTGTAATGCTGGGGAATTGTCTTAGGAGATTTCTTGATCTCTGTATGATTCATCTCACTTACACTTACTATCTACAATAGATGTTTATCTTACTAAACTTATGTAGATGCATTGGCCTTGTCATTTAGTATGTCTTCTTTTGTTATTGTCAGGATTATGTCAGAAGATCTCCAGATCTCTACTACATTGCTTAAAACTATTTGATTTGAACTCATTCTAAATTCATTGATTTTTTTACCACAATGAAAATCCCATATTTGTGATGTTGTCCTACATTGAGGGTTTTCCCAACGATTCATCTCACTTACTACAAGCAAATACATGCAAAATGGATGTATTGCTATAATTAATGTTTTCTTGGCATTTTTTTATCTCTAAACATATTGTAATGTCCAACTCTTTTTTGTAATATTTAAAAAGCTCATGATAAAGAGTACCTTTACATAGTCCAAATTTCCCTTGAAAGTCTAAAAGTAGTTAAATAGGGCATTTCACAATACAATTTACAATAATTCAAATTGAATAGTGAAAAAATACACATAGGATTGTCAATAAAAATGTACATAAATAATGTTCACAAAAAAAAACAGTAAAGAGAGGCTAGACTACACCCATTTGTTCTCTATACAAATAAAAAATTCCAACTATTTATGTTTGAAACCTCCTCATTGGCATCCCTACACTTGTAACCGTCTATGGCCATTCTTGTGAATTTACCACTTCAAACCATCAATTGTTAGCTTTTAGAATCCAATGTACATTCACATTTACACCCCACAAATTTTGAAAATAAAATTCAAATACAAAACCATTTCACACCAAAATAATGATTTCTATACAAAGTTTAAAAATTGGTGTTCACAATCATTGATCCGTTTTGAACACTTAGTCTTACAGTGTCTCCCAATCTCTCAATTCTTGGACAATTTCAATCCATTGTTCTCAATTAGTCTGTCCTCTTGTAGTCTTCTGATCAATCTCACTCATGTAAATACATATCACTTGATCACTCTTACTTACGCTTACAGTCACAATGCATAATCTCTTGCAGTGTCTCTCTTGCGGTGTTCTTTTGCTCTCTACAGCTCAAAACAATTACAAACTCCAACAACACCAACAACACCAACAAAAAATTTGGCAATTTCTCAACATTGCAATTTCAATCTTTTGCACTCACTTGCAGCACGCACCTACAACAATTTCACACAAAACTCTTACAATTTTTGGCACCACCACAATCGCAACATCACACACTCACAATCAACAATAAGAAAATTTGCACACAAACAACGTACTTGTAGAAAAAAACACTTGACTCACAATATTGTAGAAAAATAACAATAATGATAATAATAAAAATAAAAATATATGAAAACACACTTACATATAAGCATTCTTTGAATGGCAACTTTTAAAAGATTTTTTCAAGCTATTTATAGTCTTCTACGGAACACTCACAAATCCTTCTAAGAGACATAGTGATGATTCATTATTTATTTATTTATGATCTTTTATGACATTTCATAATATCCTTAATTTTTTATATTTAAGCAATTATTTAAATTCTTTTTCTTATCTATACTCGTATTTTTGAACAAAATATACCATAGTTCTAAAAAAAATGGAAATGGAGGTTTTCTATCCAAAAATTATAATTACAATGCTTTACATGTATTGGACAATTTGAATTGAGATTAGAATTCAAAGTTAAAAAGAACTAAAGATAAAAATATTTGTATAATTCAAATCTCATACTTTTGCACAAAAATAATAATTGATATAGATATGTAATTGTTAGACATTGTGCTGTTGTGCATTAAATGCAAGTATGCAACACAAATAGACAAAAACAAAAAATGGCCAAATAAAATTGATCTAAACATAAAATAGAAATAATGAAGGATTCTTCCTGTATATTATTTTAAAATCTTATCTTGACAATTTGATTAGGTGACAATGCATATATTTGCATGACAAATTGACCAAACTTGAACTATTGTCTAAAATAATTAACCTAAACCAAAAAAATGCAAGATAGAACCACACATCATCCATTCAGTCAGTAGCATTGGTAATGAACTAAAAGCAAATAAACTTTGGATTAAGAGTGTAAGAATGTAATAAACTCTAAAACCAAGTATGTGTAATTCTAAATTTTGTTCTATTTGAAATGTGACTTTAGTCACATAACGATAGACTATTTAAGAACCCTTAAACTAGTGGTCATGAGTTTTGTCAAATAGAACAAATCCAAAACTACAACGCATATGCAAAATGACACAAACTCAAGAATGATAATAACAATTTTTTTTCTAATTTTAGTCAAAATGCAACATAAAATTTTGATTGGCTAAATGATACAAAGGATTTTTAGAAAAAAAAAACAAGAGATAGTAGATAGATTTTTTATATGAAGTCAAGATATGCACCTTACATAGTTGCGTCATTCAAATTTTCAAGTAGCTTAGAAGATTTCCACCTACACATCATCTAACTTATTAGTTATTTGTGTCATGCAATGGAACTAACTTATTATTCAAGGTTATAAATTTTTATAGAAATTAGTTATTTAAAAAAATATTAAAGATATTAGTGCACATCATATCAAAGACGATAATAGGAATAATGCCCCATGTAGTATGACAAATGATTAATCTATACATTTCACATCTCCTCCTTCTAGTATCACCATGATTAAACCAAGTTATGATAAATGCTTTCTTATTGTTTGCATCAACATGTGGTTTGATCTTTGAATTTTTAGAAATATGCATTGAATGTACATTTGTCAAATGGTCTTCTTTCCAAATAGCTACACAAATCGATCTAAAAAAATTTATTGATAGAATCACCAAATTTATATATATATATATACTTCTATATGTTATTTGCAATCACATCACCTTGGATCCCCCACAAATACTTTTTGAAATTCTTTTGGCAAATATAATATTAAATCACATTACCATGTACATTAGGGCCACCATGAGAACCATATCCATGACTAATTGATAAATAATGTCCTCTTTTTTCATCTTTTCTACTTCTCCCTCTACTAGTTCCTCTATAAGGACAATTTTGTAAAAGTGTCCACTAATACTAATGTACTTCTATAAACTATTTTTCTAATAATCATGGTATGTAGAGTAAAAATATATATTTTTTATTTAAATTACTATAATAAAAAATTATATTCTTTAAGATTAATTCTCCATCTGGGATTAGTATGGATTCATCTATGGTACTTATTATGTTCTCTTATGAATAATATTGTTCCCAAATATCTATAAAATTATAATGAATCCAAAAAGGATCTTCTAAATCATTTTCATCCTTCTCATGTTTTTCTTTCTTGACTCTGTTATCAACCACCTTAATCTATATTAAATATTATTTTTAGTAGCTTTAAATTGAATCTGTTATTGACACTATTTTTTAATGGCTCACTTATCCTCATCTATTATTGACTTTAGTTTTAGATTATGAATTGCTTTGAACTCTAATTTTACATTATTGACTAAAGTTTTAGTTTTAGATTATCGACATTAAATTTAAATTATTGTCAATTATTATTGACTTTAAATTATTGTCAATTATTATTGACTTTAAATTATTGTCAATTATTATTGACTTTAAATTATTGTCAATTATTATTGACTTTAAATTATTGTCAATTATTATTGACTTTAAATTATTGTCAATTATTATTGACTTTAAATTATTGTCAATTATTATTGACTTTAAATTATTGTCAATTATTATTGACTTTAAATTATTGTCAATTATTATTGACTTTAAATTATTGTCAATTATTATTGACTTTAAATTATTGTCAATTATTATTGACTTTAAATTATTGTCAATTATTATTGACTTTAAATTATTGTCAATTATTATTGACTTTAAATTATTGTCAATTATTATTGACTTTAAATTATTGTCAATTATTATTGACTTTAAATTATTGTCAATTATTATTGACTTTAGATTAATTATTGTCAATTTTTATTACCGTCTTTAGTTTTAAATAATTGATTTTAGCTTTAGTTTTAATACATTGAAAAAATAAAAACTTACATTTTCCTAGTAGCCAAATCAACTATCACTGAAGCTATTATGGACTTGCTGAACTAAAATAGCCAAATCGAGTATTGTAATTGGTTGGAAAATCAAGTGTTGATCCTTGAGTGCCTAGTGAGTGTTTATTGAAATCTAAACCCTTCTGATTCATTCCTATCAAACTATCACTTAAAAAAAATTCTTATAAATTGACCATACTTATTGGTAGTGGAGACAAATCCACAACTTCAGGGAAAAGGATACATCCTTTGATCGTACGGTTGAAAAAATTATAATAATCAAACAAGGAACTTTTTCAATTCTAAGAGGCCAGATTTGAGGCTCTAGGGTACTTAGGAGTTAATATCTAAAGTGACTAAAATAGACTATTTTGAACTTAAATCAATTGCTACCAATTTACAGTGAAATCATGTTTTACCACATAAGTTAAATCAATTGTGAAAGAGAAATTTATATTGTTACATATTAATATAGAAGTATGATGGGCAATGCTTTTTTATTAGATCATTTGTGAAAAATATTCAAGTACTTTTAAACTAATCATTATTTGTTTATTTAAATGTCTAGGAAAGAACCTGTAACATATAAAATAAGTAGCAAAGAAATTCAAATTTCATAATTTCCTTGAATCCCCACCTAAATCTTCAAATATTATTTTAAGTTGTATAGTACTTGAAAGTTGAAAATCAAATCACATAAAAATAAGATGAGGACTCATGTGCTCATGCCATGTAGTAGACAAAGAAAAAAGTACAATACATGACATTGTAGTAGCAGATGTATTAGAAACAACAAGTTTTCTTTTCATCTTCTTCTATTGTTGTGATGTGGGCCGTCTATTTGTTAAAAGATAGGGATCTTATTGTATTTAAGTTGGTTCCAAGTTGAGAGGTGGTTAGGCTCATTGGAACTTGGAAGGTTAAATTCTTTGGGTAGCTAGCCTTGTTAGAAGATTAGACTCTTGAGGTGGCTAGGGTTTGGTTGAGCATTTGTCCCATATCGTTTGCAACCGCCTTTTGATCCTATTGTTGGTACCAATGTCCGGGAAGAACCGGCGGCTAGTTCAAAGTTAGCCGGTGGGATTGGGAAAAAAATCCGGTTGCAATTTGAAAACATCGGCAAAAAATTGGTGAAAATGTCTATAAATTTTTTATTTTGAATGGAAAAAAGAGAAAATAACCAGACTCGGTACTTGAAAATCGGTTCAGTATGGAAATTGGAGGAAATTAGCCGGTAAAACTAAAAATACTTCTAGAACGTAGGTTGGTACTTAAAGGCTTGGCTTCCTTCTTAGGAGCTCCCTCAATTTTTAGTGCTTTAACCCCTAAAAGACCAAAGTACATTTTTTGGCAACATAGTGATTTTTGGCAGCTCACTACAAATGAATTTTTATTTTTATTTTTTGAAATTTTCAAACAGCATGTGCCCAAGGAGTACCTTCAAGTCCCAATAATTTTTATAACTTTTGACTACATGGTAAAAAAGTTATTGCATATTATGTAGTTTTCATTATTGGGCGGACATTCGGACAACTTGGGCAACAAAAAGAAATCTTTAAAAATCACTTTAAAAATAAATAAAAATTGAAATTGATTTTCTAGATTTCTATATACGTACAAAGATTTAAATCAATCTATTTTAATTAATGAGATAAAAGTTATGAGTAGTTTTAGTTGTGGGTAGTTTACGGGTAGTTATGAAATCTCTACTCTACAATAAACTTTGAAGTCCTTTATTTTACTCAACTTTCAATATTTTTGAAAAAAGAAGAAGAATTAGATATACATTTTTTATTACAACATTACAACCATTGAATTGGAATTTTTCAATTTCATAAATAAATGGTCAACAATTTAGTATTTTAAATCATTCTCTATTCCTTTCTATTTACTTTTTTTTTCTATATGTTGTACAATTCTAAATGATCTAAATTTTTTCAAGTATGTAGCCAAATTGCCTTGAAGAATAAGACTAAAGATTTAAAATTATTTAGGAAATTTTTTCATAATGATCTGACCTTGTCAAGTGCAGCTACTCGAGTTTTCATAGAGCCAAAAAAGGAGTTTTTGTCATTTCAAATGCTAATATCTTACAATCTACACAATGGAAATTTCTGAATTTTTTCTCACGTCTTCTCAAACTACCGTATTACAAGAGAATACAATTACTTGTGTCCAAAAATGCTCTTTTTCTAAAGTTTGGTACTTGTATTAGAAATGATAGTTTTAGAGTGTTTTTGGTGAAAATTTAGTCAAAAATCTTTAGGGATTAATTTGAGATCATTTTCTTTGGAGATATACTTTTCATTGAGTCTATAGTTGTGTTGTGAGTTTTTTTTACTTTTTGTGTTCTTAGGAGAATTCACCTTTAGAACTTTAGATGGTGCGGTAAACAAACTTGAGAGGGATTCAAATGCTATTGCATTTTATAAGTTTCAAGAGATGATTTTCAAGGTTTGGATTATAGGTGAGAGAAACTCATTAAAGTAATAGAATTGATTCTTATTTGTTGTGGGAACTAGGTTCTTTTGGATTCCGTGAATTGGTTAGGAGTTGTATTAAGGTTTCTTTAGTCTTTTTGCATTTCTTCCCTTTTCACAAACATTTATCATAGCCAAGAGCCTTGTGCTTTTGGGGATAGTCAGCAAACCTCACGACATTTTTGGTGAATCCAATGTGAAACATCATGAGTGGTAGAGTTTGTGATTTATGTAGGTTTTTAAAGTGTATAATGGACCCTGAGGGTAAACTTCTTGGTGACGTTGGTGGTTGAGGTGAAGTACCAAATGCTAGTATGTTGAGGATGCTAGCTAGAAGCGATGAACTTACTTGTGCGGCAATAATATATTACTCAACAGAGGGAGGCACTAGCAACAAATTTGATGCATTCTATTGTCAATCGGATGGACTAATTTGATGGACGTAATATGTTAAGGTACATTTAATTCTACACACGAGAGATGGAGCTAAATAGGGTTTTCAAGGAGGAGAAGGTTATGAACTTTGAATTCACTATGATTCTGAAGATATGTGGACAAGTGAAGGAATTGCAAAAGCATGATGGAGACAGTTGGTAGGCATTTGCTCAAGCATTGAAAGAAGAGTATATTATGAAAGATTCAGAAAGGGTGACAAAAAGGACATTTTTGGAGTGGATTGTACATCCAAACAAAGGTTTATCAATGGACGAGCTATTGAAAGATTTGAGCGCTAGTTCGTCTTGTTGGCGAAAATGGAAAGAGCGACTTTGGAGGTGGAAAAAACAAAGCTATTCATACAAGCAATAGATCCATGGTTACAAGAAAAGATTGAGCCGCTTTTAGAAGATCAACCCAAGGTCCTCTATAATATCACATTTCTACATTGTGTGATATTACAGAGGTACAATGATATTATGAAGGTTAAGGTTTTCTTGGCTTCACACTTCATTTTACTTCCACAATTCTATGATTTTCTAAGCTTTGAGTGTTCCCAATTCTAATGTACTATTCTTACTATCAAATGATTTGAAACTTTTGTTAGATTGGAGCAATTTGGATTCCACAACAAAGTATTTACAAAGTCTTTACAATTTGAAAAATTTGCATTTCAATTCTCCAATTTTGGTCACCATTGGTTGTGAAGGAAGAAATTTATCAAGTGGTGGTATTCTTGAGCTCAATAATACCTCCAAGGTATCTTCTTTACATTTGTTTTGAGCAAATTTGAATTCATATATAGAATGGTGGTTTGAACATTGAGTTTCAACATTGAGCAATTTGACCTAATGTGAGTAATTTAAGCTTCATTTGAACAATTTGAGTGTAATTTGAGCTTCAATTTAACTTAATTTCAAGATATTGACATAGTTAGAGCCAAATTGGAGCAATTAGAGCATTCTTAGAGCAATTTGACCTAATTTGAGCTTAATATCATCAATTTGACCTATTGTGAGCAATTTGAGCTTCATTTCAACAAATTGTGTAATTTGAGTTTCAATTTAACTTAATTTCAAGAGATTGACAAAATTAGAGCCAAATTGGAGGAATATAATCTAATTTGAGATTATTGTCAACAATTTTACCTAATTTGAGCTTTATTTGAACAATTTGAGTGTAATTTGAGTTTCAATTTAATTCAGTTTCAAAATATTGATGAAATTAGAGCCAAATTGGAGCAATTTAATCTAATTTGAGCTTAATATCAACAATTTGACCTTATTTGAGTTTAATGCCAACAATTGAACCTAATTTGAGCAATTTGAGTTTCATTTGAACAATATGAGTCAAATGTTATCAATGCAATGTAAACTAATGTTAATATTTTGACCTTTTTAGAATCTAATTTGAATAACTTTAGCATTTTTTGAGGCAAACATGAACAATTGAATATAATTTCAATGGTTTGATTTAATTTGAGTAATTTGATGCACATTAATTTGAATTTGATCAATTTGGCCAAATTTGACCTAAATTTTGAAATAGGCACCAACATTCAAAATTTTGTTGTTGAATATATGTTGATGTGTTATGGATACTAAGAGATGCAAAATTTGGAGTGAAGTGGTGCATATTCAAGGAGTGTATACTTTTGGAGCACAAATTATATAGGTGCAATTTTAAATCCATTTTTTTTTGTGATTAAAAAAGTTTTTACATTCTAAAGTGCAAGTTTTAGGATTTGTGATTGTCATCTTTTGTAGATTATGGCTCGAGCTTTTTTTACAATTGATGACTATGTAGATGTTGATATCGATAGTATTGGATCTATGTCTATCCAATGTCCAAAATGTTTAGCATTTTGTTTTGGGAAAGAAAAGGGAACAATTTGTTGTTATAGTGGCAAAGTTGTTGGTGAACACGTTAGCCATCCTACCGTTCATCTGATGCTCAATGAGCTTTTTATAGGTATTACATCCAATTCTTGAGGATTTCTTAAATCCATTAGAAAATATAATCAAGCATTTGCTTTTACAAGTATGTGTAGTAAATTTCAGTTTGGCCAAGCTGAGGGGCGAGGGGTATATACTTTTTGTGTAAATAGAGAGTTATGCCATCGCATTGGAGATTTAGAACCCGAAATAGATCATGGCGCAAGATTTGCGCAAATTTACTTTTTAAATGATGATTTGCAAACCAATCGTCGCATAGAGATCTTTGATGATTTTGATCATGAGATCGTTAATAACATTCAAGAGGTTTTAGAATCAATCAATGTACTGGTTTGTGGTTTTAAGTCTTGATGTCATGTTCTTTTGGGAGGACATAACATGGGACTTCGTATCTCCGGTGAGACTTCTACCGGTGAACATTGTCGTCGATACAATTGACATGTGGATCCAGAGGTTGCTATTGTTGTTCTTGACAAGCAACATTTAGAATCCGGTCGAGATATTATTCTTCATTGACATGGTGGAGATTTACAACAGATAAAAGAAATTCATCCAGCTTATGATGCTTTATCCTACCTTTTGTTGTTTCTGGATGGTTGATGCGGGTGGTCACCCACTTTCAAAGCAAATATTAGGGTGACTTTAAAGTCATTTGTCCAATATATGCTTCATAAGCGATCCAAATCTAATGTACTGCATAAAGCTGGTAGATTATTCCAACAATATGTAGTAAATCAATATTTGCGTGTAGAACATGAAAACTTGCTTTTCATTAGACATCATCAAGTAGAACTTCAAGCAAAATGTTATCATGGCATTATAGATGTTATGCACGACGACAGTGGAGGACGCATTAGACACCGCATTGTTTTACCAACAACATTCATTGGATCTCCTCAATACATGCAAAAACTCTTTCACAATAGTGTGGTTTTAGTTAAAGTTTTAGGCAAATCGGATTTATTTATCACAATGACATGTAATCCAAATTGGTCTGAGATCATTGATGAGCTTGAACCAAGTTAAAGTCCTCATGATTGTCCACATGTTGTAGTGCATGTCTTTGAGCTCAAATTAAAAATAGTGATGGACGAAATCACAAAGAAAAATATATTGGGGGAGACAATTGCTTTTTGTTGTACTATTGAGTTTCAAAAGTGCGGTCTCCCTCATGCTCACATTCTTCTTTGGTTGAAAGACAAAGTCAGCAATTGTGACCTTGTAGATAGAATTGTATATGCTGAGATTTCACATTTGAATAGGCAACCGCAACTTTATGTTGTAGTTGCTAAGCACATGATGCACGGTCCATGTGGTTTGGATAATTCCAATTGTCTATGCATGGAAGATGTAAAATGCTCCAAGCATTATCCAATGCAATCTCGAGATACCACCGAGATGAATGGTGATGGTCATGTTTTGTATCATCGTCGAAGTGACAATCGCTATGTTGAAAAACATATGCGTGGTCAAATTGTCCATTTGGACAATCAATGGGTTGTGCCATACAATACGTATCTAATAGGCCGTTTTAGTTGTCATATTAATGTGGAGCTTTGCAGTTCAGTAAAAACTATGAAATACCTCCATAAATATATTTTTAAGGGTCCAGATCGCAGCATTGTAGAAAGGACTTTTACAAGACAATGGTGAATGGAACAATTTTCTCCAAGAAGCAACCGTCATTGCATTGTTTAGACAAATTTGACGATTGTTTACAATGTTTCTTGTGTTTGGACAACCACTAGATCCTCTTGGTTTGTTGAAGACATATTGATGCTATGTCTGATGATTGGTGTAATGATCAAAATCGCTATAGCAAAATAATTTTGTCTATTAATGAACATTTGTCATTTAATGATATACGCATTAAAGATTTTTTTGACATTCAAGATTTGAATGAATTTGGTTATCCAAAAATTGTTGATGTTGCCGATGATGCCAATGAAAACAAGAACTTAGATAATTTAAACATTAACTTTATAAAAGAAGACAAGAACAAACTAAATGAAGAACAACGCATTGTTTTCAATGCAATTACTAATGCAATTACTAATGCCATTTTAAAACTTCATCCTCCGTGTCAGTTATTTTTCTTAGACAACTCTGAGGTTATCGGCAAGACTTTTGTATACAATATCATATTAGGTTATTTCAGGGTTGTGGTATTAAATGTATGGCAATGGCAACAAGTGGAATTGTTGCTTGTCTTTTGCATGAAGGACGAACAACAGATCCTTCTCTTACCATTCCATTACAATTGCGTGATAAATCAACATGCTTGATTAGTGCCCAATCATCATTAGCTCAAAGTTTACGTGAAGTACAATTGATTGTACTTGATGTAGCTTGTGCTGGATATAGATTTATGATCAAAGCAATAGATCGATCATTGCGAGATATTCGAGGTATAGATACTCCGAATGGCAGTCTTATAGTTTTATATGGTGGTGATTTTTGCCAAACTTTGCCCGTCGTTGTAGGTGGAGGTCATAAGCAAACCGTTGAGGCTTGCTTGCAACGTTCATATTTGTTTCCACTAATGCAACATTTTCATTTGACCACTAATATGCGTTTACAAAGTCAACTGGATTTTCAACAATTTTTATTAAATATTAGAGAAGACAAAACCGGTTCAAAGGTAGAGCTACTGCTTGGAATGGTTGCGCATGGAAATTCTCTAAATGGAATCATTGATGCAAGTTTTGATGACCTGGTTGATTTCTTTGAGCGTGTAATTTTAGTTGTCCAAAATGATGATGCCCAAGAAATCAACCGTAGAATCATTGACCATATGCTTAGTGATGTGCATCAATATTTTAGCGTTGATTTATTCATGAAAATGATGAACATGTCCATCATTATCCAATAGAGTTTTTTAATTTTCTACATCTTAGTGGTTTGTCACCTCATCAATTAAATCTTAAATGTGGTCAATATATGATGTTGCTAAGAAACTTAAATCCAACAAAAGTTTTGTGCAATGGTAGTCACTTATGTTTGTTACAAGTATCTCCATCTATATTATTGTGTGAAATTGTGGAAAGGTGTCATATATTGAGGCCAAGAAGTGTTGATTTCAAGAATCACACATCATTGCAACGATAGCCGCTTACCATTTACACTATGCCGGAGACAATTTCCTATCACTAGTATTTTTGCAATGACAATCAACAAATTGCAAGGCCAATCATATAATTGAGTCGGCATTTATCTTCAAAATTAAGTATTTAGCCATGATCAATTATATGTGGCTCTGTCTCATGGTAGACATCCTACAAACATTAAGGTTGCTAAGGACAATTCAAATGCCGTGGGAACAATAAAAAATGTGGTTTACCATGAAAGGTTTTGCATGACATTGTCTTTGAGATTCCTACATATATTTACATCTGAATCAGGTGGATGGAAAAGTTAAGAGTTTGTTTCAAACTCTGCATGTTTAGGGTTCATGCACGCTTCAGCAACGTCCCTTCCATCCAACTACATTCTTTTGGTGTCCATCGTTATTTCATTGTTTCAATTGAAACAATCTATTTATAAAATTTATCACTTTTTTTTTAAAGTATGCAAATAGCCAAATATGCAAAGATTCTAATGTATAAATTTTAACTTGGATATATCTTCTTTTTTTAAATTATAGATTGCAATATATTCAAATGATCGATTATGAAGATTTTTATAATTTTTTGAATCTTTTATTGAAATATTCTACATTTTTATAGGTGAAGATTTTGCATGTTCTTTAATTGTAAAGATTTTGATTCCAAAAATATTGAAATTATTCTACATTTCAATGTATGTATATTTGTAGATTATTATACAAAGATTAATAATTTTTTCATTGAAGATGTTCTTGAAATTGAAACTATTGCTCTACATATTCAAATGTGAAGATTCTATTAACATTGTTCACTTGATTAATTTCATCTTTGCAAAGGATTTTTTTGTGAAAATTATGATATAAAGATTTTCTTTAATTACTTTCTATTGCACATTATAATATATTATATATATATATAATTATAATATATATATATATATATAT